>OX402050.1:7627449-8227449 GCA_947859365.1 Archips crataeganus
GGAGCAGTGAAGGATTTAAGCGCGCCCAAGGCAAAATCAGTTTTATCCCCGAGGAGTATACTCTACTTTTCTCACCTTTTGCGAGACAATAAAAACCAAGGCTACTAGAAAAATACTCGAAATAGACCCAGAAGCACTGATTCTGACACTGACTTTGCGCCTTTCGCAGTTTTCCATTTGTCGAAATCTTTGTAAGCTTTTAAGTATTTTTCCTTCTACTTCTCTGGGAGTACATTATTAACAATTTCTAAGGCCGGCTTGCGCAGACCTGGGTTAGCTACTTAACTCCGAGCGAGTTAACTGCTAACCCAGGGTTAACAAGTGTCAAAATGTATGGAACTGTCATTCTTAACCCAGGGTTACCGATTTAATTTTTCTACCCTGAACTGTGCAAGTGGTCCTAAGGCGTCTAATTTAATGGAATCAGGAGTCAAATCCTATATCCAAATTTTCCTAATGTTTTATCTTCTTTTGCAGTTTTGATACTTAAAATTGCAGCGTATTGAAATACTCGCGGCTTTTGTTTTAAGTATTGATTTTTTTTTGTTCGGCTTGCCGCCGTGGCGTGGCCAGCTCGATTTTGGAATAAGTTCGATTTTCAAATAAATGAGGCGCGGCGCGCGCCGCCGTCCACCTCCTCGCCGTTGGCCACCAGCAGCTGCAACAGCCGCGCGCCGCGCGATTTTGACGAAATTAGACTTTAAATGCATAACAATAAGAACTAAGAGAAGTGAGAATCACATTACTGCCCGGCGGGTTATAATGAAATTCAGTACAACATTACACCCCGGCAAAAGACAAGGGCTATAATGATTTACTTTGAGTAAGGTTTGCATTATATATAATGAGGCATTGTCGAGCAGGTGGTGTGAAATAGTACATTACTGCAGCGGCCGCGAAATAGGGGATTGCCGGCCGAGTAGTAATAGATGGCCGAGTGTTAACGAGGCCATCTAGAGATACGAGGCCGGCAATCCCTGTTCGTGGCCAAGGCTTGTATAGTGCTTTTCTCAAATAAATCCAAGGAAATGACACGAATGTTCAACTTATATATTCATATTTAATTCAAATTGTTTTTTTTTTTGATTCCCGCCAAAATATTTTTTTTCCAGCAATTTATTTGTAAGCTGTTCCAGTTAATGTTTTTGACGCAAAATCTTGAGATGATTTATATTTATTAAAAAATTACGACCTTATTAATTGGTTATTTTAATAAATTGTTAACAATAAACGCCAATCCTTATTTATTTTATTAAATCTAGCCAAGTAAGATATTAAAAAGTAAATTCACAAACTAAATTTTTCTTAATTGGCAGTATGTCATTGATAGTCAATAAAAGAAAATACGACCCACTAAAACAAAAGACAATCTCTTTGCTGGCCTTGGCCAGCAATGTTTGTATGAAATTCCATTATTGTCGTCTAATTTGAAATTAGAACGAATCTTCCTCAACTGCTATACAATGGCATACTTCGTGTTCTATTGTCACGACTATAAGGACCACATTTCCTTGGATGTTTGAGAAAATCATGTTTAAGACCCTGGTTTATGACACTTAAGGCAAATAAACATTTCATTCCATTTGGTTTTATTTCATTTCAAATTTCAATCAACTCAGACTTCAAGATTTGTTTACATTTTTACTAAGTTTATTATTTACTAGACTTAACCCGCGACTTCACCTGCGTTAGAATTAGAAATACCTTTTCGAGCACATTTACAATCCTAGAGTTGATGATGTATTTCGGTTGCCGCTATAACAACAAATACTAAAAACCAGGGCCCAATTGCATAACAAAGTACAACTAATATTACAAGCGGAACTCTCGCTTCAGTTATATTTACTAGAAAGGGAGTTCCGCTTGTAATATAAGTTGTACTTTGTTATGCAATTGGGCCCAGAATATAATAAATATTGAAGGGGGCTCCCATACATAAAACGTGATTTTATTGCTCGTTTTTGCTCGATATTGATAACGGCAACAGGTAGACGCTTGAAATATTCACAGAATATTTAGTTATCTAAGTATTCACTTTAAAAATAAATAATTAAATTATTATAAAACAAATATTTGAGGGGGCTCCTATACAAAAAATGTACGGAACCCTTCGTGCGCGAGTCCGTCTCGCACTTGGCCGGTTTTTATTCAATTCATAATATCTGCCCCCACCGGAGGTCGATCCCGGGACAGCATCATAATCGGATTGTACTGGGCTATCCGGTCGTCTAAAATCCACTAACTGGTGCAAATGATGCGATTAAATAGCATGTTAAGAACTACTAAGTAAGGATTATATGCCTTAAACGGATCACAATTATTATGATTATTATACAACTATAAAGGATTAGTGCCGCTTCAATTAAGAGCTAAGGTCTCATTAAGAGATTACGGCGACGTCAGCTGAAGACAATGCTTTCAGTCAACTCGAATCAATTCGTAATCTCTCAGTATTTAACCCCATTCACAACCGCTGGTGCCTACAATACCAAATACTTAATGTGGAGGCAGAATCAGTGTAGCGAGGACGTGCGTGGCTTCGCACTGCCCGTAAAATGCTGCCTCGGAAAAATACCTCCATCGCCTACTGATAATATAGTAAACTAGCAAATAGCCAATTCGCACAACTAGCTATTTATAAGTGTCAGCACAAATTGATTGAATCGGGGATTCTGTTGCAAAGTGTCGCGCGTTAAAAATTTAACATGGATGAGGCTTTCGCGCATATAGAAGGGAACGGAAGGAGGCAGTGCAAGAAGAACATGGTCCCTCCTGATGGTGGATGGGGTTACGTTGTGTGTGTTGGTGTCGGATTTACTTTTGTAAGTATTGAAAAAATAATATTAACTGATTACCTGAGAGATACTTTACTTGCGATAATTAATGTTATTACAAGTACAGAAATTACGTAAGAAGAATTTTCGTTGATTCTGCATCTGTATCTGTATTTATAATTATTTGCTATAATTGTCTTTTTATTTTGTGTTAGTTTTAGTTTCGTTTAACAGTGATATGTACCAGCCAGCCAGAGTATACCAACTTAAGTATTTACAGGGTTATTTGTAATTCACTAGCATCCTTTTAACCCTAAACTCCTACCACTTAAACAAATGTTTTTTGTTTTACGGCTTTGGTCATAACTTAATATTTTTGGTGTAATAACGTTTTGAAAATTTGAGATTACCTCTTATTTTTACGATACTCTGTGTATTTGTTTGGGAAAAAAAATGCTTCATTTTAAAAAGTCGTAAAACAAAAAACATTTGTTTAAGTGATAGGAATTCAGGGTTAAGAGGATGTCAGTGAATTACAAATAACCCTGTATAGGTATTTTACACCTACCTACCACTGTATATTTTACACCTACCTACCACCGTATATTTTTATAGTGAACAAATTACGATGGTTTGAAATTAATAAATTGAAGATAGTGTAATAGTTTTTTAGGTCATCTATTATTTTAATATTTGACTGACTTTAAAAGTTACAAACTGACGAGCCCTTTGAAAAGTCATTTTCACTTTATTACAGTGTAGTTTCTGTATTCATTTTTATAAAGAAAAATAAATGATTATTTTCCCATTTTTGATATTTTCTTACAGTTTATATGGTTCGTCACAAAATGGAATAATAAAAGTAGTAAGGAAAATTAAGTGCATATTTCACACACGGCGCCTTTGCTAAACTGAATTAGGCGTGGGAAAAAATTTTTAGTTAACATTTTCATCGTCCGTGGAACGGTAACGTCGTCTTTTGTAAACCAAGTGCGAGTCGGACTCGCGCACGATGGGTTCCGTACCATCTAATCCAATATATAAAATTCTCGTGTCGCGGTGTTTGTTACCAAACTCCTCCGAAATGGCTCGACCGATTCTCATGAAATTTTGTGTGCATATCGGGTAGATATGAGAATTAATCAACATCTATTTTTCATACCCTTATTATTCTTCGCAGACGGAGTCGCGGGCAACAGCTAGTTATCTATAAAAACGGCAAAAAAATCAGGTTTGTTGTATGGGAGCCCCCTTTAAATATTTGTTTTATTTTAATTTAATCATTTATTTTTAAATTGAATATATAACTAAATATTCAGTGAATATTTCAAGCGTCTACATGTTGCCGTTATCAATATCGAGCAAAAACAAGCAAAAAAATCACGTTTGTTGTCTGGGAGCCCCTTAAATATTTATTTTATTCTGTTTTTCAGTATTTTTTGTTATAGCGGCAACCGAAATACATCATCTGTGAAAATTTGAACTGTCTAGCTATCACGGTTCTTGAGGTACACCCTGGTGACAGACGGACAGACGGACCGACGGACGGACCGACGGACGGACGGAGCCTCAGTAATGGGGCCCGTTTTTACCCTTTGGGTACGGAACCCTAAAATTAGCCTACGACCTATTCTCAGGCCTACCGAATATAGAGAAATAAGTTTCATAAAAATCGGTCAAGCCGTTTCGGAGGAGTTCGATAATAAACACCGGGACACGAGATTTTTATACATTAGACTAGCTGTTGCCCGCGACTCCGTCCGCGAATAATTATAGGGGTATAAAAAAGTTTAATAGAAATCGGTCGAGCCGTTTCGCAGGAGTTCGATAACAAACACCGTGACATGAGATTTTTATATATAGGGTTATTTGTAATTCACTAGCATCCTTTTAAACCTAAACTCCTACCACTTAAACAAATGTTTTTTGTTTTACGGGTTTTTCATAACTTAATATTTTAGGTGTAATAACGTTTTGAAAATTTGAGACTAACTCTTACTTTTACGATACTCTGTGCCGCATTCATTGCCCGCCACGACCGCGGCGCGTGGCCCCGCCCTCGAATATCATAGAGTACGAAGTTGTGTTAGAAGTATTTATCTATTATTATTTAAATGTATGGAAAAAAAGGGCTCCATTTTAAAAAGTCGTAAATCAAGTAACATTTGTTTAAGTGATAGGAATTCAGGGTTAAGAGGATGTCAGTGAATTACAAATAACCCTGTATTAGACTAGCTGTTGCCCGCGACTTCGTCCGCGAAGAATAGTGGTAGGAAAAAACAACGACCACGACCTATTCTCAGACCTACCGAATGTAGACAAAAAAGTTTAATGAAAATTGGTCAAGCCGTTTCGGAGGAGTTCGATAACAAACACCGTGACACGAGATTTTTATTTATTAGACTAGCTGTTGCCCGCGACTCTGTCTGCGAAGAATAGGGGTAGGTATAAAAAAATAGCCTACGACCTATTCTCAGACCTACCGAATATGGAGAAAAAGTTTCGTGAAAATCGGTCAAGCCGTTTCGGAGGAGTTCGATAACAAACACCGTGACACGGTATTTTTATATATTACTAGCTGACCCAGCAAACGTTGTTTTGCCATGTAAATTATAGCCTACGACCTATTCTCAGACCTACCAAATAAAGAAAAAAAGTTTCATAAAAATCGGTCTTGCCGTTTCGGAGGAGTTCGATAACAAACACCGTGACATGAGATTTTTATATATTAGATATATAAATTAGAATTAATTAAACACAAATAAGGCAGCCTACAAATAAAATAATACTTTGGTTGCATATGTAAATTAAGCTTAACTGGTTTAGGTTAAAACCGGTTGTCTGTAAAGTCGGTTTACGGACGATAGTTTAACGTGACAACATCATAACAAAACATTCAAAAAACAAAAATGAAACCAGTACCACTAAGTACCATGAGTTTACACTAGTTTACGTGACCGTACTCGCTAGCGACGCCGTAAATTATTTGTATGGAGAATTGTACAGCGCCTCTAGCGGTCACTTACGGAAGTACAATTCTCCATACAAATCATTTACGCCGTCGCTAGCGAGTACGGTCACTGTGAACTAGTGTAAACTCATGGTGTAGGTACAGGCGGTCAGCCATCCAATTACTGACCGCGCCCGAAGTTGCTTAACCTCGGTGATCGGACGAGAACCGGTGTTTTGTCAAATATCTTGGAGACGGTGCATCCTACGGCAAAATCAATGAATTTTTCATCCCCTCCTTTAATGCCCTCCAGCCGTCTCCCGCACTCCCCCCCCGTACCCCCCTCAACCCCCCTAACCCCCTTGGCCCCCTTCAACCCCCCCGCTGCTCTTTTGTACATACTGACCTTCACTGCTCTGTAGGTACATGTACGTTACATTGCGTCATCCTTTTTCGTGCAAGCAGCCGGCGTCCATCGATTTATTAAACGTTGTCACGTAAAAAAACCGGTGAAGCGCAAGTCGGACACTCGTCCGATTGTCTATCTTCGTCCTTTTTCTTAAATAATTTGTTATTCATTTGTTTGTAAATTATAAAATACTATCTTTTGCCCGCGACTCCGTCCGCGTGGAATTAGTAATTTGGCCAGCTTATTTTTTTTATCCAATTTGCTTTTTCATCAATTATGGCTCTCCTTAGTTCCTCGATATAAAAAAATTACCCGCCCCGTTACGTATTGTTTTCTCTATGTACCTTATTTTCTGTATTGCTTATTATATAGTGTTTAAACAGTCATTGTATTGTATTGTACTACTGTTTTAAATCATACTAATATTGTATCCTAGTTGTTGTTTGCGACTCTGCCTGCGTAGAATTCGTTATTACTATCCCGCGGTAACCATGCAATTTTCCGAGATAAAAACTATCCCATGTCCTTCGCATAGGCTCAGATCTTCATATTGAATTTCACCGAAATCGATTAAGTCGTTTATAAGCGAAGAGGTAACAGACAGGCAAAATTACTGACGCATTTACTTATAACTAGCGTTTGCTCGCGACTTCGTCCGTGTAGAAGTCAAAAATGGTTCTAATAGGATTTTTTATTGGTTTTTAAATTATTAATTTTGTTATAACATGTAAATTCTTATGTTGAAATGTAAAAAAAAACTACTTATATTACTACTTTTATTTTTGCGTTGGGATTTAAAGGTTAAATAAACATGACAATAAAATAAAATTTTGTCATACTTCTTTTATGAACACGATCTGGTGGCTGGCTGGCTGGTGGTTGTAGGTACACGGGGGTACCTATCTTTTTACAGCCAAATCGAAATACAACACCTACCGCAGTACTTCTTTGTAAATGTTGAGTCTAGATCCCTAGTGCACGTTAGAGGGGTAATCTATTCTTGATGGTTCCTTCAATAATACGTGGACTGTATAAAAAAAGAGTATAATAAAAATAATCGAACTGAGAAACAATTATAATGCCAGTGCAAGCGCGGCGCGTACAGAGATTCGGTAGCGTACGGTCGGTGATCTGTTGCAATAAAAAAAAGTCCAAGGCGCGGGTGGCGGCCGGGTACGTATCCGCGCCCCCCGCGCTGTAGCGTCGACGCGGCCTGATGATGCGGGCATCAGGCGCTTGGCCTTAACATACTCCCCGCGTTGAAGAGTCATCTTCAATTTGACCAACAGGAAGGGGGCAGATTGTGTTGAATGCTCTGCGAATGACACCCTTCTTGGTTTTTATATCTGCTACCCTGGCGATATCATCTTTGCCAGGTAGCACTCGAACGACACGGCCAAGGAGCCACATCAGAGGGGGGAGGTTTTTCTCCTTGACAACCACCATGGCACCGATCCTTAATTGTCCTCTGGAACTGCGCCATTTGGTTCTCTGCTGTAGACCCTGGATATATTCTTCAGAGAATCTCCTCCAAAAATGTTGTTTCAGGAACTCTATGCGCCGATATCTCTGAAGATTGGAGATGTTTTGATCCGGAATTGGCTCTTGAGGCAATAACATGTAAGACCTTCCAATTAAAAAATGAGCTGGCGTCAAGGAAGCGAGATCAGAAGGATCGTCAGAAAGGGGAGTGATCGGTCGCGAATTCAAAATTGCCTCAATTTGGATTAAGCAAGTTGACATTTCCTCATAGGTGAGGTGCGTAAGCCCTAGCGTTCGTCTCAGATGATGCTTAACCGATTTAACGCAGGATTCCCATAAACCTCCGAAGTGCGGCGTGTACGCGGGGATAAAGGAAAAATTCACCCCGGTACTTGATAGATCGGCAGCAAAGTTCCTCTGAAAAATATGAGAGAGTTCGTTGGAGGCGCCAATGAATGTAGTTCCGTTATCCGAGAATATGGTTCTCGGTTTTCCTCGACGAGCCATAAATCGATTGAGAGCTGCGATAAATGCTTCTTTAGTAAGATCGGAGACAAGCTCCAAGTGAAGTGCCCTCGTCGCCAAGCAAACAAAGATACAAATGTAAGCCTTGACTAGCCTACAACCTCTACCTTTACGATCGGCTATCAAAATTGGACCTGCGTAGTCAGTGCCTGTCTCAAGAAACGGGTATTCTAAGTGTAGTCTTTCTTTGGGTAGATTGCCCATTTTAGGTTGCACAGTTTCCCCTTTGAGCCTAACACACTTAATACAGCTATGAACAGTATGCCTGGCTAAGTTTCTTCCCCCTAAAGGCCAATACTCATGTCGAATGGAAGACAGGAGTAGCTGGGGACCAGCGTGAAGTGTAAGTGTGTGAAACAATTTAAATATTAACTTGGTTAGAGCATGCTTGCTGCAGAGTAGTATGGGATGCTTAACACCGTAGTCATAAAACGAATTAGCAAGCCTACCCCCGACTCTAATAAGACCATCAGAATCGTAGAAGGGCGACAATGATACAAGCCGGTTTTTAGTAGGTAAAGCCTTCCCTGACTTAAGCATCTTATACTCCTCAGGAAAAGAGTCCTGTTGTGATGCCCGTGATAAAAGAATTGAAGAAAAAGACAATTCATCAGATGTAAGATATCCAATGCATTTTTTGTTGATTTTCCTGCAGTTATTTGTAAATCTAATCACGTAAGCTATAATGCGTTTCAGTTGTGAATAATTGGAATAACGATTAATTAAAGATTTTATGAGATTTTCATTAGGTGCATTGGGACACAATAATAATGATGTATTTTGAATAGTCTCTGGCAATGGAGACCTATTTTCCGATGTTGGTGCGGTCGGCCATTGTGTGGATTCAAATTTTAGGAACAGCGGTCCGGACCACCAGAATTGTGACTCAATGAGCTTATCTGTGCCGAGACCCCGGGATACAAGGTCAGCAGGATTCTCCTTTGTAGGGACATAACGCCATGCGGAGCGCCCACAGGTTTCCTGTATTTCGGATATGCGATTTTTCACGAAGGGTCGCAAAAGGGATGGATTCGACGCCAACCAACCAAGAACTATCATTGAGTCACACCAAAATGTTGTATGATGCGGTTTCTGGGTGAGAGAATCCAGGACCTTAGTGCATAGCCTTGCCCCTAGCAAGGCGCCGCAAAGTTCCATGCGCGGGATGGTAGTGGCCTTGATGGGTGCCACCTTGCTTTTAGAAGCAAGAAGATGAACATTCACGGAACCGTCCCCAGCCACGGAGCGAATGTATAAGCAAGCACCATATGCCTTCACAGAGGCGTCCGTGAAAACGTGAAACTCAGTAGATATAGGTGAGTCACATGATGTCCACCTTGGGATGTTTACATTGTTGAGGCTGGGAAGTGTTTTCGCGAATTCGTTCCATGCGGTAAGAATATCACCTTTAAGTGGTTCATCCCAAGAACACTGGCTGATCCATAATTTTTGCATGAGGATTTTCGCCTCTACGATGCAAGGTGCGACCAAACCAAGAGGGTCAAATACCTGTGCTATGGCTGACAGAATTTGACGCTTTGTGATTGAATTGCTTGATGATAATGCAATTGAGAAGGTAAGAGTGTCTCGTGAACTGTTCCAATGAAGGCCTAATGTTTTGGACAGTTCGTTTTCCGCGAGATTTACTAAATCCTCATGTGACGGCTCTTTGCAAATAGTTTTTAATATGTTTTTGTCGTTAGACTGCCATTTTCTTAAGTGAAATTGCGCGGACTTAAGCTTATCTGCAACTTTATGGCATAACGCCACAGTATCGTTGACAGTATTTGATCCTGATAAAAAGTCATCTACGTAAAAGTCCTTAGCGATGGCTTCTTGGACTTGTTTATCAGATGACTGGTGTGCCAGTTCTAGGAGGCAACGCGTACTTAAGAAAGAGCCAGATGCTGTTCCGTAAGTCACCGTATTAAGCTTGAATGACTTAAGTGGTTGAGAAGGGTCAGATCGCCAAAGGATTTGTTGAAGCGGTTGATGGTTAATATCCACCAAAACCTGACGGTACATTTTTTCGATGTCAGCTGTCACTACGTACTTGTGCTGACGGAACCTGAGCAGGATCGAGAGTAAGTCGTCTTGAATCCTGGGGCCCACTAACTGGATGTCATTAAGAGACATGCCTGACGTAGTGGCAGCTGACGCGTCGAACACCACGCGAAGCTTGGTTGTTGTGCTCGACTCTCGAAGTACGCCATGGTGAGGTAGATAATTGGAAACCGAAGACGACGATGGAATGATTTCGCTCATGTGGCCCAAATATTGGTATTCGTCCATGAATTGGACATAGAGCCTTTTTAGTTCAGGATCTCGATCCAGCCTGCGTTCCAAGCTTAAAAATCTACGCCTAGCCATGTCAAAAGAGTTGCCTAGTTTTTCAGGAGATTCCTTCAAAGGCAGTGTTACAGTGAAGCGTCCATCGTCAGTACGCTTTGTGGTTTTAACAAAATTCAACTCACATGCATTTTCATCCACCGTAAGATCATGCTTTGAAGAAATTGAATCCAGTTCCCAGAAGCGAGTAAGACTGGTATCTGTTTGTTCTTGATTAAGATGCAGGCAAATGGGTTGGACATGGCCAGGCTGATAGATTACGCCTGATAAGAGCCAACCCAGCTTTGTCTCGAAGAGAACAGGCTTATGCTTACCCATCTCGATGCGATTTGTGCCGATCACGCTCCAAAAGACCTGCGCACCGACTAGTATGTCAATGGACGAAGGTACGTGATAAGAAGGGTCGGCCAAGCAAATTCCTGATGGTATGGGTAAGTCCTGAACGTTTATGAATTTGTTCGGAATTGAAGACGTGATTTTAGGCAGTATGAAACAATCAATGTCCAACTCAAAGGAAGAGTCATAAGATTCCATGTGAAGAGAGCAAGACTGTGAGCTATTGGATTCTTGATTGTTAATTCCGGTAACAGTTGAATGGACTTTATTCAAAGGTAATTTAAGTTTGTCACATAATCCCTGTGTAATGAAGTTGGCCGTGCTACCGTTATCTAGTAATATTCTGGCAATATGTGAATGCCCCATGCTGTCCCATACTTTAACTAAAGCGGTGGAAAGCAAAACGTGGTTGGATGAAGCGTTAATGTTGTTCGCAGAAAGTACTACATGCCCGGTAGATGTCTGTGGCTGCTCATTATTATTGATAGGCAGTGCCACATGCTCGGAAGAGTTTACGAAGTCATTATGTATATGCAATAAGGTATTGTGCTTTAGCTTGCAGTATTTACAATGACCAAGTCTGCACCTCACCTCATTGTGGCCAGGTCGTAAGCAATTTAAGCAAACCTTGCTCTCCTTTGCTCTGAGCATCCTTTGTTCTACCGGCAATGATCGAAAAGTTTCGCACCTAAAAATGAAATGAGGCTGACTGCATAATGGACAAGATAATGTACGTGTACTCGCTCTTGGCTTGACATCTTTATCCGAAACTATGAAACTCTTTGGCTTGCTGATTGCCGTCTCCGCTTTGGATTTGTTTATCTTTGCCTCTTCTAATGTTTCGAGAAGATTGCATCGATTACTCAGAAATGTAGTAAAGTTGTCCAATGTGGGAGGTTCGGTCAAAGAGTTTCTGTGTTCCTCCCAATTCCTGTTTGTAACGGGATCCAACTTGGGAGACATGATGTGGATTACCAAGGTATCCCAGTGACTGACTGGCTGGTCGAGTGTCGCTAATGCTCTAAGATTTTTTTTTGTGCTATCTACTATTTGCCTAAGACCTTGACTTGACTCCTTTTGTATTGACTCTATATTAAAGAGAGCTTGAACGTGATTGTTTACTAATAACTGCTTATTGTCGAACCTATCACAAAGCAACTTCCAAGCAGAATCGTAGTTATCGGACTTAAAGTCCAGACTCCTAATGACAGTAGCTGCACTACCGTGTAAAGAGGCACGAAGGTAATGAAATTTATTGATGTGATCAATGCCTGTGTTAGAGTGTATCAACGAAACATACATATCCTTAAACTCTATCCAATTTTGATAACCGCCGCTAAAGTGAGGCAAATTAATTTTTGGTAATCTTACTGTATCTTTCCTGTGCGTGGCGACTGTGGAGCAATCATTGAAGGCTGCGTCCGATAGAGCGTCTTTGGCGCGATGACTACGACATCTCTCTACCAGCTCACGGGCGGCCGCAAGCTCCTTATAATACGAGCTCTCGAACTGCTCGCGCTCGGTATACTGCTCGTTTGCGTCATCCACTAGCTGCTCCAATTCACCCTGATAATTGTCGTAAGACACATATAAGTCGTCGAACCGTTTAATGCGTAACTCTATTTCAAGCAACTGCGCATCGTTCAATTGATCGCAGTTTTTTGCTGTGCCGATATATGCTGTAAACTGTGTAAGCTTAGCCTTTATCGTGGCACGTCTTTTAATTAATTCCTTGATTCTAGATTCTGCTGTCATTGTTAAGTAAGTTTAATGAATTAGATAAATTAAAGATAAAGTTAAAAAAAATAATGACTAAATTATGAAGCTGCAAATTGTATGAAAATTAAGTTTACTGTTGAAATGTATGCAGCAATGACAATGTGAATATTGCCTTAAGATTTTTACTAGGCGTTACCTGATTGTTGCTAAATTTTTAGTGTAGGCGGTTCACGATATGAGATTTTGCTATTAGATTCGAAGCAGGGGTTACGTTAACTTTAATGTAATTGCTATTAATAGTATGGAAGGAAATTTATTTTTTAACAAAATAAATTGCTATTTACTTTTTAAGGAGTTAATAAAGTGCTATTATAATCTTACCCACTTAATTTTTATGTAAAAAATTATGTGATTATAATTGCCGTTGTAATGACTGAGCACTAATTTGTTATTCTGATGTTGATTACTAACAATGAAATTAATAATGGCTGAATGTAAAAACACAAAGTAATATGAAAAGTAAATAAAGTTACATGTTCAAGCTTATTAAATTTTTGTCAATACAACTTTCCGTCTTGAGGCAATTTATGATGGGTGAATAAAATAAGGATTTTACTTATTGTAATTTCAAATTAAGATTAGAATTGAGTAGGTAAATAATTGGAACAATCTTACAGTTTTTTGCTATTCTTTTCCAATTATCCTGTAGATTCAATTTCTTTCCGACGCGACGATTTAAGCTCGATGATACTTGTTACGTATTTTGGAATCCGCTTGATGTCCGTAGATACTGAAGTAAGTAGTTGGATGAGATGCTCGGTGCTTGTAGAGGGCCGTGAAGAAATATGAGTTCGTAACTTGCACTTCGCGGCAAGACCTCAGCTTTAAGACGATAATCTCTAAGTCCACTGAAGACACGGAGTTAGATGCGGAGAGCGTGACGCGCTGCGGCACTTGTTGACTCGTTGTGGTGGTCACGATGATGAAGAGTAACAATCCAAGGGTCACAATTTCACAGTCGATCTTGGTCACTTATTTACGGCGAGATTAGGACCATATGTTGAGTCTAGATCCCTAGTGCACGTTAGAGGGGTAATCTATTCTTGATGGTTCCTTCAATAATACGTGGACTGTATAAAAAAAGAGTATAATAAAAATAATCGAACTGAGAAACAATTATAATGCCAGTGCAAGCGCGGCGCGTACAGAGATTCGGTAGCGTACGGTCGGTGATCTGTTGCAATAAAAAAAGTCCAAGGCGCGGGTGGCGGCCGGGTACGTATCCGCGCCCCCCGCGCTGTAGCGTCGACGCGGCCTGATGATGCGGGCATCAGGCGCTTGGCCTTAACAGTAAACAATGTTTTTTGTTTTTCCTTCGGGTGCTAGAGTCACCAGGGTACTCTGTGCCAGTACCCTGGAGCATGCCTCGTACAACTGGCCGTCGGAGTAGCGGCTTTCTCTCAAGTCTACTCCATACAAACGTAGTCCCCTGTTTCCTCCCTGGATAATGGCTTTAGAGCCAAATTTTTTTACTGTGTAATCTGTATCTACCACAGCTATGCCCCTATGTTTCGTTTTTTTCCATATTTCAATTTAAATTTAACGACCGGTTTAGCCTAGTTGGTAGTGACCCTGCCTACGAAGCAAGAGGTCCTGGGTTCGAATCCCGGTAAGGGCATTTATTTGTGTGATGAGCACGAATATTTGTTCCTGAGTTATGGATGTTTTCTATGTATTTAAGTATTTATTTATCTATATAAGTATGTTTATCGTCGTCTAGTATCCATAGTACAAGCTTTGCTTAGTTTGGGACTAGGTCGATTTGTGTAAGATTGTCCCCCCTAATATATTTTTTATTTTTATTTTAATTAACATAAGAAATATGAGCTTTGCCCATATTTCTTATGTTAATTGCCCAATTTCAACGTCATTTTCAGACACTCATCAGAAAAGAATCCCTCATATAAACAAAAACAAAGAAAACATAGTGGCATAGCTAAATCTGTCCTCTAATTATTTTTGAAAATAATAATAATATTGGTCTAGTTTTCGAGAAGAAAACAGGGGACTACGAAATGCTGTTTTGATCAATTTTACGCGCCTAATAACGGTCTGAGCTGCAGTTGTCCCGCTCTCGCTGTACTGACACGGAGGGGTTCGGGCGAGACAGATTTCTCAAAAGTCTCTCAGCCATCGTATCCTCTTAAGAGTAGCTTAGAAACCTTCAAATGCGGTACTAATATAGTACGATGCCTTTCGAGATATTACATTTTTAAAGAGTAATTTGCACTCCACTAAATTTTATGTAAAAAAAAAAAATTATCTATTTATTGCAAATTAGTATTTTTCTTAATATATTTAGTTACAATCTTTAAATATTTAAGATTTTTATAACTACGGAGTGCGAAGGGGGCGCCCCTATGTTTGTAATTGAACGAGGAGCAAAGCCACCACCTGTTCAGTGGCCAAGCTGAACGCGTCGGAATGACACACCCCCCCGTCAGCCCTCAGCACCTCCTCTCCCGCCTAGTCCATCCAAAATTGTCTAATTTTAAATGAGAGTTCAACCTTTTTCGAATAAAATTGGATTGAGTAAGTATTCAAACATGTGTCAAAATAAAATATAATTTAAATCAAAAGCACTAAGGAGTACCTACTGATATCAACTTCGAAGCAAATCACCCCAAAATAACTTTCTACCCCTTTTTAACCCCATTAAGGGATGAGGGTCAATAAAATGCGAAACACCTATTCTATCAATTCTGTTAAAGAATTAAACAAAATCAAAATAAGCAAAATTTGAAGTAGATGGACCAAGGAATCACGTTGTTCCATACAAATTTTGAACCTTTTTTAGGGTTCCGTACCCAGAGGATAAAAACGGGACCCTATTACTGAAACTTCGCTGTCCGTCCGTCTGTCACCAGGCTGTATCTCATGAACCGTGATAGCTAGACAGTTGAAATTTTCACAGATGATGTATTTCAGTTGCCGCTATAACAACAAATAGTAAAAATTAGAATAAAATAAATATTTAAGGGAGCCCCCATACAACAAACGTGATTTTTTTTGCCGTTTTTATAGATAATGGTACGGAACCCTTCGTGCGCGAGTCCGACTCGCACTTGGCCGGTTTTTACCTCCTTAGGGGTAGAATTTCGGAAAATACTTTCTTATTGGATGCCTACGTTATACAAAGAACACACCCTCCAAGTTTCAGGTCTCTACGATCAGAGGTTTAGGCTGTGCGTGGAAACGTCAGTCAGTCATTCAGGAAAAAGCATTTTACATAGGTTACTTTCGCAACAGTAGGTACCTAACTATAATATATCTATTATTAGTTTATTAGAGTGGATGTCAAAGCTTGTTAGTTTTTTGGTTTGATAGCGGTTAGATTACCTAAAAACGGTTAAACGTGGCTTTGGATGAAAATTTTGCTTATTTGTTGGTAGATCCGGATATGTATAGCATTTTTCTCATAGGTACTGGAAAATAGCACAGTTTTCGAGAGATAATGATTAATGATTATAAGTCACAGGTAACGTCATAATAACTGGAGCTAAATGCACTAGTCCGCCTTATATTATGTATTGCAACCCAATAAAGAAATTACTTATTTATGTCTGTGTACCTGTCGAACATTTGGCATTTGGCATGTACAATGTACAAAACGTGACAATATAATATAATTATTATATTGTCACGTTTTGTCTAAAATGAAACTCATTTACATTCAGTTAATACCTAGGAATTATGATATTTACTTACTGAATATTCTGCACAAGGCACGCTTTGTGGATTGTTTAAATATGAATTTAAAAGTAGTAGGTAATTAAGTAATTAAATATACAGACTTGACTTTATGCGGAGATAGTGACGGTGACTGATGCTTATTATATTTGTGTTTTTTTCACGTGTAACACCCAAAAAAAAAGAAAATAACGCTGATAGAGTTTCACACTGGTACGGCTCGTGCCGAGTAACGAAGGAAGGTGGGTATCCCTTTCTTCGCCGCCGACCTGGCTGACTGGCCACGGGTATTTATAACCCTTTCAACGCCAACGACACATAAAGGTGTCACAAAGTACAGTGTCAAAGTGATCTTGACACAATGACATAAGATTCAAAGCAGGTTTACGTTTTGTCGAGGCGTGGCGTTGAAAGGGTAATGATGAAACCTACGGCACCGCTTGTCTTTAATGTTTGATGATTTATGCTAACGTGAACGAATTGTACTATAATAATATATATTATCACAAACGTTACAGTGGATAGTTTTATCTTTACGAAAGACTAGCTGATGCCCGAGGCTTCGCTCCCGCTGAAGTAGATTAAAACGTGTTTTCCCGTGGGAATTGGATATTTTCCTGTGGTAAAAAGTAGTCTTTGTCACTCTCCAGCCTTTCAACTATGTCCGTACAAAAAATTACGGCAATCCGTCCCTCAGTTTCAAAGTGAAAGAAGGACAAACAAACAAACACACTTTCACATTTATAATATTAGTATGGAATACAATACAATGCAACAATACAAATATTCTTTATTGATCACCAAAAGCAGTACAGTTACATTACAAAAATAAAAAATCAGGTACACAATAGGCGGCATTATAGCTAAAAAGCGATCTCTTCCAACAACCAATTACTCAGAAATTAATAAAAATGAACAGAACAGACTAATGTAGGTGGCAAAAATAACAGACAAGAGAAACGTAGAATTATTAGATAATAAATATTAAAAACAAAGCAAATATAATATAAATTACATAAATAAACAAATACATTAAATATAATACTTATACACTACTTACTTAATATTAAAAACAAAGCAAATATAATATAAATTACATAAATAAACAAATACATTAAATATAATACTTATACACTACATATACCTACTTAATACAAAATATCAATGGAAAAATATCAAAAGGCCTCATGTGAGAAATAGTACATTGTGCATCAAGGGCCGTAAGCAGGGGATTACAAACGAGAGTCTATTAGAAGCCCGACGCCGATGGCGGAGGGCTTTTAATGACTCGAGTTTGTAATCCCCTTACTGCCCGTGATACACACAATGATTTTCATCACATTGCAAGGAAAAAAATCCAAAAATAAAATTATTTTGTCTCTAAACACTTAAATTGAATAAATAATGGCTACCCGCCAATAAAGATTCTCACTTTTTCAAGTTATCTACCATAGATAATGTAAACTGTGTTTAGTTTAGAATTAAAATGGCCATACGGCCAGATTCTGCCAACATGTTAAAAAAATACTTACAAAAATTATTGCAAAACTATTTTTATATATATAATTCCACTGTACGTGTGTGTCACTGAACTCCTCCTAAACGGCTGGACCGATTTGAATGTTTTTTTTTGTATGCGTTTGGGTGGCGCCCTGGATGGTTTAGATTCACAAATCAGCCCGGCAGATGGCGCTGCAGTCTGTATCTAGGATCATGCAGGACAACGTCTGTCGGGTCCGCTAGTTTGATATAAATTTAAAATATAAAAATAATGAAGTTTCATGAAGCGTAGAAAAGTTGTGTGTAGTAAAATTGGGTTATAGCTAAGTTTTATAGTACATTGTGCATCAAGGGCCGTAAGCAGGGGATTACTAACGAGGGTCTATTAGAACCCCGACCGACGCCGAAGGCGGAGGGCTTTTAATGACTCGAGTTTGTAATCCCCTACTGCCCGTGATACACACAATGATTTTCATCACAAAGCGAGTAAAAAAAAATCCAAAAATAAAATTATTTCGTCTCTTAAACACTTAAATTGAATAAAATAGCGGCTACCCGCCCGCCAATACCGATTGTCACTTTTTTCGAGTCGTCTACCATATAGATAATGTAAACTGTGTTCAGTTTAGAATTCGAATAGTCATACGGCCAGATTCTGCCAACATGTTAAAAAAATACGTAGGTACTAAAATTATTGCAAAACTATTTGATATAAATTTAAAATATAAAAATAACCAAGTTTCATGAAGCGTAGATAGGTTTTGTATTGTAAAATTGGGTTATAGCTAAGTTTTAAAGATATAAATAAAACGTTGGCTGACTTGAAACCTCCTTAGTCTGAAATGACATACCTACTAACTTGTTTGCAAATTTTAAAACTAAAGTATAGAACTCCCTTAGGAAGAAAAACTGTATACGTAAATCCATAACTCTCTTAAGAACAAATTAGGCCTTTGATATTTAGTATACAGGCATGGAATAACACCTTTGACGAGCAAGTGTGATGAAATAGTTATTTATGATACAAGTGCGGAAAGTAGGCAACTCCCAACGAAAGGCGCAGATCTAAACACACGAGTGAAGCGAGTGTGGTTGGTTTAGCCGACACGAGTTGGGAATTTCCTACTTTCGACACGTATATCATACAACGTTTTACAATGCATAAAGCGAGGAAAAAAATTGGGGCTAAAAATTTTCGGAAAAAGATGTTGCGTTCTTATTTACCTTTCATTGAAGGAAAGTCTCGTAGATGTTAACATATTTCAGCACCGGTTTAGTCGGCAGGAGGCTGTCACATTTGTGCTTAGTCTAGGACGTCTGGCGGCGTGAAGTCCTATGTAAATTCATCACTTGAACTCTCCATTTTAAATTACTAAACTTAAATTAATTCTCTGGACTGAATTCTTGAACATTGCTGAGGCGGGTTTTCAAGACAGGCGTAAACGGGTTACCTAACCATGATTGGGTCGTGCTCCGCCATGCGCGCGCACTGAAAGCTCATTGGTTGAATTTCGATTGCGCGCGCATATTTTTTATTTCAAAACTTTTGACGAAATTAAAATTTGTGTGTTTTATAATATTAAAACAATCTGTTAAATTTTATCGTTACCAAACCCGTGAAGGCCCGTTCCTGAATTTAGCCCCTGATGCCAGCGTTAGCCAGGCTTGCCCATCTTCTTGTACTCAGCAACACGGCGCAACCACACACCATCGTTGTTTTTCCAAGCTTTTAAAGGTGAAAATTAGTGAAAAACTTAAGTATATGACCTGTTGTATGTAGTAGTAACGTGTCCGTATAAACAAATTGACGTTCCAAATTTGAAAAATTACTTAAGCTTTATTTCAATTCTGTGCACTACTACATAGAACAGGTAATTTAAAGTTTTTCACCTATATTTAGTTTTTCCTTCCTGTCCCGGTGTCTGTACTTATGTAAATAATCAAATCTTGTAGGTTTTGACCTTTCTAGTAGTCGGGTGGACTTGAGATTCGGTGGGTCAAAATCAGAGAAGTGAGCATTTTAGGTTTTCAAATATCTGAGAAATTAAGTTTTCTTTTGAAGAAAACTAACAAGTGGAGTCTGTTGTGTCATTTGTCATGAACCTTTTCTGTGAAGAGGCACGCACAAAAATATATATTTTAGAAATTCTACCTGTTAATAAGAATAATGCCAGGGCCAAAAGTCATTTCGGGAACACTTTTAAATATTTTTTTAATAATATTATAACCAACGAATTTAAGATTCACCTTCAAGAAATTGTAATTAACTTGTTCCTAAATCGGAAAATGTTGTTATTTTGTATATTTTTAGAATGAAAACATTTATTTTTCAAATTACTCTTCATAAATTTTCAATTGGTGTAAATTTCGCTCCATAATTTTAATTTACTGTATACATTTTTGCACTACCATAAATATTAATACTATAAATACAAAAGTTTAATCGTCATTTCATGTTGTATATGCAGGATTTAACTATAGCATTACTTATTAGTGATTTATTTGCCGTTATTGTGATGTTCCCGAAAATGATGGGAGTGTTCCCAAAATGACAATGAGGTTCCCTAAATGACGTTTACGTTCCCTAAATGAACTCAACGCCCAATTTTTGGCATATTTTATGCATGAAAATAATATACATTTACAGTATTATATACCTTTATTTGTATTTAAGGAATGAGGAGCATGAGTATAAAAATTTAAACTTAAAATCTAATAATAATAAACTTTGTAGTTTCAATCAACAAACACTACATATCTGGAAATAATGGGATCCTATCGATGTTTAGAAAATTAAATTTCCGAAGGTTTAGAATCCCGAAAACTTCATTTGTCCGAAAGCATTATTTTCTGAAACTGTAAATATTTCAGGATTTATTTCAAGACCATCGTGTAGAACCCTTTAGGTTAGGTTAGGGTTGTTTTATAAAAATCCTGAAATATTTACAGTTTCAGAAAAAAATGCATTCGGTTAAATGAAGCATTCGGGATTTTAAATATTCGGAAAAAAATAATTCTAAATTTTGATAGGTAACCATGCTTATTACATTCGAGTAGTTAAATGTCCATATTTTGATCAAAACAATAATAGCTACTTTACCTTTACCTTTTTTCTGCAATTTCGGTGTGGGTAAAATTTTAAAAACTTGTTCACAGGGACAGTTCAGTCAGTAAACAATTATTATTTTTACAGTTTCTAGAAGCAACCGCTTTTATTTGTATCCCACGAGGCAATCTTTCTTACCAGGGCACATACTGCTGACATCATCCCGCTCAAAAAACTTAGGAATTTCTTCACGAATCTGATTCATCATTTCAGCCGAAAGACGTCCACTGTTGCATAGGTCTCCCCCAAGGCTCGCCAAACAGATCGGTCCCGTGCCATCCGCATCAAACGCGATCCCGCAACCTTAACCAGGTCATCGCTCTATCTCGTTGGAGGCCTACCTACACTGCGTTTTCCGGTCTGTAGACTCCACTCGAGAACCTTTTTGCCCCATCGGCCATCAGTTCTACGAGCAATGTGCCCTGCCCACTGCCACTTGAGTCTGGTGATTCTTCGAGCTATGTCGGTGACTTTAGTTCTTGCGCGGATTTCATAAGAGAAACTCCGAGCATAGCATCCATCTCCATCGCCATCTGAGGGACTTTGAGCTTTCTTATGAGGACCATAGTTACGAATTTGATTAGTGATTAAAAATGTTGGATGCTTCCAATTAGATATTAAAATGTTGTCATTATTTTTATTTTTGAGGAGAAATTGTTTGGCAAAATTATTTAAACGATGTTTTTGATACGGTTGCCACTGACGCAATTTCGAAAAGCCTCTCGCTGTTTAGAATTTTTCGGTAATTTTTCAACGGTGTCTTTTAGTTGGGTTGTCAAAGCCGCGCCAAATAATAGACGTTTACAAACTTCCGGAGTAACAGAACATCCCCTTGTTAATTGATAAATTTTGCGAGTAGGCGTAAAAGCAATCTTTTGTGATGCTCTTTCTTCGCGTCTTCTGCTTCTCTTTACTGTTTTCACTGCTGATCTATATTTCTTTGCATTTTCTGTATTTTATAAGTTTCTGTTTTTTAACAGTTTATTCTTCAAACTTTCTCTATTTCTTCTATTTTTCAGTCATATCACTAAGGGTTTTAACTTATTTTCAGCTCTCTTTCTTTGGTAACCCCTATCTTTCAATCTCTTCATCTCTATTTGTTTAGGTGTAATTTTATTTAAAAACATGCACTTCCTTGCATTAACCTTTTCACGATGTTTTTTTATAAGCTATACTGTCCTATTTTGAACGTTTTTTGACTTCCTTTTCTCTTCATTTTTATCGTTTTCCATGTTACTCGTACTAAATGGATACCTAAAACCAAAATTTTGCATGGTTATGCTTTTAAAAACATTAGAGCATCATTTTGCCCAAAAATTGACATTTCTGGAACGCCCGCGTCATTTCGGGAACGCCCGTCATATACAAGAACGTTTCCAAAATGACCGTTCCCGAAATGACTATTCGATAAATATTTTCATGACACGGTTGACGCTGCCATGTGCCATACTGGTTTTAGATGTTAGGAACAAGTGAGCTGTAATATTTATAAGAATTTGGCAAAAAGTATGCAAATTTTGGAAAAACTAATCAACAAACAGCGTTCCCGTAGTGACAGGGAATTAAAGTACGCTTCACATATACCAAATTAAAAGGTACTTACCAACAAAATCAATTTTTTTTTCCGTAAACATGACACACACCTTTTACTTTGACTAGCGAACTTCACACTGTTGCTCGCTAATGCCACCTAGCGTGTGTTGTTTAAATTACATCGACCGATATCCACCGCGTTCACGGAATGATTTGATAAACGTCAGACAGCATTTGAATACCCAAAATATGAAGAAATTAAACTGGTATCAATGTAATTTATACGTATATTGTTAATTTGATGATTTTCAAACCAAATATTAAAATATGACAATTTTAAGTCGTAATTGTAAACATTTCTGACTTGTGTGAACTATGAAACATGGTATAAGGACGCATGCCCGGAATGACTATTTAGACCTTTTTTGTCTGAAATCAAATAAAACATTCTTATAGGAAACTAAATATGCTAAGTGCCTTTTAATTATGCACAAATCCTTTATTTAAGAATAATTATTTTTATAATATCATGTCAGAAGCACAATGCTCACCTCTCTGATTTTGACCCTACGTTTGTAATTTGGTTGAAAATGCAAGTATAATCAATGAAAAAGCCGGTCAAGTGCGAGTTTGACACGTACATGAAGGGTTCCGTACCTCCATACAATTTGGTATTATTAAGTGGTATTTTAAAAAAAAAAAAAACCTCCTTCAAAAACATCCAAAAAACTATGAAATAATAATTGAACCGAGCCGACTACAGTAAGCAAGAAAATATATTTCTTTTTATCTGTATGAAGTCAGTGCCTCAGCTCGAGCCAGCAGGAGTGGACCTAGTAAACTAATTTACCTATATACTTACTATCTATAGGGCTTCCACACTCCTGCTGGCTCGTGCAGAGGCACCGACTTCATACAGATAAAAAGAAAGATATTTTCATGCTTATTGTAGTCGGTTCGGTTCAATTATTATTTCATAGTTTTTTGGATGTTTTTTGAAGGAGGTTTTATTTTTTATTTAAAAATTTTTATTTTTTGCTTTTTCGTTGTTTCTGTATAAAAGAGATAGGATAAAATCATCAGCTTGGCTTCGAAATAAGTTTATGTTGAAAATTCTATTTTTAATGCTCGACGGGGTTGTGTCATTTTATTACAGAGTTCCATGATACTTTCTGAATGTAAATGCTCGACTTGTCACCGAAAATACAAAATCACTATACATTTCTCTTGAATTTTTGAGGAGTTTCTTCAATTCCTCATGGATCCCATCATCAGAACTGGATTTTGGTAACAACGGGACCAACCTTGAAGCATGTGCTTTCAAACAACGAAAAAATTTTCCAAATCGGTTCATAAATGACGGAGTTCTGAGGTAACACACATTAAAAAAAAAAACATACAACCGAATTGAGAACCTCCTCCTTTTTTTGAAGTCGGTTAAAATAATTTGTAAAGGGAAAACCGTACAAAAATCAGGATTAAAAAATTCTGAAGTTACATAGTAAAACCTACTGGCAGCAAAAATAAAGCTTTATTAAAAATTTTAATTATTCATCATCATCATAATCATCAGCTTATGTTCGTCCACTGCTGGACATAGGCCTATCCCATGGCACGCCACTGGGCACGATCCTCGGCCACTCTCATCCAGCTCTTGCCAGCCGCCTTGCGAAGATCATCGCTCCACCGAAAATTAATTATTATGAAAACAATTACAACAATTAACAATTTATTTATTGTAGTAGATACAGGATAACTTAACCAATGGACACCTTTAAAAATGTATGCATTTAACTGTTGACTATTATAAAGTAAAAAGTAAAAACCGATGACCCATTTCTTAACGGGTAGGTACTTACACTTGTCCTTGCTTGAAGTTAAGTAAGTTTTACAAAACAACAGAGCGTATTCTACCGCATATAATTAGGTAGATTAAAGATGGTTTATTACTAAGTTTAAACTTATTTGTGGATATTCTTATATTTACCATCATTTGTTAGGCTTCCTTCTTTTTGAAGGTTTCTTCATTATTTGAGGTCTTAACTATTAACCTTCCGTCGCGTGTATCAGATTACGGAAAATAACACCCAATACCATAAAACGGTAAATTCCTGTATACGTTTAAAGATTCAACTGACTGAATCGGTTCAGTATAGCCGCGACATCGTCGCTTATAAATATTGATTTGCTAAAATCACAGAAATCTAAATAAACTATAAACAGACAATTAATTTCGATTTATGTAATGTTAAAAGCAGGCCAAGTGCAAATACTATTTAATATCCCTTAAAAAAATGACAGCATATTTTTTCGACGATTTTTCTTGACGCTACATAAATTAATAGCTTTAGCAATACTATAAAAGCTGGTGATAAATTGCTCGGTTGTCAGTTTCGGGAAAATAATAATACTTAATAATTATTTACACCTAAAGCTTGTACTATGGGTAGGTACCCATAATAACAAGCTTTGATTAGTTTGGGTTTGGTTTGGTTTGGTTTGTCTAGTAGGTGGGTCAATCAACTTTTTTTTGTAAACGATTTTCTGCTACTTTCTATGAAAACCGAAATAGTTAAAAAACTGATTATTTTTCCTTATTTAAAGTATACTTTTCAAAACCCTAGATTTTTGTAGTCAATAATGGTGTAATTGCCATATTTATTTTATTTTGTTCAGCTTCTATTTCGTGGGTGACCCAGGGGACAATGTTGTCCCCGAAATTTGTATGAAAATAGTGGTATTTCCCCTGGGTGACCGGATTTTTTCATAGAAATACTTATTTTTTTTGGTTTTCACATACGCACTGTGATAAACAGTTTATCTAATTACTGCAAAATCATGGTTTCACTAACCAGATATTACAGAGTTACTTGTAAAGGAGTAAATAGAAATTTACAAAAAAAAGTTGATTGACCCAGGTACTAGACATTGGATAAACATACTTATATAGATAGATGCATACTTCAATACACATTAAACATCCAAGACTCGAGCACAAACATTCGTACTTTTCACACAAATATCTGCTCCGACCGGGAATCGTACCCTATTGTGTTAAGCAGGGGTTTAAAAGCTATACGAAATAATATTTATTGTTAGACCCCGGATCTTTGTGGCAATGACGTCACGATAGGGTAGTTTGTGGAGTAAATGGAACGGTGTTAATTAATACGAAAAACTAACCGGTTTTAACCGAGTACATTTTATTAATTCAGGATAAAAGTTATCTAGTAAATTAAATAAATTAATCAATATTATTTTTTTGTATATTACTGCAAACTATTCATTTGTACGTTGAACTGGCTTGTGATGAATAAAAAGTGAGTGAAGTGAAAATGTTATTTTATTATGTTCCACTGTTCCATTTCCTGAATGGAACTTTGGTTTTTTGCGGCCGCTTACTTTTTAATCGTCAAAAGCCAATTTACCCTACAAATGTGTAGTTTACAGTTAAGTAATATATCAAAAGATTATTTTGATAAATTTATTCAATTTACTAGGTAATTTTTATCGTGAATTACTTATTAAAATGTATTCGGTTAAAACCCGATAGTTTTACGTATTAATTAACACCGTTCCATTTACTCCCCAAACTACCCTATTGTGACGTCATTGCCACAAAGATCCGGGGTCTATTTATTGTATAAACCGAAACAAGCAAATTAAATTAATGGTATAGAGACTTCTCTATGGAAAAATTAGCTACAACTGGTTTATTACGTGTTTTACAGACATTGACAGTCCTCAATCGTTGTTGCTGTTGCGTAACATAATCATCCTGTTACCATTTTCCTCCACCTCACGTTGACCTTACCAAATACTCGATTTTTTATACCTAATTAAATACAAAAACCGGCCAAGAGCGTGTCGGACACGCCCAAGATAGGGTTCCGTAGCAGGTACGAAAAAATCTTTGCATACTTTAGTAATGTGGCTGTTTTGGTCCCAACGTCGGCGGTGCAGCGCCATCTATCGGCGCATTGGGTAACTAATATGCAGTCTACTAGAACTAGTATGTATGTTGATTGTTTTTCAGATGTAATATTTTTTTTTATTTGAAAGAAGTTACTGTTAGCGTGATCTTATAGGTACTTGAAGAAAAAAAAAATTTCCTAGAAACTTTTTATTAAGTTTAACTTACGTGATTTTTTTCGTATTTTTTAGACGTGCGGTTCAAAAGTTAGAGGCAAAATGGATGAATTTTATGCCGCGGGATCCGTACGATTATTTATTTTGTTTAATTTTAAGGATTACAAATCCCTTTCTAAAAGGATATTGTAGTCGTTCATAAGTTAGTCTGACTGTCTCTGTCATACATAACGATATCTTAAGCGGTCTGTGTCATAAGCGGTAAATCTCATTGACGCAAAGTCAAATATTATAAGTACTAGCTGTACCTACCCGACATGCGTTGCAATTTAATGCCAAGTAAAGTAAAGCAGTGTTCGGTATATTTTGCGTATTCAAGTGCTTTTTTATATGCATAATATTTTTGGTTTTTCATCTAATGCGTACACAAATAAGTGAGATGGTTTCCACAATCTTTTTGCGAGGCATTCAGCGGGTGTATTATTTTGTACTTGTACACGCGCATATGGGTCTTCACAGGCAATTTTAGGACGTGTCGCCATAAGGCTGATGATTTGAGACATGCATTGCATTAAGTTCTGTTCATCAGCGGCTTTTGACCTTATTTACTCATTGCAGTTAGTCGAAAATTAGCAAATAACAAAATTCATGATCCACCAAATTCTGTTCCTTCGTTCTCAAATCTTGTAATGTTAAAAAAAGCGTTTAGATTAGTAGGTAGGTATTGTTTAACAAGTTAGCTATGAAGTATCTTTTTGTATTTATTTTTTCAACTTCATTTTTTATTACTTTTACGGTCATCCCGTGAAACCATATTTTCATACTAAATACTAAATACAAACTGAAATATAGATGCACAGAAAAAACCCCAGAAAAAAGACCAATGCTGGGAATCGAGTGCAGGTCCTGGTTAGTCGAAGGAGTGTTGAAATCTCTCGATAGAGGGTGTAACATACATGCGCGCTTATCACTGCATAAGGTGATGATTTAACAGAATGAAATGTACGATGTATGGGAAAGATTCGTGTCTAATCTCTAGACCAGTGGTGGTGTAGGGGTATGGCACACGGCACGGAATGCTGAGGACCTGGGTTCGATTCCCAGCATTGGTCTTTTTTCTGGGGTTTTTTCTGTGCATCTATATTTCAGTTTGTATTTAGTACGAAATATATGATTTCACGGGATGACCGTAAAAGTAATAAAAAAATGATGTTGAAAAAATAAATACAAAAAGATACTTCATAGCTAACTTGTTTAAAGTTGCACAGTAGCGCCATCTCTTGTCCTGGTGAGCGGTTAGTTCCGAAGGAGTGTTAAAATCTCTCGATAGAGGGTGTAACATAGATGTGCGCTTGTCACTGCATAAGGTGATGATTTAGGAGACTGAAATGTATGATGTATAGGAAAGATTCGTGTTTAATCTCTAGACCAGTGGTGGTGTAGGGGTATGGCACACGGCACGGAATGCTGAGGACCTGGGTTCGATTCCCAGCATTGGTCTTTTTTCTGGGGTTTTTTCTGTGCATCTATATTTCAGTTTGTATTTAGTACGAAATATTATACATAAAAAACCTTAGCAAGTTTCCTGGCTATAGCAAAGCAGTGACCGCCCTCTTTTCAAATCGAAGTTCCGATTTTATACTGTTTTGTTTATTTCTTTGTTTCATTCATTTCCATCATAATGCACTAATGGACGATAAAATATTTATTCTTAATTAACGGCATAATTTTTATCTGACCCGTAAAAGTTGTGTGACATTTTATTAGTTAGTGTAAACAAACTTTACGATAGAGATAATAGTAGAGGAGACGTGGAAGATCGACCTTCACCGATCTGTTAACTCGATGAGACATATTTTATATTTATATTTTTATATTTTTATTTATTTGGGGCATCAAAAGCAATACAATACATTATAATGACATATTTTTTATCAAATATAATATATAAACAAATATGCCTATGATAACTTGCCTATCGAAAATTGTTCATAGATTTTTTTTTGTTTTATTGTGGAGTGCCTTTAGCCATCTTCCAGCTCCATCATCAGACCCTGGTTACCATCTGGGATTAAAGTACTCGTCAAGACGAATCAAACTAGTCCAAACTCGATGGCGTAATTCGTAATTTCATTAATTCAGTATGGCCAAAGGCACTCCACAATAAAACGACACAACACCACAATAAAACAAAAAAAATAGCTATGAACACTTTTCGATGGGCAAGTTATCATAGGCACATTTGTTTATAAATTATATTTGATAAAAAATATGTCTCATCGAGTTAACAGATCGATGAAGGTCGATCTTCAACGGCTCTTAGACCATAAGTATAGAGAATGGGGCGTGAGTTCATTTAATTATCCTGCTGCGGCCTACTCAAGTGGATGATTAATTCTATGTGAAATAATTCACGTCAAACTTTTTTACGTCTCTACAAACACACATCAAAAGAAAGTCGACAAATTTGGCTGCTTTGGATCATGTTATTGCCATTTTGTTTCAGATGCTGGGTTTTGGCTCTTCGAATGCGTTTGGAATTTTATTTCACAACTTCTTCACCGAGCAGGGCAGCGGGAGTGGTTTGCCTCTTGTCATAGGGGTATACAACGGCGCTCTGTCAATATCAGGTATAGAATAATTTAGTTTCACGTGATTCAATTTCATTATCAGCTTATTATATAAGTCATGGTGATATTCTACGAAGCTAAAAACCACAGCAACTAGAATAAACCAGAGCAATCTGGAAAGATAGTTAACTAAAAAAGTTGGGAAACCCTAGTGGTTTGACTGATACCATCCCTGTTCGAATTCGGGCTCGCACCTCTGAGCTTCTCAGAATTTGCTTAATTACATTTTAAATTTTCTATGAGTTTTTTGGTGAAGGATAACATCTTAAGGAAACCTGAGAAGCAATTCACTTGTGTGTGTAAAGTTTCCAAACCGCACTGGACATGCGCGGGATAAATACAACCTAATATTGATAGGAGGCCTGTGCCCAGCGGTAGGACGTATATAGCCCGTGATGATGACGGAGTTAAAACTGCAGCATCTGGATTAAACCGACGTACAGAATCGTTCAAAATGGGAATGTGTGCGACAATGTATACATACATACTTGTTGATGATGTATACGTACTTGTTGATGATGATGAAGATTATCGGGTTATAATTTTCTTCTTCTTCTGGAATGGAAAATCAAGAAAATTGTGTCCTTGCTATCGTTATGTACACTAGAAATATTTAATTACTTGGGATGTAAAGTGCACTACCTAGTTGTGGTAAATGAAACCATGTTATATGATTGATGCGATTGACGTCTCCGTTGAGCAATCTGGTCAAACAGGGGCATGTCTTAAAGCCTCGCCAAAATCAATGATCACAAAAATGCCTTGTAGCCAATCTTGTTAAAAAAAAGAGTAGAATGTGAACGATAACTGGTTTACACATTAATGGTTAATTTTGTTTTGTTTTTAATACATTCTTGGATCTTTATTGTGACCTTACGATACCACATTCAAAGTTTCATATGCTAATGTTTGAGTGCGGATTTGCTTATTAGAAGAAGCCTGCGGAAAGTATCGTGTTTTGAAATTTGGTTCAAATTGGAAATCCAAGAAAATTGTATCTTGATCTGTCGAGAAATTTAAATATAAGTATAGAAGCTTCTGTACTCATTGTCTGATTCACTTTGTCTTGTATATTTTACTGTTTCAATATGTTTAATATTATATATTTTATAGTACCTATACGTACACTTATAAGATAGGATAAGATAAATTTGATTGCAGAAAATGGGTACATACAAGATAGTAAAATATATATTATTCACATTGCGCCAAATTCGGCTTGGGTAAGCATGCAAACAAATAAGTCACGTGATTTTGTTCAATTATGAAGCAAAAAAAAATAAATCGGTTAGTCTAAAAATTAAAGCTAAAGCTATATGAATTAAGTTTATCTGTTATTTGTCTTCATGTTTATAAAATCTTTTATAGAGTAAACACACAGTTCGCAGAGCCAAGCATATTATATTTTTTTCCTTTGAGTTCCTTTATGTCTTTGGGGAGTTTCTTGTATAGCTTTATGCTCATAAAGTATGGGTATTATGTACTAGATAATATTTTCCTTTCTTTAGTAGTAAGTATTAGATATTTTTCTTCTTATTTCAAGTCCGTTTTGTCGTCGATTTTTGAGCCTATTATGCCCGCATTTAAAAACCGCAGACTCGTAAATATACGCCTGACACACTCAAAAATTCGATCCAGTTGAAAATATTTTTTGATGATTATTAACGTTTGGTTTGAAAAAAGGTTATTATAACATTTTTAAAGCACAAAGTTGACTCGGACAACGCCATTTATTAATTGCAAACGAAATTAGCACGTCATGTTAAATGCCGAGGTATTTCACCGTTTTTGGACAGCCTGCAGCGAGCTCTATTTTTGTTTAAAAATAAAATATTATTCAACGGGATCGTATTACTGTTGTTTATTGAGTATCCTATGTCTTAATTCCGATCTTTTTATGTTTATCTAAGTCCTTTCAGCCGTTAACGCGTGATTGACTATCAACATCCAAGCATCTTCACAAACTTCTCATTTATAATATAGAATAGAATAGAATAGAATAGAATAGAATAGAATTTTATTAACACACTTAGAAAAAAATAATTTAATATTTTTTTTTAATATTACAGACTAGGACCTCTAAATAACTGAGCAACAGAAATAGCGCGTGACTCACGACAGATGTCAAAAACAATCGGCAACCTTTACCTGTTTGATGATCTAAATGCAACAAACTATTACGAAGACCTCAGAGAGCAATATTGTAAAGAAAAATACCACTATTGATTTATCTTAATTATCTGTGGAACGGGTTTTGATCATTTTAAACGGCGGAATGCTGGTAAAATTAAATTCCACGATGTCTCTACTGATAATTAAAAAAGTTCACAAAAGTGCCTTCAAAGTGCCTTTTGATAACGGGCCGACGTTTGTCTTTTGACCCTCGATCAATTGACACAAAATTTCTAGCGGCCGCACTTTCTTAGTTAGTTTATAGGATCAAGTTACTGGCCCTAATTGATGTGGACTAGCGCAAATCGGTTGATCAAACGTCAAACGCTGATGATAAAAGGACCCGGTGCGTGATACATTACATTCATTGACCGCTAATTGCTTGTATGATTTATTGATTCGTTTCAATTTGTCTATTTAAATACAATGTAACCAGTTAGAATATACAAAAACAAGCGACACACAACAAGTATCTAATCACGTATCGAATTTTGAATTGTGTCACCGGTAAATAAGGCAGTTTCTTCCGTCTCCGTAAAATTGGATAACATAGAAAAGCAGTTTTACCAGTTGTTAGTAGTAATTTGTAGTAAATATTTCTATTATAGTTAGACAAAATTATAATCATCATCATCATTTCAGCCGAAAGACGTCCACTGCTGAACATAGGCCCTCCCCCAAGGCTCGCCAAACAGATCGGTCCCGTGCCATCCGCATCCAACGCGTTCCCGCAACCTTAACCAGGTCTTTGCTCCATCTTGTTGGAGGCCTACCTACACTGCGTCTTCCGGTCCGTGGACGCCACTCGAGAACCTTTTCGCCCCATCGGTCATCAGTTCTACGAGCGATGTGCCCTGCCCACTGCCACTTGAGTCTGTCGAGCTATATGTCGGTGACTTTTAGTTCTTGCGCGGATTTCATCATTTCTAATGCGATCCCGCAGAGAAACTCCGAGCATAGCCCTCTCCATTGCCCTATGTGTGACTTTGAGCTTCCTTATGAGGCCTATCGTTAGCGGCCACATCTCAATGCCATAAGTCATCACTGGCAACACACACTGGTCAAAGACTTTTGACTTGATACATTGCGGTATATTGGATGACAAGATATTGCGGAGCTTCCCGAACGCTGTCCAGAGTCGGATTCGTCGATTGACCTCTTTCTCGAAGTTGAACCTACCTAATTGGATAGTGTGAAAAAAAAATAATGTATTGATTAAATAAAAACATAATACAAAGTTTTTACCTTGTTCTCACACTACCACACGCACGTGCACGACCTAACTCTACGAAGTTAACGCATGAATTAACATTTTTAACATTTAACTACAGAAGACTTAAGAACTTTTCCTTTTTTTTGCTGTCTGTTACAAATTATTTATTATTTAATCGCTACTCTCCATTGACCAGATTCGAACTGTTGATGATCGACTTTGAAATCACGTCACTCACGTATAATTGAAAATTGAAAGTTAATAAATATATATCGAATGTGTTCAAATACCGTAAAGTTGATCCCGGCTTATTAAAACCAAATAAATATCTTAATGTCTTGTTACACATTTCACCAAATCTTAAATTGTCTTAGTTTCAAAATGCCTATATTCCCAAATTTACTTAGTTTCAATACAATAAAATGTCAATAACATTTACACATTAAATCCGATATCCAAAAAAATGAAGAATAACTTCAAATACCGAATTATTATTTAGACTTAAGGTGAAAATGTGAGTTTCATAAGTACCAAAATTCAAAAATACCTTTCGTCGACAGGCCCAAAGATCACAATGACACTGTCTCATAATAATACCTAAAATTTTAACCACGCAGTTAGTATTACTGTTACGTATTTAGAATTGTAAATACTTCACTTTATAATTACTCATTGCTATAAAAAGTGGGGCAAAAACTGTAAACTTCAACATAACTTTAAATATTTTCTATAGGTACTGAGTTTTAGGTGTTTTGACAATGTGACATTTTTGTGTCAAGTTAATTTGAGTTTTAGAAATTTTGGAAAATGGTATAATTTAAAATTTATCAAAACGCGATTGAGTCTAAATGAATTGTTGTCATTTCACGAGTACGGTATTTTGAGAAGTAGCCATAAGTCATTTAGAGTTTTAGTCATTTTTAAACTAATATGTTTTGACATTTTAACGTACTAGGAACATGGTAATATTTGATTATAACACGCCGTAATCGAAAAGTTTTGATTCTGAAAACGTAAGCTTTTTATAATTGTTATAAAATTAACCTAACCTAATCGGTTCTATACTTACGATGCCGTTTTGATAAAACCTCAGACGTTTACGGTTTCAGAAAAAAAAAACGATATTATAATTAAGTATAACCCATTCGATGTTTTAGTAGGCCTACATTTATTGATATTAATACTAAGTTTCGATATTTAGAACCGTGCACATTGTGTATTGTGTGTATTGTTTATAAAAAATAATAATAAATAAAAATCATTTATTTCAGGACGAGGAGTCCCATATACAATGTGTTAGTTACATTCTTAATATCTATGTTAGTAAGAGCATAAAATAAAATATGAATTTAAAATCAAAATTGCAATATGAATAAAAAAATAATAAAAAAATAAAGTCAAAAATAAATAAATAATTAAAATTCAAAAAATTAGCATTAAAATTTAAATCAAAGTTAAAATTAAAAATCAAAATTTGAATAAAGTTACAATTTACATTTAAAACAACATATAATAAAACAAAATAATTCATAAATAATGTAATAGGTAACAATGTCAAAATTAATTAATTAGTGTGTGCGTACAAAACTACTTACAGCTAAAATTTAATTGTCGACTACGTGATAGTGAGAGCTGATTTTCTACGAGTTAGCTCGTTTTCAACCGACGAAAACAAAAGGAGGAGGTTCTCAATTCGACGTGTATATATATATATTTTTTTTTATGTATGATCACGCATAACTTTTTACAGAGTAGTCCGATTTTGATGATTCTTTTTTTATTGGAAAGCGTATACCCCGAGGGTGGTCCCATTTAAATTTGGAAATAATATTCCTACCCTAAGGGTAGGAAAACAGGGGGTGATTGACTAACTTTTTACAGAGTAGTCTGATTTTCATAATTCTTTTTTATTGGATAGATAGGGGTATACCTTGAAGTTGGTATTATAAATTTGGAAAAAAAATTACCCCAAGGATGGAAAAAAGTATAAAATAAAAACTTTTTAACAAAAAATTAAACCGCCGAAAAAACTGAAAAGCATAAAATAATACTTTTTTTGTTTGACCTTAATCTAGGTACCAGTTTGAAGTCGGTGCCTCAGCACGAGCCAGGAGGAGTGATAGAAGCCAATCAGGTAGACGATTATAGGTCCACTCCTCCTGGCTAAGTGCTGAGGCACCGACTTCAAACTGGTACCTAGATTAAGATCAAACAAAAAAAGTATTATTTTATGCTTTTCAGTTTTTTCGGCGGTTTAATTTTTTTGTTAAAAAGTTTTTATTCAGCACACTTTTCATCACTTTCGGATGCCATATTTGAGATTTCAAAAAACTTTTAATTTATCAAACGGTGGAATTTGTGTATTCATTGAAGGTGTTTTTCAGGTTTCCTGAGTGGCATAGCGCTGAAGAAATACTCGTTCAGGCAAGTTGGGCTAGTCGGCGCTGGGCTCTTCGTCCTCGGCGACGTCCTGACAATATTCGTCCAACGGACCTACCAGCTCGTCTTCACCTTCGGTGTCGTCAGAGGTATAACATCATTACATAAAGGCAACAGACGACAGAACTAATAATCTATATATATAAAAGAAGAAACTGACTGACTGACTGACTGACTGACTGACTGACTGACTGACTGACTGACTGACTGACTGACTGACTGACTGACTGACTGACTGACTGACTGACTGACTGACTGACTGACTGACTGACTGACTGACTGACTGACTGAATGACTGACTGACTGACATATCAACGCACTGCCCAAACCACTGGGCCTAGAGATTCAAAATTTGGCATGTAGGTTCCTTATAAGGTCTAGGGGTGCACTAAGAAAGGATTTTTCAAAATTCACACCCTAAGGGGGTGAAACGGGGGTCCAAAGTTTGTATGGGGAAACAAGATTAGTTCGACTATTTTATTCGAAACTTCACAGAAGTACTCCTAATGATAAATGAGTAAACACGTGTTTCAGGTTTTTTGAGAATTCAACCCCTAAAAGGGGGGAAAGGGGTAACAAAGTCTGAAATCAACATGGGTGCTGTTTCTATGGTTTATCGGGTCGCTGGTTATGAAAACAACAACGGTTTTAAAATCCGACGTGGCAGGCGTAAAATACCATCTCCCTGGATGGGGTGCGATGGGGTTGAAATGTCTAAATAAACTAAATGACTGTTGATATATCAACGCACAGCCCAAACCACTGGACCTAGAGACTTGAAATTTTGCACATAGATACCTTATACAATGTAGGCATCCACTAAGGAAGGATTTTTGGGAATTCCCTCGGGAACGGGAAAAAACGGGATTTATATATTCGATTCCGAGTGACCCTATCTCAGTAACTATAATAACTAGACTCTTCAAATTTGATACACAAGTAGGTATTACATTATTAGTTAAAACATTAATTTCAGGATTTTTCACAATTCCCACGAGGTAAGGAAAAAACGGGATTTATACACCGTAAAATTTTAGTGGTTGTTTTCCCGAAACGAGGTGATTTATAATTACTATGAAAAACGAAAGTCGAAAATGACGGCAAACCAATAGTAACGCTTCGTTGGTACAAGTAGCGTACGATCGTACGATAGGTTAGGTACCAACGAAGCGTTACTATTGGTTTGCGGTCATTTTCGACTTTCGTTTTTCACAATTGGATTTTTGACTCTAGTCAAAATAGTAATTATAAATCGATTGTACAATCAAAACTAAATCACCTCGTTTCGGGAAAACAACCACTAAACTTTCACGGTGTATATTCAGTTCAACGGGATCCTATGAATTATAATTACTAGACTCTTCAAATTTGGCATAGAAGTAGGTAATTATAATAGTAAAAAACCGTTTTAAGAATTTTTGGAAATTCCCACGGGATAAGGAAAAAACGGGATTTTTCGTTTTACTGGTCGTAGAAAGCTGAAATTTGGCATGTAGGTTGCTTGAGGAGTGTAGAGCTGGATTAAGAGAGGACTTTCCAAAATTCCCACGGGGACGGGAAAAAACGGGATTTTTCGTTTTACTGGTCGTAGAAAGCTGAAATTCGGCATGTAGGTTGTTTGGGGAGTGTAGAGGAGCATTGAGAGAGGACTTTCCAAAATTCCCACGGGAACGGGAAAAACGGGATGTTTCGTTTTACTGGTCATAGAAAGCTGAAATTTGGCAAGTGGGTTCCTTGGGGAGTGTAGGGGAGCATTAAAAAAACATTTCCCGAAATTTTTACGGGAACGGAAAAAAACGGGATTTTGCGTTATACTGGTTGTAGAAAGCTAAAATTTCAAAATTCATAAGTTTATATTGTAAGTAGGCCGCAAAGGGCTCATCAACCGACTTCTAAAAAAGGAGGAGGTTATGCATTCCACTTTTTTTTCTAATGTAGGTATGTTCACCGATTTCTCGGTCAATTGTGGACCTGCTTGCTTGCTTGCCTGTATGCTTGCTTGCTTGATATCTTGGTTCTTTGTAATACGCATAGTACACGCGAGCGAAGCCGCGGGCAAAAGCTAGTTTGAATATAAATGAAGACGTGAGTGGGTGAAGGGGGTATGTCGCATTTTTTTTCATTTTCGGTTTTATGCCATAAATGAACGCTAAGTCATAATGCAACACCGAACGCCTTCAGTTCTCATGTTTTTAAGCTATAACAGCTTTAGACCCAGTGTATGAAGGACCTATGTACAAGAATAAGTTACGTTCTTCGTGAATGAACGTGCTATTGAGGGCGCATGACCATGACTCTAGAAGTGGTTACCAGTTTGAGAGTGAATGTAACAGAAGAAAGTGTTATGTACGCACTTAGCTCCTTCATCCATGTTATGAAACAAACTTTTATTTTATCTTATTCTGACATATCCGATATCCCAAGAAAAAAAAGAAAACATTAGGTATCAGCTGAAATTTATAGACTCTGAATGCATGCACTTTTACGAAGAAATTCTACTGAATCAATAAAATTTGTTACAATAAAAACTTTCATTTATTTTACTTATTTTCTTTGCAGAACAGCTTAAAGGAGAAAGAAGTGGTTATGTACTTTTTATATAACAAATGTTATTTAAAAGCATTTATTAAAAATATCAATAGAATCAGGCTATTTGGTTGATTTTTATATAAGAAACAATACCCTATTCAATTTAGAAACAAAACTACAACGTAAAAATTGCGATTTACTCGAAATAATGTATTTATGACATACCCCCCCTTCTTCCACTCATGTCTTCAAATGTCGTTAGGTATATTTCTTCCCAGATTCGATGTCGCATTTTCACATCACTTGCAAGATACTTGAAAATGCGACATCGAATCTGGACGGTGGATGCGGACACGTGGAATATGTTTTCACGGTTTTTAACAAAATACTCGCCAGTGAAGTGTTTTTGAACCACGATCTGTCCAAAAATCCATTTATTTAAATTAATTAAGTCAAACAAATCGTCGCTCGAGTAATTGCTCAAAAATGTTTTTACAACAACGATCGCACAGCAAAAAGTATAAAATTTTACTAGTGAAAAGAAAATTAGTAAAGTAGGGGAAAAAGTGGCTGCATCGATTCTGTAAGGAAATACAAACGATGGCACCTATTTATATTTCTATTATTGTTAGCTCTGTGTCTAGCTACAGCCTTATGAGCCAAACATCTAGGTACAGTTGATGAGAATTTATGTCAGACTGCACGTGAGTCAACATTGCCTGGCAGCGGTTACTCAGATGGGTACTTATTCAAGCCAATACGAGAGCTGGCACATGTCAAAAATTTAAAATGAATTAATTAAAAAGCTGTTGTAGCCTTTGTTTCACCTATGGCCTCTCAAGCAAAGGTCGTGGGTTCAGCCCGTGCTCACATCTCTGAGTTTTCGTGATTTACGTGCGAAATTACGCGTGAGATTACCATGAGCTTTACGGCCAAGGATAACACCGTAAGAAAACCTGTACACTTGCGAAGAAATTCAATCGTGTGTGTGAAGTTCCCAATCCGCACTGCGCCCGCGTTGTAATTAAGGCCCAAGCTCTCTCATTCTGCGAGGAGGCTTGTGTTCAGCAGTGGGCGTATATTGTATATAGGCTGATTTTATGATAATAATAGAAACGTACGGTAATTTAAAGTGTGTTACATGATTTTAGATAATCAAAAAGGGTTAATAAATTTTAGAATATTTTTTTTTGGATAAAGTGATATCCTAAAATTGTGTGATCCCGTCTAACTGCATACAAACTGTGGATGCAGAGGGGTCACGTTTCTCTGCAGTTAATTGTACATCGGACGCTATTTAAGTATAAACTAGATACATACCTACATTTTGGAGTGCTGGAGTATGACTTTTATTAAACTGTGATAAAAGCAGATTGAATTGACGTACGATACCTCCTAAGTATACTGGTGTAACTGCATAATGGTGATTTTACAGTTCAGACCGTATTGTATCGAAATGACTGTGTCTTTACTGTGTTGTGTCTTTACTTTAAAATCACCATTATGCAGTTACACCAGTATACTTAGGAGGTATCAAATAGGCAGGTTTAAACAGGGTCAGTAACTGACTACGAATTCGAGACAAGTCAGCGCTGACCCGAGAAATACCCAATGTAAATTGAAAGTCAGCGCTGACCTCCCACCGCTGTACTGACTTCAAATCAATTTACATTGGGTATTTCTCGGGTCAGCGCTGACTTGTCTCGAATTCGAAGTCAGTTACTGACACTGTCTAAACCTGCCTTAATGTTTGATAGTTCTAAATAAGCAAAAGATTCGCCGCATAAAATATACTACACATACAACAGGATAATTCGGGTAACGGACCAACAGTACCTAAGTGATAATAATAAATTATGGAGCGTTCACCATCATATATAAGTTAAAATACTCGGGTAATATGCAATTTTCTAGGATAAAAAGTATCATTATGTGTTTAATAAAGGTTGTGATCTATATTATTATGTTCCAAAGGAAGGTAAGCTAATTGGCCAATATGTCCAATAACGACAAGCGATATGTCACTGGATACTATGGCAGAAAGTCCCAAATCTTTGTGTGCAAAAAGTTATTGGTGCATTAAAGTAGTTTGAGTTGAAACGTTACTATGTTACGTGTATACGTTTTTCAATACTATTCCTGTATTGCTTTTTAGGTAGGCTTTGTAACGTGAAGTGGATGATTTTGTGTCATGATTTTGTTTTATATGCGTTTTCATATGATTGTTTTTTTAATTTTGCCGTACCTTTTTTACACAGCGATTCGAGATTTCCCACCATACAAAAAGTTGTAGAGTATGAAAAAACCTTTCCAATGATGGCTTGTCGTTATTGGTCCTTTGGCTAGAGTCCATACCAATCTGCCTACCCTGCTTTCATCCAAACTTCATATACTTAGTAGGATTATGAAAAAAATCATACAAATCTTATTTGATTTTAGGAGCTGGTTTCGGCGTGATGATACCAGTCAGTTTCACAGCTTTTAACTGTTATTTCACGAAACGCCGGACAGCTATGATGAGTGCAAACCAAACCATGAGCAGCATGGCTTCCATCACATTCCCCATACTAGTGACATACCTCCTAGCTGAATACGGGTTCCGTTGGACCCTGGCCCTTATAATGGCAGTGGACCTACATTTAGTCTTCGCCATGCTAGTCATGCATCCAGTCGAATGGCACTTAATAAAGGACCCGGATGCCTGTCAAGCAGGTAGGTTTTTTGGCATTTTAAAAAGTAGACGCTAATACAATTTCAATATAATATAGCGTTCCGGGTGTTGATGGGGCTGCCGCGCTATTGCAGTGCCTCACAGATGTTTGCCGACGCGCGCGTAACCTGTTTTAAAGCGACAATGCGCCTGCGAGCCGCGTCGCTAATGCGGCGCGTGCGCGACAGCCCCAACACCATCCTATCAATGATTGCGGACGAGATTGACTGTCCGTACATTATGCACTGTTGTGGACTTCACAGGCCCAGTAACAACAGTGTAGTGTTGTAAAATGTATTACTAACATAGTTTTTAAGTTTTATTGTAACTAACGTAATTATGAGTCACGAGCTTGAAATAAACGTATATTATTATTATTATTTCTTTTTGTTAACAACATCTCTCCTGCTCAGGAGGTACAATAGTGCACGGGCCTAAGCCAAGTGCTTTTTTTTGTTTTTTTTTTAACTGTTAAGCTATGGAATGGATAAAAATTTACGAACTATGCGGCATGTGTTGAGGATGACTGCTTTCTGTAGGAGTGTGTATGTGGATGGGTGTATGTCCAAGGTCCGGAGGCTTGTATGGAGGGTTTTTGGGATGACGCCTGTTGTGGAGAGGATGATCGGAACAGTCTTTACACTACGGACTTGCCACTGTGCTTTGATCTCAATCGAGAGATCTGTGTATTTGGTAGTTTTGTCTGTGTATGTGTTTATTAAGTTGTGGGTGTTGCAGATGGCGATGTCTATTAAGGTTACTAATTTGTTATGTTTATCTAATATTGTGATGTCAGGTCTATTGAAGTGTATTGTTTTGTCTGTTATAATGGTTCTGTCCCAATATATCCTGTAGTTATCGTTTTCTAGGACTGATTGTGGTTTGTATTTGTAATAGGGCAATTTCTCGGAGATAAATTTGTGCTTGAAGGCTATGTACTGGTGAATTATTGCAGCTACCTGGTCGTGTCGGTGTTTATAATCGGATTGAGCTATAGACTTGCATGCACCAGTTATATGTTGGATTGTTTCAGAGCTACTGTGGCAGTGTCTGCAATGATCTGTCGTGAGGTTTGGTCTGCGGATAATATGTTTTTGATAGTTTTTAGTATCTACTACTTGATCTTGGATTGAAATCATAAAAGCTTCGGTCTCGGGGAACAGCTCGCCACGCTGCAGCCACGCGTTCGACGCTTCCTTGTCGACATGAGGTAGCTGCAGATCATGGCGATGCCGTCCATGTAGAGCCTTTTGCTGCCACGCTGATATTTTGTCTTTAGTGTCTGTGATGCGTTCGTTGCGCTGTGGTTTCTTATCGTGGAGGTTGAGTGGAGTGAGCCGGATGTCAGCTTCTGTGACTGTTGAGTGTAACTTGGAGTGTTGTGCACGTTCGAAGAAAAAGCTTCTAAGACTTGTTATCTGCTTACTGTGCAAGTTAGGAATGTCTATGATACCTTTACCACCCTCTTTTCTTGGTAGCGTAACTCTTTGAGTGCATGACCGTGGATGGTGCTTACGGTGGGCTGTCATGGTAGTGTTGATTTTCCGCTGCAGTGTTTGCAGGTCACTCTGTGTCCAGCCGATGATTCCAAAGGAGTAAGTGAGTAAAGGTATTGCATAGGTGTTGAGTGCCTTGGTGATGTTGCGTGAGTTGAGTTGTGATCGGAGTAGTGTATTCAGTCTATGAGTAAACTTTTTAATGATTTCAGCTTTGGTCTGATTTTGATGAATTTCTCGTAATTGTTGAAACCCTAGATATTTGTATGAACTATGTTGATCTAGAGCTTCTACGACTTCACCTGTCTGTAATGTGTAATTATTTTGTTGGATAACCCCGCCTTGGACGGAAAACGTTTTGCATTTATCTATGCCAAATTCCATTTGTATGTCTTGTGAGAATGTCTGTGTGATGTCGGCTAGTTTGTAAAGTGCGTTTATGCTATTGCTGTAAAGTTTTATGTCGTCCATATACATAAGATGTGTGAGAGAGGAGTTTTGTTTAAGTGTATAGCCAGAGTTCGATCGGTTCAGCATTTTAGAGAGTGGATTTAGAGCAAGGCAGAACCAGAGAGGGCTCAAAGCGTCGCCTTGAAAAATACCTCGCTTAATTGGTATTTCTTCCGTTTCTATTGTTACAGATCTATTAATGAGTTTAAGTTTAGTTTTCCAGCCTGTCATCGTGTCATGTAGGAATCTAATAAGAGAAGGGTGTATTTTGTAATGGTGCAAGACATGGAGCAACCAGCTATGTGGCACTGAATCAAAGGCTTTTCTGTAGTCTATATACATGGTGTTAATGTCGTGTTTGTTTTTGATGGCTAGTTTCATTACAACTGTGTCAATAACTAACTGTTCCTTGCAACCTTGGCTATGTTTTCGGCATCCTTTCTGTTCTTCTGCCATAATATTGTTTTCAGCGATGTGATTATAAATGAGTTCGGAAATACATGAAGTTAAGATTTTGTATATAGTTTGTAAGCAAGTTATAGGTCGGTACTTAGCAGGGTTGTTGTGGTCAGTGTCTTTAGGAATCATGAACGTTACCCCTTCCGTAATATAGGACGGCATTGATTGTGGTGATTCAATAAAAGTATTTAAGTGATTATGTAGCTGAGGATGCAGAGTACTTAGTTTTTTGTACCAGAAGTTGTGTATTTTATCTGTCCCTGGTGATTTCCAATTGTGTGATTTTTTAATTACCTGAATAAATGTATGTATTGGGATGTGTTCAAATTGCATTTGAGGAATGTCGTTGAGAGCTTGCACATCGTCTTGTATCCATTCTGCGTTTTGCTTGTGTTCTACGGTATGCCCCCATATATTGGACCAATATTGGTGTAAATCTTCGGATGACAGGATGCAATTTGATGTAGTGTTATGTGTATTTTGTGCGTTTGATGTAAGATGTCTATAGAATTGTTTTTCGCTATTTATGAATTGGCTATTTTGTTGTTTACGTTTTGTACAGTTAATGTATCGTTTGAGTCGGCTAGAAGCTGTATTAAGTTTTTGTTTCATTGTGTCTATAAATTGTTGGTCTGTGGTATTGTCTTCTTCGTGCCGTGAGTGGATTTTATGTTTCTTTTTTATGTTCTGAATATACCAAGTCAGCCTTCCGCTTCGATTTCCCTGTATGTATTGAGTCATTCTACCTATGTCCTTTCTAAGTTGGTTGATTTTGTTTTCTAGTCTTTTTTGCCAGTGAGGTACAGTATTTTCTTTATGTGGCACGGTTTGTCCTGAGTCTTTTATTTTGGATCCATTGCATACACTCGCAGTGTACGCAGAACAGTAAACTATTGTATGTGTGGTACAGAAGTCATCGTCTGGTTTTATATAATCAGGAAGAATGTTATTATTAATGTAGTCTACTATTTGTTGCAATCGTTTAGAGGTTTTTTGTTTGGGTATATATGGGCGGGTTGTGGGATTGCTATCTCTGTATTTTTCATAAACTACTTTGAAGGTCTCAGATATCTTGGTTTCTATGGTAGAATTTTGCTGTCTATGATGTGCAGTTGAGCGTGTTATTGTACTATTGGGATCTGGAGTTTGGATATCATCGGGAAGTTGCTGTTGGTAGTCTGTATTGTATTGTGTAGTGTGTACATCGGGCGTACGATTTATTGTATTTTGAGAGCTATTGCAAGATAGTGTTTGCTGGACCTCATCTCTAATTTCTTGCAGTCTTTGTTCAGTTATATACCTATTTTTAATGATAGCTCGTCTTTGATCGGCAATACGTTGTTCTGAAACATTTGACAATTCCGGGAATTCCTCTATAATACTGTTGTGTAGCTGTGGGCGGTAGGCTGACGTGTTAGATTCAAGGTTAGTTATTTTGTAGTATGTTCTCATTATGGCCTCATTAATGTCATCTGTCCATCTCCTTCTTGTTGTTTGCGTTCTTTGCGTGAGTGTTTGTGCAGTATTATTGCCAGTCTGAGGTGATGTTATTGAATGATTATTTTGTATGTCAGTCAGTAGTTCGGCTTTTATGGCCTCCTTTTCGTCATCGGTCAGTAGTTTATTGTTAACGATAGCTCTTCGTTGAGCTCCTACATTAGGCTTCGTAACATTAATTTCTGGGAACTCTCGGATGAATTGGGAATACAGTGAGTCTAGGTAAACTCGTGTTTTTCTTTCCATGTCAGTAATTATCAAATATGTGCGCCAAATGAACTTATTCATTTCTGGTGTCCACTTATTTCTCGCGCTTTTTTTGCCTGTGGTGGGCGCGGGCCTCGCGGCCAATGCCTCCCGCGCAACATCCACTGACATTGACGAATTTGATGAAAAAGATGATTCCAATTGAGTTTCAAAAGGGTGCGGTGATGAGTTGGGTGACGGGAATAAACTATGGGTAGATGAAATTGGTGATAATGAAATTGGGGTGATGTGTGCCGCCTGGGCTACGGCCTCAGGCCCTAACATCGCGCTCGTCTGTTGCGCTGTGTCGGTTCGCGGTACGTTGCTCCCCCCAGAATACGTGGAGCGGCCCGAGCTGCGCGTAACGCGGCGCTCGGGGCGGGATTCTCCAGCGTCGTCTCCTCTGCTGGTACCCGCCTGGGGTACTCTTTTTCTATTACGTCCCGCTTTCATACTTACTTACGTCACTATTTCTCCGTTAGCCATTGGTTAGTTATAAGCTAAATAAATGGCTGCCAATGTCCGCCCCTCACGTGATCACAGGTGTTCGGATCGGACGTGGAGTTAGGTTTGTGAGGGGCTTATTATTATTATTATTAATGGTTTTCTTAGAATTTAATATACTTTTTTTTTTTAAATTGGGAATATTTATTTCAATTTAATTAATTAATGTGGCTATTCTGTCGTAATTCACTCATTCATGCGTTATACATGTGCATTAATTATGTTACAATGATAATGTTCAAAAACTTGTTAAAAACACTTGGAGTAAAAATTCAACATCTCTACCAACCTTAATTTTGAACTGAAGAAACAAACTTTGAATGTGATTGTAATCGCGAGGTTATTAGACATTTATGGCTTCTGAGTGTATTTTAATTCAAAATATTAATAATCTGTGTAGCATTGTGTAGGTATTTGTTTTGTCGCAATATTTTCTAACGATAATTTAACACAGTTACCGATGTCATTGATTCGCGCTGTTATCGTTCATTCACCATTACCTCTCATATTTCATTTTCTAGACAAAATACACTAGACACTTACAAAATTGTCTCCTGACGGACGAACCATGTTTAAAAGCAATAACTAAACTAACCTAATCACGGTCAACGTCATAACATAAATAAGGGATCACTTTTGTACTTTGTCAATTAACGTCATGTTTGAAGAGCCATACGAAATTATGTGACGACTGAAAGTGACAAGGTACAAAAGTGGTCACTTATTTATGAATTTCATTGTATCACTGTCATTACACGATATTAAAAAAATTAAACAAAGTAAATGTGCCATAACAGTCATTTGTGTTGTCCAATTAACCTCTTTCAGGGCTTCCATCAAAATGTGACGTCCTAAGTGTTTCGAGAATAAAATACGAGCATGACGAGTCTATCATAAAAATGTTACCAGGTGACGACAACGAGGTTAAAGAGAAACTACCGAAAAGACATGAATCGATACAGAAAAGTATAATGTAAGTATGTTAATAAAATAAAATATGATTGGATAGATCGTAGAACAGGTAAACACCAACTGATTCCGAGCCGTGTCGGGTTTTAGAGTACAATACAATACAATGACTCTTTACTGTACACCACACAGAAAACAATACAGAAAAACAAGTACATGGAAAAAATATACAAGGTAATAGGCGGCCTAGTAATAGTACCTAGGTAGAATGGGCCGGCCCATCTTTTCCCTTGGGTGTCGGAATTCGGAAAAGGCGACTAAGGGACTTGATCCAAGTGGGCTGCATTCACTACTGCCATGCGGTAGTGCACTGCAGTGTGGAAGAAGAGGGGATATCACCATACAGTTATTCCGAGAAGGTCGATATGAAAGATCAGAATAAAACGACGATCACCACAGGTCAAGATTGCAAAAGATCTAATTGAAATGAAGTTAAGCTTCTTATGACTAAATAATAGATACTTAAAGCATTGTAGATGCACTATGCAAGGTATCAGTATCACAGAACAACTCCTTAAGATTTCAATCAGTGGTTCGGTAACTTCTACTGAATACCTACCCTTGTAAAATGTTTTGTTTTTAATTGAAAGTAGCAACCTTTTCAAAACATTTAGCCGGTGTTTACAGTGCAATGCGTCAAAGATGAGACGTCATATTGAATGAGAATTATCAGTAAAACATCTGTTCAAGGGGGGGAGGGGGGGGGGGTGGATTTGTTCAGCCCCTCCCAAGAAATTTTAAGTATAATTTTTTAATGAACTGAAACAATTACTTTGCTCCCCGTGCGTGCATGCATGCATGCGTTTTTGCGCGTGCGTGTGCGCAGTCCGCGAGTCGCGAGTGAGCAAAGTAATTGTTTCAGTTCATTGATATGGACTTCCTCAATGTAACGCCTGATTCAATAAATTGTACAATTTCTTTTTAGAAAAATGATTTGCGATAACGTGGAATTGGACTTATTGAAGGACCCTCGTTTTGTGAGCACTTTAGTGGGACTGGGCTTTGCCTTTGTTTCCGATGTAACGTACTTGGCAATGGAACCCATGCTGTTGTTTTCATACGGATTCAGTAAGGTACGTAAAATGTATTATTTAATACCATAACGATAACAAGAAGCTGTATTCACAAAACACTTATGAATGAAACAGGCAATGCACGCTTTTAAACACAGGTTGACATTTGTGTGACGGTTAAGTTTCCTATCCTTTAGAAAAAGTTTAGTGGAGTGTAAAGATAAACTAAAGGCGATTCCAGTCTTAGTGCTTTGTGGCTATAGTATACTGGCATCTATTGAGTACAAATAATCCATCCCTTTCGCACACGTTAATGGTTAGAAAGGGAGTTAATAATAAATGCTTTGCATCTGGTAAAAAACAATTCCAGCAATCATCATTAAAATCTACTTAAATCTACAAAGCTTCTAGCGTTAAATCGTATTCAATTTGACAAAAAAACATTGTATCCAACTTCCTAGGTATGTTTGAGAATAACGTTTAAACAAGTTTAGTATAAGCATAACAGGAACAAAACAAGTAAACCATATTATTATTACCTTTGACGCGTCTTTAATAGATGGAAAAAATCGAATTATCGACCGGAAAATATTTACTAGCTATAAGCAGAAGTATCGCAGTCAGTCTAGAATAGTCAAGACGTAAAATTTATTCGGGGTTTGGCTGAACACCACTGTGAAGCTTTTCCATTTAAGTATAACGAGTGGCATTACGAGAGGTGCGTTACATTTAGAACATGACGGAATGTATTGATACATTTGATACCCTCAATGAAAAAACCTGAAATAATAGCAGTGTTCAGTCAAATTTGCCCAACCACTTACGATTTACGAATAAATTTTGCAGCTTCGTAAATAGTCTGACAATAATTAATGAATAAAGAAGCGCTTGAATCAATAATCCATTTATAATTTTAAGTATCTGAGTCCAGTAACTTTGGTTGTGTGTTGTCTCTTGCCTGTCAGTCAGCCTTGGTTACAGTTTTATAATTGTAGAATAATATAAGCTTCGTCGGTATAAATGGATTTTAACAGTTTTGCTCTTTATTCCAGATGGAGGTGGCTACTTGTGTTATGGTAGGCGCTATTGCAGATTTAGTAGCCAGGTTTCTACTGGCCGTTTTTACATTCTTCTTCCCTGTGGACAGTAGAAAGATATTCTTTGGTGGCACGTGCATAACGATTCTACTTCGTATAGGTAGGTGATTCATCCTATAGAACGTATGGTTTCTTCGCATTTCGAAACCTGGGGCGACCGCTGTTGAACTGGTCTAACTGTTAATGATTCTTAGCAAACTGTGCAGCAAACCAAGTCTTTAGCATTGATTTTGTTGAAAAAAAAACACAATTTTATCAATGTGGACATTTTTTTTGTAATTTTTTAATTTTGCTTTTTGGGCAAGCGGTATTTAAGTAGTAAACACATACATACATAGCTTTCAAATTTATCAATATAAAATTTAATTCGATAACTTTGATAAAACAAAGAATTTGACTTACAATTGATAGTTGTTCCGCGTAGATTCGCGATTTAAATTGCTATGATACATTTTTTTTCATTTTAACGTAATTCTAATTACGATAAATAATAACTATTAATAACGCTTCAAAGTCATGCTACGTTGATAGTGACCGATTCAATAAAAATTGAGGTCTAGGACGCAAAAATTGGAACAATTCATCAGTCCAAAGAAAGATGATAATGTTATTTAGTTGCTAGTATCAGACGACAGAAAAGGTTTGATCAATTAAACTCATTGAACCTGAACTTGCTAGCGTGCCTTACAGACATTCTAAATAGAATATCCCATTAATAATTCATCATCAGCTATTATAAGGTATGAAAACGAATTTTACTGTCAATGAATTGTCACAATGCAGTGTTCCCTTACGCCTCTAGATGGCGCTGTTTTAAATAATAGATTATTTTCTCTAATGATTGCTAGATGGCGGTAGTGGTGCATTATATTAAAAACATTTTATGTTTCTAAATTTAATTTACTGTTGCGTTTTGAATGAGCATTTTGAGAATAGCTAATTATTAATAATAATAAATAATTTAATGAAACTAAGAATATAAAATAACAATGAATAAAACTTAACTAAGTATAAACATTAATTTATAATAGAAATCTGATCCGTATAACTTTGCCGTAGACAAATTCCACATTGTTTATGAGTGATTTTTTACTAGAGGGTATGTGAGTGGTTTTGTCGAATTTTGACGGTGTTTTACTTGAACAGCTGATTTTTAATAATACGCTAAAAAATTGGCATAAAAAGCTGCGCACGGTCAAAATTCGGCATTCTGCAAGACATCATACTCTCCTAAAAAAAGGAAATAGCTCCAGTACTATCTTCAATATTTAAAAAAAAAATTTTTTGTCACTGCCCTAATTTGGTAAGTCATTGGCAAATATCAATTTTAACTGTGTATTTTGAACTTGTGCTTTCTTTCAGATTTTTATTTTGTAACATAGCTAGATTTCATGTTTTTCTCAACTGCTATTCTTTGTTTTTGAAATTGCTAGCTGTCTTGGTTTTTAATTAATTTATTTTGGCCCTTAGATCTTTTATCTTAATTATTTTTTACTCTTATTGTACTACAAATTTTATTTTTTAAACCGTCGGGCCTTTTCAAATTTATAACGAACTTTTTTTCAAATATTGTAACATACTTTCTTCCAAATTTATTTAGCTTATTTTTGTAATCTTCGAACGATTTTTTTTCTACCACCTCCAACGATTACGGCTGACTTGGTTAGGAAGCTTCTCTTCACGCCGGTTGGATGTATGGCAGAAAAAGGCCACCTGAACCTTGTCTAAAGAAGACCTAATTTCAGGGCAGTACAGAACGGATTGGAACCTTGCTACCACTCCAACATCCGCACATCTTCCTCTGCGCTATTTCTTCGGCTGGCTCCTGGAACCGAAGACCTCTCCTTGCTTCTACGGCAAGACCTACTCCTGCCGCTTGCTGACCCTGGGGCCACTACCTGCCTCCAGCCTTCTACCAGCACCGGCAGTCTACGCTTCGGACCCTAATCCAGGGAAGCCTTGCCAAGAAACGCTTTTCCACTCAACTCTCGAATCCGTCACCCTCGAGTTACAAATTTTTCTGTCAGTTAAGCCCTAGGGGCTAAATATACGTCTTAAACTGTTATTTGTTTTTACTCAAACTAAACCCCTAGGGTCTCACCAGTTCTACCCTGACAGTGGCGCCCAACGTGGGGCCCGAACCCACGACCCTGAGATTACGAGTCTCATGCTATACCGACTGAGCTAGCCGGGCCACTGTCAGGGTAGAACAGGGCCTAATTGCATAACAAATTACAACTTATATTACAAGCGGAACTCCCTTCCTAGTTAATATAACTTAAGCGAGAGTTCCGCTTGTAATATTAGTTGTAATTTGTTATGCAATTGGGCCCTGGTGAGACCCTAGGGGTTTTGTTTTGAGTGAAACAAAATAACAGTTTAAGACGTATATTTAGCCCCTAGGGCTTAACTGACAGAAAAATTTATAACTCGAGGGTCGCGGATTCGAGAGTTGAGTGGAAAAGCGTTTCCTGGCAAGGCTTCCCTGGATTAGGGTCCAAAGCGTAGACTGCCGGTGCTGGTAGAAGGCTGGAGGCAGGTAGTGGCCCCAGGGTCAGCAAGCGGCAGTCTTGCCGTAGAAGCAAAGGAGAGGTCTTCGGTTCCAGGCAGCCGGCCGAAAAAATAGCGCAGAGGAAGATTTGCGGATGCTGGAGTGGTAGCAAGGTTCCAATCCGTGCCGTGCAAATTAGGGCAGAGTGAAACTGAATTTAATTTTTTTTTAAATATTGAAGAGAGTACTGGAGTTATTTCCTTTTTTTAGGAGAGTGTGATGTCTTGTAGAATCCCGAATTTTGACCGTGCGCAGCTTTTTATGCCAATTTTTTAGCGTATTATTAAAAATCAGCTGTCTATGTAAAACACCGTCAAAATTCGACAAAACCACTCACATACCTTCTCGTAAAAAAAATCACTCATAAACAATGTAGAATTTGTCTATGGCAAAGTTATACGGATCAGATTTATATTATAAATAATTAGCTTTTTTCAAAATGCTCATTCAAAACGCAACAGTAAATCTCAATAAATTAAATTTAGAAACATAAAATGTTTTTAATATAGGTAATATAATGCACCATCTAGCAATCATTAGAGAAAATAATCTATTATTTAAAACAGCGCCATCTAGAGGCGTAAGGGAACACTGCATTGTGACAGTACCCCGTTCTCCAGTGAAAGGTTTTTTTTTCTCTTACTGACAAAAAACCGCGTAAGAAAATATCCTAACGTTTCACTATTAAATTTACTTGCATACAATCATCCTAACAAAAACCTAACATTCAACCTAACACAGTAAGTCAGCCGTTTATATAGCAACAACTGACCCAACGTTGGAAAAATAATGGCCTAGGGATGTTAAACGGTCGCTAAACTTACACTGTCTATTATTGGCTATGTGCGATGCGAAGCAGGTGGTGGGTGAACAGAAAACGATCACAGCACACAACATGGCAAAAGGGTATAGCCGGGTAAGCATAGTAAAACTGCCCTTAGCGAAAAAAATATTTTCCTTTACCAGATTATTAACCTTCATATATGTAGTGCTTTCACCAAAAATTAAGCCATAAATGCTTCTGGTTTAAAAAAAATCCATAAAAAGAAAAAACATTTTTTTTAAGCCAAACTATTAACCCGATTTATTTGTAATTTGGATATATTGTAGATATAATTAAGGTCGCTTTTTGAAAAAAATATGATTGATTTATCTTTTGAAAAATAGTTAATATTTGAGTTGAAAGTTAAAAAAAATAAATGATAACTTGCGAGATAGCGACAGTTACCAAATTTACATATTTCATGTAAAATTTAATAATGTTTAACATATATTTTTTTCAAAAAAATAAAATGGGATTAACAGTGTGAAAATATCGAATTTGTAACATCCCATACATTCTTTCCATACAAAGCGAAGCTAAGTAGACAATAAATTATTAAGTACCTACTTATATATTTCGAACGCAATCTTTACGTATTTGAATTAAGAACGTGACGCACTTTAAATTACTTCTGTAGCTTATACGGCTAGGACGTACGCATTATTTTGTAATATATCTCATAATACATATTCGTATTATTACGTAGTTGTACCAGCGATTTACATTGTAGCCATAACACATAGCTCGAAGAATCGCTAGACTTAAGTGGCAGTGGGCAGGGCACTTCGCCCGTAGAACTGACGGCTGATGGAGCCGAAAGTTTCTCGAGTGGCGTCCGCGGACCGGAAGTCACAGTGTAAGTAGGCCGCCAACAAGATGGAGCGACGACCTGGTGAAGGCAGCGGGAACGCATTGGATGCGGATGGCACGGGACCGATCTGTTTGGCGAGCCTTGGGGGAGGCCTCTGTTCAGCAGTGGACGTCTTTCGGCTGAAATGATGATGACGATGATGATGATGATGATACCTACTAAAAGTTATAGTGTTTTTGAAGTGCTCTGCCCTTATTATTTCAGGACACAATTATATCTGAAAACGCGAGAAGTATGGATAAATAATTATTAAGTTAAATGAACTAAAATTACGCCGGCTGTGTTATGGCTACAATGTAAATCGCTGGTACAACTACTACGTAATAATACGAATATGTACCTTTTATGAGATATATTACAAAATGCGTACGTCCTAGCCGTATATATAGCAACAAAAGTAATTTAAAGTGCAATACGTCACATTCTTAATTCAAATACGTAAAGATTGCGTTCGAAATATATAGGTAGGTACTTAATAATTTATTGTCTACTTAGCTTCGCTTTGTATGGAAAGAATGTATGGGATGTTACAAATTCGATATTTTCACACTGTTAATCCCATTTTACTTTTTTTTAAAAAATTTATGTTAAACATTATTAACGCACGCACTCCAGTAGAAGGAGTTGGACTCTGCTCCGAAAATTAGGAGGTGTTTCGGCACCTGCAACAGTGGAGAGCGCGGTGCGGTCGGAAGAAATCGCCAGACGCCTGCAGCAACTCACGAAGTGCGGTTCCTTGAACAGGGTGTTCACTAAATCAATCCGCAAGAGTAATACGGAAAGGGTTGGGAAACTCTCGCAGCACGAGTCCCTTGGTGCCCCTTTCACTGCCCTCGATCTGGAGGCTGCCCTGCGTTCATTCGAAAGTGGCAAAGCAGCAGGTATGGATGATATATACCTTGAATTCCTGGTCAACCTCGGGAAACGGGCTAAGAGATGGCTAACAAACTTTTTTAATAACATCCTCGAAACTGGTATCTTACCACCGATGCTAATGAGGGCCAAAGTGATAGCTATCTTAAAGCCAGGAAAACCAGCTAACGACCCTGCGAGTTATAGACCCATCTCGCTGTTGAGCGTCACGTACAAACTATTGGAGCGCTTGCTGTATAACAGATTGTACCCAATTGTCAACCCCCACATCCCTGCGGAGCAGGCTGGGTTCAGGGCGGGCCGTTGTTGCGCGGATCAGGTTCTGGCGCTAACATCTTATATCGAAGCCGGATTCCAAAATGGTCTCAAAACATTTTCTGCCTTTGTCGACCTTAAGGCAGCCTACGATACTGTTTAGGTGGACGCTCTGCTCCACAAGGTAATCTATATAGCCCCATGCAAGAGGGTCCTTAAATTAGTTAAAAGCATGCTTGGCCCCCGCTTGATTAAGGTGATGCTTGGGGCGGTGGAGAGCGGTTTCAAACTGATAAAAAATGGATTGCCCCAGGGCTCGGCGCTGGCTCCACTGTTTTTCAACGTCTACACAAGCGATATGCCTGCTACGAGAGCCGAAAAGTTTGTATATGCTGACGATCTGGCCTTGGCATATCAGGGTAGGAAGTTTCAGGAGGGTGATGATGTGCTCACCGACGACCTCGAAGTCCTGAGCTCATACTACAAACAATGGCGACTTTGCCCAAACCCATCCAAGTCAGAGGTCACCGCTTTCCATCTCACCAACTGTATGGCTGGTAGGGAGTTGAACGTGCTCTTTGACGGGGAAAGGGTGCGGCATAATTTTACTCCTAAATACCTGGGTGTTACTTTGGATAGGTCGCTTACTTTTCGTGCACATCTGGAGGCCTCCGCGCAGAATGTGAAAACCCGAGTGAACCTGATAGGGCGTCTGGCTGGGACTACGTGGGGTGCTCGCGCTGATATCTTGCGGACTTCCGCCCTGGCATACTCCACCGCAGAGTACTGTGCCCCGGTGTGGTATCGGAGCGCTCATACGGACAAGGTCGACGTTCAGCTGAACCGGGCAATGCGGATAGTCACGGGGACATTGCGTCCCACTCCAACTCCTTGGCTCTCCGTGCTGGCTAACATAGCTCCTCCGCACCTGCGGCGCACACAGGCAGCGGCGGCAGAATGGGGTCAAGCGATCGGTACTCAACTCCCGCACAGGCTGCCGATTACTAGAACCCTGGACAGACATATACCGCAGCGACTCTCCTCGCGTAAGCCTCTCTGGTCAGATCCCGTCATCCGCCAACCTTTCAACATCCGGTCTGCCTGGTCAGCAGACTGGCAGTCCCAGGAATGCTCAGCGGGTGACCTTGTGAAGAACCCGTCCGCCCGGCTGCCTGGCTTCAAGGCCAGTCGTAAGAACTGGACGACGCTGAACCGCATCCGCTCGGGTGTCGCCCGCTGCAACTACTGCCTGCACAAGTGGGCCTTAAAGATTCGCCAGCGTGTGACTGCGGCGCTCCGCAGCAAACAGCCTACCACATCGTGGAGGAGTGCCCCAATCGACGTTTTGCTGGCGGCTTCAGGGGGCTTAACAGATGCTCTGGGGAGGCTATAGACTGGCTAAATAATTTAGATTTAGTTTTATAGGAAACGCAGGAATTTTATTTTCAAAGGCCGTACGATAATAATAATAATTATTAAATTTTACATGAAATATGTGAATTTGGTAACTGTCGCTATCTCGCAAGTTATTTTTTTTAAAACTTTCAACTCAAATATTAACTATTATTTCAAAAGATAAATCTATACATATAATAAATCTGTAACAAGTCGGTGTCTGTACATTGAAGATATTTGAGAAAAACTGTCACTAGGGCTATTTATTAGCGCAATAGAACCCAAAACAATGATTTTTAGAATTATTGTCTGTTTGTCTGTTTGTCTGTTTATCTGTTTGTCTGTTTGTCTGTTTGTCTGTGCGTTTGTGCGCGCTAATCTCAGAAACGGCTCAACCTACAAGGATGCGGTTTTCACTGATATGTTAGTATTTTCTTGGATTAACATATAGTGTTTGTTTCATTTGAATCGGTTTACAAATAAGAAAGATACGTCTATTTTAAGAATTTATCGAACAGGTTTTTTTGTTTGAACGCGCTAATCTCAGGAACTACTGCTCCGATTTGAAAAATTCTTTCAGTGTTAGATAGCACATTTATCGAGGAAGGCTATAGGCTATATAATCATCACGCTAACACTAATAGGAGCGGAGCGGAGCGGAAGAATGTTTCAAAATCGGGGGTTTTTGAAGTAAAACTTTTATAGGCACGCTTGACTTGTGGTGAATGTGAACGCGGGTGTGCGGGTGGTTCGGTGGGGGGGTGGGGTTCGTAGGGGCGGATAATTTTTTTATATCGAGGAACTAAGGAGAGCCGCATAATTGATGAAAAAGCAAATTGGATAAAAAAATAAGCTGAACTACTGCTCCGATTTGAAAAATTCTTTCAGTGTTAGATAGCACATTTATCGAGGAAGGCTATAGGCTATATAATCATCACGCTAACACTAATAGGAGCGGAGCGGAGCGGAAGAATGTTTCAAAATCGGGGGTTTTTGAAGTAAAACTTTTATAGGCACGCTTGACTTGTGGTGAATGTGAACGCGGGTGTGCGGGTGGTTCGGTGGGGGGGTGGGGTTCGTAGGGGCGGATATTTTTTTTATATCGAGGAACTAAGGAGAGCCGCTTAATTGATGAAAAAGCAAATTGGATAAAAAAATAAGCTGCCCAAATTACTAATTCCACGCAGACGGAGTCGCGGGCAACAGCTAGTCAATCATATTTTTTTCAAAAAGCTACCTTAATTATACCTACAATATATCCAAATTACAAATAAATCGGGTTAGTAGTTTGGCTAAAAAAAAAATGGTTTTTCTTTTTATGGATTTTTTTAAACCAGAAGCATTTGTGGCTTAATTTTTGGTGAAAGCACTACATATATGAAGGTTAATAATCTGGTAAAAGGAAAATCATTTTTTCGCTAAGGCCAGTTTTACTTTGCTTACCCGGCTATACCCTTTGGAAGTAAATTCGGAGGAAATGTTGTCAACGCTACGCGGCGCCACCGTCGTGCACGTAGCCAGGCTATGTGCGAAGCGGGTGGTGGGGGTACAGAAATCGATCGCAGCGTACAACATGGCAAAAATTGGAAGTACATGAGGAGGAAATGTTGTCAACGCTACACGGCGCCACCATCGTGCACGTGGCCAATTACCAATAGCTAAACCATTTAAATACGTTTGAGTCCTCGTCCGCGGGGTACAGAGGCGCGGGGGCAGACGACAAAGATGGCCTCGTATGCCTGCCGCCCGGACCTCTCCCGATATCCTTTGTCGTCATACACCCAGCCCCTGTACCGCGCGGGCGAAGGCTCATTTAAACGGTTTAGCTGTTACATGCCGTGAGTGTACCTACGTGACTTAAAATACCTTTCCTATCGTGTTGAAAACTAAAACCTATTTTAATTAATCGCCTTGCCTTCCAGCGCTGGTGAGCTCCAGTGACCTCTGGTACGTGTTTGCTGTAACAGTGGTATCAGGCATCGTGCGATGCTCGGTGCAAGTACTGTTTCCTCTGGTCTTGGCCACGGCGGCTCCTGACGACCGCTTCCCAGCCGCGCTCGCCCTGCACATCATATTCTCCGGAATACTGATGCTCATAGCAGATCCGCTGATAGGTATTTATGATTATGAACTACCTACTAGCTTTAGCCGGAAGACCAGCGCTGGCTCCACCTCAGGAGTCCGCATTTATGCTGAGGCGGGACCTTTTTCACACACAATTTAATGTTTTATTTTATTTTTTATTTTATTTTATATTTTTTGTAATTTTATGTGTTTTGTGTGTGAAATTAACTTTTTCATTTCTTTACATTTTAAATGATTTTTATTCTAGTTTCTTGTTAATTTTATAATTGTTCTTGCAGGTGTCATATACGAGGCGACGGGGAGTTACACCTATTGCTTCTTGGCGATGAGTTTCTGTTGCATGATCTGTGTTGTTCTCTGGACCATAGAATACATAATTTACCGTAAGAATAGATAGATATTGAAATATAATTGATAGCCTTAAAACTTGACTGACACTATTAAATTTAATAGGTTTTAACGAATTATTGTTAGTAAATTACCACTTGTCTATTTGTAAGTATAATTTGCGCATTTAAAGTGTGTATTTTAAAATATTTGTATGTTTTTACTTTTAAATAATTGCACAAGATGTAAGTTACATCAGCACTAGACCTTGCCTAAACACAAAACAACTTTTAACACAGCCATTCAATGCCAGCGAGTTTTTTACTTTTTTTTTAGGGTTTTCTGTTTGTTGGCGCTTTTCGCTATATTGGTGAAAATGCACATTATCGGCTACGAGCTCAGCGTGTAGCATGCGCTGCCGCTAGGTATATTACTGTTTACCAAGTCCAGCCCTCTATTAAATTACTATGATTTTTAAACCGGGACAATTTGCTTATCGGCTGGGACGCCGGGACACCGTGCTTCAAACCGGGACATGTCCCGGCGTACCGGGACATATGGCAACCCTAGACTAGACCCTAATGCCTCACAACTGCAGAAGTAGCGGCTTCGTGTAACATTAGCTTAGTCATTAATAATTTTATTTCAATAAACATAGTTTTCATAAGTTCCTTAAAAACTAGAACTCCACTCCCTAAATAGGTATTAAACCTGTGTTTTAGGATAAGCATATCCTTATGTTGTACTTATAATCTCTCTCATTTAAATTTATTAATGGATCTATTGATCTTCCTTCTCCCTATAATATTTCTACATGATGAAATTTTGGATCATTGTTAGGATTATGTTTAATAATCTATTTTATTACAGGTTTACTTTTAACTATGTATGTGTGTGTTTTTTTATAGAGTTAATTATATTTGTCGAAATGTAAGTTATGGATGAATAATTCGTAATCTCTCATTTATGTTAAATGAAGAGACCTTTTATGGTGGCTTTTACGATGTAAAAAAAGTCATACCTACGTTATTGGTTCCTATAATTTTGAGCAGTGTACTAATAGCACTTAACAGGAACTTGATATTTTTGTGTTTGCAACATAATAATATAAGTTTGTAAGTAATAAATAGTATGTCCCAAAACTCAACGATAACTTGCTACCTGGCGAGAGGTCAAATTGTACCAGTTCTGGAAAATCTAAAAACAAAAACAAAAATTCTTCACTTACACGGAAAGGTACCAAAGTGTCCGGCTCCGATTTTATTTATTTTGAAGAAACCTATTTTACTAACCTATATTGTACCATATTCTAAGAAATAAATGATTGATTGATATATTAGAGAGTAGTCTAAAATAACAGATCCATATATTTTTTAGCTGCCCATACCAGTCCAAGGATGATATAGACTGGATTGGCAGTCGCCATAGTACGGATCGGCCGCGATTTTGTAGTTCGATTATTAAATCTAGATGGCGCTGAAATATAGCCAGAGGCTTTGAAGGCAAAACAATAAGACTACAGATGTTTCATATTACTACAAATGTATTATTATGCAATTGATTATTGTTTTGCCTTCAAAGCCTCTGGGTATATTTCAGCGCCATCTAGATTTAATAATCGAACTACAAAAACCGCGGCCGATCCGTACTATGGCGACTGCCAATTCAGTCTATATCGTCCTTGTCCATACTCAATCTATTTAGAGAAATTGTCCTCCAAAGTATAGAAAAAATTTTTTATATTTCCGATCGGTGCTTTTATTAGGAAAATATGAATTTGGGCCGATATATCAAAACACGTGCTTAAACCAGTAATAATATGCAACTCAAATGTTTCTAGAGAAGTCAGAAGGTTTAGTAACTAACTTTACAGTGCTTTGGAGGACAATTTCTCCTAAGAGGTTGAGTTTGGGCGGCTAAAAAAAATATGGGTCTGTTATTTTAGACTACTCTCTAATCTAACATAAGTAATACCAAAATAAATGATATCGGAGCTGGACAGTATGTTACCTTTCCTTGTTAGTGAAGCGATAATAGCCACATAATATAAGTAACATATCATATCACGAACTAAAACAATTACTTTGCTCACCCGCGACCTTACAATAGTTACGTTTATGCAAGAAATGTGCGTTCATGCAGTTCCTCCACCTCCACACTGTACGAACACACACAAATCACATAAACCCAACCATCACCACCACCAAGCTACACTGACGCGTTTCGAACTCAACCAGAGCTCATCTTCAGAGTTACCACAACCGTATGCTATGCTACCAAATGTTAAACTACAGAGTTTAACATTTGGTAGCATAGCATACGCATATTACCACAACCGTATGCTATGCTACCAAATGTTAAACTACAGAGTTTAACATTTGGTAGCATAGCATACGGTTGTGGTAACTCTGAAGATGAGCTCTGGTTGAGTTCGAAACGCGTCAGTGTAGCTTGGTGGTGGTGATGGTTGGGTTTATGTGATTTGTGTGTGTTCGTACAGTGTGGAGGTGGAGGAACTGCATGAACGCACATTTCTTGCATAAACGTAACTATTGTAAGGTCGCGGGTGAGCAAAGTAATTGTTTTAGTTCATTAATATGGACCTCCGCAAAGTAACGCCTGATTCAATAAATTATATCATATCACTTTTATTATTATATAGATATTTTCGAAAAAATGACTATTATCGCTTAAAAGTGACATGGATTATTTTTCTTATTTTTTCCGGCACTGTTCGCCCGGTACCAAGTTATCGTTGAGGTTTAGGACACCCTGTGTAGTTGTTAGTGATTCTTTAATAATAATAATTCGTTTGTGGTGAAAACCCAATGATTTGACTATCGAACGAAAGTACCATGTACATATGCGATGATTTTTAATCTGTGATCAGGAACAATCTAGATCAGTATTTGATGGCGACCACGTTTAAGTCGCAGTTGCGTGAAACAAAACGTTTCTTTTTTAAATAATGTTTATTAGGAAAATCACTTTTCAATTAAATAATAATCAAATTGAAATAGTTGTCACCCTAAGTACTCATGGTTTAGTCTATGAGCCTGAAATATCCTTTCACGTGAGACCTGTCAAATTCCCCGGCAAAGTGACACTTGACGAAAATACTTATCTTCAACAAATGTAAGATGACGATCGTAACGGGAACGTATCAAAATATATAAAGTTTAAAACGAATAATGGACGAAATACATAATGGTCATAATACATACTATAATTTTCCATGAAACTATTGATTTAACGAAATTTTTTAATCGTGTAATCTACAGATTGGTTTAGGTTAGGTTTATTTTATGAAAATGCTGTAGAGTTGAGAATTTCCAAGAAAATTGCTTTATATCAAATGACCATTATGTATTTCGTCCATTATTACTTTTAAACTTTATATATTTTGATACGTACCCTTGTTATTATTATTTTCCCTTAATGGCGGCCTTAAGGCTTGGGCCAATGTCAGTGGGTACGTATCAAAATATATAAAGTTTAAAAGTAATAATGGACGAAATACATAATGGTCATTTGATATAAAGCAATTTTCTTGGAAATTCTCAACTCTACAGGATTTTCATAAAATAAACCTAACCTAACCTAAACCAATCTGTAGATTACACGATTAAAAAATTTCGTTAAATCAATAGTTTCATGGAAAATTATAGTATGTATTATGACCATTATGTATTTCGTCCATTATTCGTTTTAAACTTTATATATTTTGATACGTTCCCATGCATTCGGTAGATGGAGGAAGTTTTAACAATAATGCTTTTTTTTAAATAATAAGAGTCTTAATTGGTTGAGACATTATCTATTAAATTTCATTTGGGTAGGGTTTCATATTTTGCAATTCCTGATCACTGATTAAAAATCACCGTGTATCGCTAAATTATACCAACATTGTACCATCAAAATTCCAGTGCACCATGGCATATCAAATTAATGTCGGTTAAGTAGATAGTTATTAAGTAAAAAGACCTTTCTTACATGTAGTAGTGTACAGAACTGACAAAAATCTTATTCTAATTTGGATCGTCAACTTGTAGACGCGTTACTACTACTTACGTGCAAAAGTGTCCTAAGTATTTCGTCTATACTTCATTATTCCAAATCACTTATGTTAGGACACGGAGCTTTCTACTGCCAAAAATATGACACCCAACGACAACATTGGACACGGGAAATTAATATTTGGGTGCGTGTATTGCATTTGACAACCGTGTTGAATTTGTGCTTTTCCACCGGCGAGACGAGACGAGGCGCGGCAAGACGATAATGTAAATTTATATGGAAAAATATAAATTCTCTCCTCAGCGCATTTTATTGGTGGAAACAGTGTGGATTGGCGAGGACGATATTTTTTTTGTTATTGTAATAATAAACCGTATTGCTGCGTCCGTAGAGTATTTATTAACTCTGCAACGGAAACACGATTCTCGTGTGTCATCGTTGAAATTGTCATTGGTGGAAATGGGTCGGCGCGATTTAAATTATCGTCCCACCTCGTCTCGCCACACCTCGCCTCGCTGGTGGAAAAGCACCTTTACTCGTACGTCTGCCTGGCGCTTGTTGTTGTGTGTGTCAATGTGCAGAGAAAAGTGAACTATATATAGCCAACGTATATATATAGTGAACTATATATAACATTTTCCTGTGTTTTTTTATTACTTATTACCTTGCTACTCATTCGCTGGCTATTACACAAGATGCTAACGCGTTTCAAACTTTGAATATTTCGAAGAGTATGGCATAATAATTAATTTATGACGAATTGAAGGATTTCTGCATGGAAACACTTATGTCGCTCGGACGTAGCTGTCTTGCACTTGTGACAGCGGAGTAGTAGCAAGGTACAAGGTTGTAGTTCATTGACATAACATAAACCTCCGCAAAGTATCCCCTCCTCCCCGTATTAAACAATTAGGTATGAAAAATTGTGCAAAGACAAGCAAAATGCAACTCCCGAGTAACGTACTTTATGTTCATTAATCAGAATGAATGAAGTGTGAAAATTTATGAACGTGAGTAGTTACTTTATTTGTTAAATATAAATTTGTATTTACGTGTGTTTATTATAATTTAAATTACTGTTACTTTAGGTTTATAATATTTTATTTACACATTAGAACGATACTAGGTACCAATAATTATAGAATGAATATCTCAAAGTATTACTTATTCAAGAATTTTATTACATTATCACCTTGCCATTCCGACTTAAAAACCTTTGATCTAAATTATAAATAAATTACTCATAACATAACATAACCATAATATTTCTAAAATTTAATTCAAGACCAACATGGGTTGCCATTGCCACTAAAACAAAATATTTATTGCTAGTTTTAAGCCTTCGATTTAAAAGTCCCACTGCAGGGCACAGGCCTCCTCTCAGAATGAAAGGGCTTGGGCCGTAGTTTCCACGCGGGCCCAGTGCGGATTGGGAACTTCACACACACGTAGGGTCGCCAACTATTTCTTAAGCAAATATAGTATTTCCTAGCCCAAGGTACAAAAAATATAGTTCTCTGAAAAAAAAAATAGTAAGTACAAAATACTTAAAAGAATGAAAAGAAAGAAAGAAAGAAAATATTTATTACACAAACTAAAAATTTACATGAAGCAGTATCCGGTGGACCCCAAACTAGGCTGAGCCTGTATCTTGGGACAAAATTGATTCATTAAACATTAGTATAGTAAAAATGTAATTTTGCACATAAATTCCGAAAAACTCAGAGGTGCGAGCCGGGATCTGAACCCACGACCCTCTGCTGAGGCTATAGGTCAAACCGCTAGGCCACCACGGCTTTTAAATTCAACTTACTAACACAAATACAAGATATTCTGTTAAACATTATAATGTTACTAGCTGTTGCCCGCGACTCCGTCCGCGAAGAATAGGGGTAGGTATAAAACAGCCTACGACCTATTCTCAGACCTACAGAATATAGACGAAAAAGTTTCATAAAAATCGGTCAAGCCGTCTCGTAGGAGTTCGATAACAAACACCGTGACACGAGATTTTTATATAATAGACTAGCTGTTGCCTGCGCCTCCGTCCGCGAGGAATGGGTATACAAAGAGCTTACGACCTATTCTCTGACCTACCGAATACAGATAAAAAGTTTCATAAAAATCGTTCAAGCCATTTCGGAGGAGTTCGATGACAAACACTGTGACACGAGATTTTTGTATATTAGAAGATATTATAGGCTAGGCGATATAAGTATTGAAACAAGAAAAACTTTATTTTTTGTCTCTACAAGTTGTATGCTTTTTCTCAGAATTGTTCAGAAAAATATGTCTGATTCGTTATTATTATTAGTATTACAGTATCCTACTAATATTATAAACGCGAAAGTTTGTAAGTATTGGATGGATGGATGGATGGATGGATGGATGGATGGATGGATGGATGGATGGATGGATGGATGGATGTTTGTTACTCTTTCACGCTAAAACGGTTTGACGGATTCTGATGAAATTTGGCACACAGATAGTTTATAATCCGGATTAACGTATAGGATAGTTTTTATCCCGGAAAATTGCATAGTTCGCGCGAGATAGCGAGAAACGAATTCTTCGCAGACGGAGTCGCGGGCAGCAGCTCGTATCAAATAAATTCCTTACAAATTCAAACTTTGAATTGAGCACTAGAAGGAACTCTTCTCCTTGGTTCTATTTTTACTGGGAACCCGTCACTTCTCTTCAAGATGATGTCGGATTGCAACAGGAATTTGTCCTCGGGAACATCGGATACTACTTTGAAATTCCTTAGCACAGTTGATAGCAAAACCTTAAGTTTCAAGATGGCATATTTTCGACCTGCAAATAATAATGTTAATAAGACTAGTTGTTAAACATTACTTTTGTTTGCAATTGAGTACGTTTCGTCGGTTTATTATCAAATATTATTATGTCAGTATTTTACAAATCCACAGATTTCAGACAGAAAACATCAGTCTAAGAGCCCGTTGTTTGATCAATAGTTACACAAACTAGTCAAATTGCCTTTGAAATGCGCTAACTATTGTTATCTTTGCCATACATTTTAACTATTAGTTTATTTAACTATTGATCAAACAACGAGCCCTAAGTAAACATTACTAACCTACGCAGCTTCTGGGACCAACGCTGAACGGAATGTAGCTGTAGTAGTGCCGACCCTGAGTGTTTTCCGGTAAGAAGTTATCCGGGTCAAAAACTTCAGGATTCTTATAGTGACCGGGGTGGCGATGAATCTTAAACATGCCGATTAACACAGTTGCTCCCGCAGGAATAACGTAGTTGTTGGTATCTACATGAAGTATGAAACAGTTTACAATGCCGTTTAAAAATCCATAAAGCACATCCGATTTTTTTAAATATCTTACGTATTTTGACGTCACGCGTTAATTTTCTCGCAATCATAGGCACAGATGGATACATTCTGAGAGTTTCTGATATGACCCTCTCTAGATATTTCATACGGAGAGTATCGAAAAAAGTGACTGGTCTGTCAGAGTCACCAAATATCTCAAACAGTTCATCATACACTTTATCCTGAATATGCTGGTAAATTCCGAGAAGGCTAAGAACAAAGCTGGAACTAGAGGATGTAGTATCGTGACCCTGTTTGCAGAAACATTCAATTATTTTGCGTGTTTAATACAAATTAGCTCTTTATTATCACTGCAACATTACAATTAACTCGTAAACTTAAAATTATCAGAGCTGTCATACCGCGAACATAATAGTGTCGACTTCCTCTTTAATTTCCTCATCACTGATTTCGTTGGTTCCACTTTGAGCAGATTCTAATAAAAGATCTAAAAATGCCAGCCGCTTTTTCTCTCCTGCACATTAATTATAAATATTAGCACCAGCGCTTAGTGAATTACGTTAATTGTAGTAAATAGAAAGATTTTTTTTCTTACCGATATCATTCTCGTCGTTAAAATCTAGATCGTCTCGATAGCCTTTGGAAACGACATTAGCTAAAGTTGGAGCGATATTAGACAGTCCTAAATCGTTTGATTCTTTGGAGAGAGTCAATTCTTCTATTGAAGCCGGTATGATACCCTTAGCTTTGTTTTCAAAATATGTTTCCTTTTTATTCTCGATTATCTAAAATAAGAGGAAAATTATAAAACTAAATAATAATAATATAATTTTATAATTAATACGACCAGATGGCCTAGTGGTTAGAGAACCTGACTATGTAGCTTGAGGTCCCGGGTTCGATTCCCGTGTCGGGGCAGATATTTGTATGAAAATACGAATGTTTGTTCTGGAGTCTTGGGTGTTTAATATGTATTTAAGTATGTTTATCCGTTGCCTAGTACCCATAACACAAGCTTGCCTAGCTTACTTTGGGACTAGGTCAATTGGTGTGAATTGTCCCGTGATATTTCTGTGGTTCTAGTGAAAAAGGGGTTAAGTCTGCAGAAATTAAACAGCTATTTTCTATTTTATGTGTAAAGGGGGCTAAGTCGAAATCAGCTGTTCAACTTCTGAAGACTTAACCCCTTTTTCACTAGAGCCACAGATTTATTTTTATTTATTTATTTATTAAAATTATAAAAAAGTCACTGATAATAATAATAATTTGGCTCAGTGAGCCAAACTAGTTAGTTAGTTAGTTTTTTTTTACCTTTTTTGTTAGGCCATGGATAATATCAAGAAGTATAGCTTGCTTCTTGAAAGTAGAAGTAAATCTGAAAATGGCGTCAAACCTCAGCCAAAATGTACAATGTCTTCGATGAATAATGTCACACATTCTGAAATTAAACAGTTTTTTTTAAAATATGAAACTACCGTGAGACTCACTCATAGTGAAAATAAGAAGAAGAAGAACTACTCCGAGAAGTAGGGCTACGGATTAGCCCGATACGGGTCGAGTTAAACTCGTTTTAAGACGTGAGTGATCCGTTTATTTTCACTATGAGTTTTTTTTTTAAAAACAGAATGTCAAATTTTATTATTATTACTAGCTGTTGCCCGCAACTCCGTCTGCGAATAATATAGCCTATGACCTATATTCTCAGATCTACCGAATACAGAGAAAAAAGTTTCATTCAAATCGGTTGAGCCATTTTGGAGGAATTCGATAACAAAGACCGTGACACGAGATTTTTATATATTAGACTAGCTTTTGTCTGCGACTTCGTCCGCGTAGAATTAGTAATTTGGGTAGCTTCTTTTTTATTCAATCTGCTTTTTCATCAATCTTTACTATTTAATCAATAATCTAAAAAATCTTTCTCCAGAGCAAAACTGGTTTGTGCGCATAGGCTTCGGTCTGGCCATGTTCCTCTAAATAAGTTTGCGCATTTAATGAAGAAGACGGAGTCGCCAAATTGTGATGAGTGTGGTATGGTTGAGGGTTCGATTCCCGTGTCGGGGCAGATATTTGTATGAAAAATACGAATGTTTGTTCTCGGGTCTTGGGTGTTTAATATGTATTTAAGTATGTATCTATCTATATAAGTATGTTTATCCGTTGCTTAGTACCCATAACACAAGCTTTGCTTAGCTTACTTTGGGACTAGGTCAATTGGTGTGGAATGTCCCGTGATATTTATTTATTTATTTATTTATTTATGTGCATCACTTATTGATGGAGTGTGCAAGGACTCGAGTCAAGAGGGATACGTTCTGTAGAGTCTGGGACCTTACCCTCTTAAATATTGGTGTTTTCCAAGCTATACTGTCGGAGCCCTTGTCGCAGGCTGCTAGATTTGTATACGGATTTTTAGAAAGTAATTAAATGGACTGTGTTACGTTGATTTAGCAGAGAACCCGTGTACGGGTTTGGTGGTCTGTGTCAGGGGCTTTGGCGGTGTGATTTGGGGGACGTGTCGTATCCCTCTTGGCTTGAGCCATGTGTTTAATTGTAAGGTTGGTAGTTTTTTTATCTAGTTAAGGCCTATTGGAACTGACATGTTCAATTCACTTGATCAAAGTTCCTTAAAATAAAGCTTTAAAAAAAAATCTTACTATTTAATTTCGGGGATCAAAACTATTTTATTTAAAAATGGACATTATTATTGCGAACCACCACGTAAGTAAAGATTTTTCTGGTTTTTGGAAGCAGACAAATAAACTCAGTCCTAAGTCGAGCCTTCCCGCGAGTGTGGAGGGTATTAGCGAGCCGGACCAGATTGCAAACTTGTTCAAAAATAGTTTCAAAGTCGATCCATTATTAGTGCACATAGAGGTTTACAAAGGGCCTGGGTCTGTGAGGAAGCCTGTAGTTTTCACGGAGAGAGAGGTAGCGGCGGTTATTAAGAGCATGAAGTGTGGAAAGTCACCGGGACACAACTCCCTAAGTGTCGAACACATTCGACATGCTGGAGTACATGTACCACGTGTTCTCGCGATGTTATTCTCCTTATGTGTCAGCCATACCTAATTACCTGAAGAATTAATGAGAACAGTTGTAGTCCCTATAATTAAAACCGTACGGTAGACGCCTCTGACGTTAAAAATTATAGACCCATATCGTTGGCCACTATTGTAGCGAAGGTGCTGGACGGTATGCTTGAGAGGCAACTGGACAAGCATATAAGCCTCAATGACGCACAATTTGGGTTTAGAGCCGCACTTTCCACAGAGGCAGCAGTTTTGTGTCTCATGCATACTGTCAGGTACTATACAGACAGGAAAACGCCAGTTTATGCTTGTTTTCTTAATCTGTCTAAGGCCTTCGATTTGGTGTCTTATGAAAAACTATGGCATAAACTGTATGAGGACACGTCACTTCCAAGTGAACTAATTTAAATGGTCAAATATTGGTATGGACATCAAAATAACGTAGTGAGGTGGTCTGGATCGTTATCCGATGCATATAGGCTGGAATGTGGGGTGAGGCAAGGGGGGCTCACCTCGCCAAAGCTCTTCAGATTGTATGTAGACCGGCTGATTGGTGAGCTCAGCAGTGCATGATAGTGGATAGATGGGCCCTATCATGGCCCTGACTGGGCCATAGTTATGCAGAAAGCGACCAACCCCATTTTTTTCGAGAAATGAGTTAAATATGCCATTAAAAACTAGATTTTTTTCTGCATATTCTAATGAAACGCGGTAATTTTTAAGACTTAATTTCACTGAGAAATTTAATTAAGCTTAAAACGACTATCTGCAAAATTTTGCGTTTTTATTTGTCAAAAGCAGCCAAGTACTGTATTTGGCCTATTTCTACCGTAAAAAGACTACAGTTTTAATCTGCAGAAAACAGCCAATTTACCCTCCTCGGCCCACCTGGTCGGATTTAACAAAAAACGAAGTATGAGTTAGTAAGTACATTTATTTGATCTGCTTAAAACGACCAGACATATATATTGGTTTCAGCAATTTTGTTTTTACGGTGTATTCCAAGTGTGGTCGTTTTCTTACGCCAAAATACAGTACCTGAACTTACTGTGCCGTGGTCGTTTCTTATGAATAAGAATGTTTGACTGCGCAGGAAAGACTTTTAATGTTCAGGAAAGACTGTTATTTTGATTTTTATTAAATAAATAAATAAATAAATAAGTAAATAAATAAATAAATAAATAAATAAATAAATAAATATCACTTGTTAATTTATTAAAACAAATCAAAAAAAATTCTTAAAAATAAAAATAAAAATTCATTGTAATTACACTAAGTACATACATACTAGGTATATACTAAACGTTTCAAGCAAATTTTTTTCATATAAAAATAAGGCAGATACTGGAAAGTGTAAGTATACTATTTTTATTTAATTTTATTTTTTCCTGAATAAAAGATTTTGTATAAGGCGACCAAGGTAATTTTTCAAAAAAATTAAGTAATGTCGCATGATAATTTGCATAAACCGACTAAATTATGGTCGCTTTCATTGATTTACGCTTGAAAACAGATTAACAAACATTTAATTCTGCAGAAAACGACCAACTTTTTTGATGTAAAAAAAAAAAACCAGAAAAATCCATTAAATTTACATAAAAGGTGCTTAATACAATGCATTGTACTATATTCTACTAAATTACCTTACTTATTTTGAATAAAACATAATAGGGAGTGTAAAAAAAATTTTTACAACCTAAAAACAGCTATATCTCGAAACTGGATTTTTATTATTGGTCTCTTTCTGCATAACTATGGCCTATGGGCCCCTCAAACTATTGCCCGCTCGGGGCAACGAGGCGGCAACATTGGTGTGAACGGCTAAGGATGGAGAGGTGTTCCTGGACTTTAAACTTCAAAATGCCAACTCGCCACTTACGGAAACACATCCATCCTTCGAGCACCCAACAAAGGCAAACTAGAGGCGGGGTGGGTGTGAACTGTGTGTGAGTGTGTGTATTTAAGCGCATGTGTGTATGTTATTATTATTATTATTATTATTATATCCTTTCTCACAACTTAAACTATTTCCATGCCATATTTTATCTAAATCGGTTCAGCGGTTTAAGCGTGAAGAAGTAAAAATAGATAATAATAATTTAAACGTTTCAACGACAGTCGCCTAGCCCAGCCTCGTGTCAGTAGCGTATCAATGAACCCCGCACCCCCCGCTCCCCGCAACCCCCCCCCCCCTCACCCCGCCCGCACCCTTCTCGCACCGCACCCCCCCGCACCCCCCTCCCCCCCAATCTGATCCGGAGAATCAAATAATTTGCGATAAAACAATATTGCGACTATAAATTGTTGTAAGCTATCCTATCTCTCAAGTTGGACCAAACTGCACACGGTGTACAAATTTTATTAAAATCGGTTAAGTAGCTTAGGAGTCCATCGCGGTCAAACTAAATAAGACTTAAATACTTATTTATAAACTAGCTTTTTCCCGCGACTCCGTCCGCGTGGAATTAGTAATTTGGGCAGCTTATTTTTTTATCCAATTTGCTTTTTCATCAATTATGGCTCTCCTTAGATCCTTCCGGAAGAAGTGAAACTTCATAATAAACCAACCCGCTCCCAATCCGCCCCAACCCGCTCTCAACCCGCCCGCAACCCGCTCCCAACCCGCTCTTAACTCGCCCCCAACCCGCTCTCAACCCGCCCCCAACCCGCTCCCAACCCACCCCCAACCCGCTCCTAACCCGCCCCCAACCCACTCCCAACCCGCCCCCAACTCGCTCTCAACCCGCCCCCAACCCGCTCCTAACCCGCCCCCAACCCGCTCCCAACTCGCCCCCAACCCGCTCCCAACCCGCCCCAACCCACTCCCAACCCACCCCCAACCCGCCCCCAACCCGCTACCAACCCGCCCCAAACCCGCTCCCTACTCGCCCCCCCACCCGCTCCCAACCCGCCCCCAACCCGCTCTCAAGCCGCCCCCAGCCCGCTCTCAACCCGCCCCCCAACCGCTCCCAACCCGCCCTATCTAACTGGGCTATCTAACACTGAAAGAATTTTCCAAATCGGAGCAGTAGTTCCCGAAATATAGACGTTTTACTTCCAAAACCCCCGATTGGGAAACATTCTTCCGCTCCGCTCCGCTCGTATTGGTTTTAGCGTGATAATATATAGCCTATAGCCTTCCTCGATAAATGTGCTATCTAACACTGAAAGAATTATTCAAATCGGAGCAGTAGTTCCTGAGATTAGCGCGTTCAAACAAAAAACCTGTTCGATAGATTCTTAAAATAGACGTATTCCGAACCGATTCAAATGAAACAAACACTACATGTTAATCCAAGAAAATACCAACATATCAGTGAAAACCGCATCCTTCTAGGTTAAACCGTTTCTGAGATTAGCGCGCACAAACGCACAGACAAACAGACAAACAGACAATAATTCTAAAAATCATTGTTTCGGGTTCTATTGCGCTAATAAATAGCCCTAGTGACAGTTTTTCTCAAAAATCTTCAATGTACAGACACCGACTTGTTACAGATTAATTATATGTATAGATATAGATAGATTTAGTGAAGTCCCGGAAGTAGTAATAATTATGTGAAAATCGCGAAAGTTAAAGCAGTAAAATTTTATTTTTTACTTACTTCATGACTGCCATGGCGTAGTCTAAGGCAGAGGCATCCTGTGTTTTACGTTTAATTCCCATGGCAGTTTCTGTAACGATAAATTATTTAGTAAATAATTTAAATTCAAGGTAGGTAAAATGTTCAAAGTGGTAAGGATTTATTCTAAGTAAGGTCATATTTTATACTGACACTAATGAATCAGTATGGAAATGGAACAAATTGAATTTTTTTCGAATGGCGAATCTGAGCCGTGTTTCGTGGTTTCTCATTCTCATGACGGTCAAAAATGACAAAGATGAAAATTATTATAAAATATTGTGTATTGTGCGCAGTGTTATTTCTATTTACAACCACATTAACCACCAGGTATATTTGCAGTGACTTCCGATTGTAGTAAGTAGGTAAGATCATCCTTCAAAATGTGAATTGTAAATGTAAATATAGATTGTACAATGTTTTGTACTGAGTGACTAAACGGAGGTACTTATAATGAATAAGGGCCTACGCTAGCTGACGCGGATTACCCGGAACGGACGCCCGTCGTGCGCGCGTCTAATAAGAAATTGTATGAACAGCGCTAAGTGGCGCGGCCGCGTGCGACGGATTTTCGGTACATTTTAGGCCCGCGAGCGGGCGCACGCGGCGGATGTCCGCGTCAGCTAGCGTAGGCCCTAAGCCTGAGTTTGTTAGTGAACTAAACATGAGCAAGCCTCTTATAAATAAACTAGCTCTTGCCCGCGACTTCGTCCGCGTAGAATTCCAATTTGTGGTAAAGCTTCTTCATCTCTTTCATTGTATAAAAAAAAATCTGGCAACGGCAACATCCATTATTATCATTTCACCATTTCATCATCATCAGTATCAGTTAGTGAATATTATAAATCCCGTTTATTCTCCATCCCGTGGGAATTTCAACAAATTTGTCCTTATTCTATGCAAATTTTCGCTTATTTTTATCCCGCGGGAATTTTGCATTTTCCCCGAGAAAAAGTAGCCTACGTCCTTAAAGGTGTAGCTTTCTACCGGTAAAAGAAGTTTTAAAATCAGCCCCGTAGTTGAATTCAATTATTTTTTTCCCGTGGGAATTTTGCTTTTTCACGGAGAAAAGTACCTAGTCTAAAAAATAATGGTTGGTGAAGCTTCCTATTGGTGAAAGAAATTTTTAAATCAGCCCTCAAGTGATATTCACTTCTTTCTTTCTTGGTGTGAATTGTCCCGTGATATTTATTTAGGTATTTATTTTATTTATTTTTATTCTATCCCACGGGAATTTTGCATATTACCGAATAAATAGTAGGTAGCCTAGCCTATACCAATAAAGGATAGTGTAGCTTTTATTGGTCATTTTTTTTTAAACTCAGCCCCGAAGTTAAATTTACTATTTTCTATACCGCGGAATTTTGCATTTATCCGGAAAATAGTATCCTATGTTAATCAAGGACAGTGAATCTTTTCTATTGGTGAAAGACATTTTAAAATGAGCTCCGAAGTTGAATTTTTTTTCTATCCCTTGGGAATTTTGCATTTTCCCGGAAAAAGTAGCCTATGTTAATAAAGGATAGTGTAACTTTTTACTGGTAAAAGATTTTTTTTTAATCGGCTCGGAAGTTTCAGAGATTATCTATCCCACAGGAATTTCCAAAAATCCTGCAATAAGTTTTTTTGCTGTTATGTATGACCATTTACGTTTATACTGAATTTGAAAAGTTTAGTAATTGTAGTTACGGAGATGTGATCCAGTTGATTTGAGTATATAAATCCTGATTTATCCTTATCCCGTGGAAATTTTCAAAATTACTGAAATTAGCTTTATACCTATTCTAATAGTCTACTTGCATGCCCAATTTGGACAGTTTAGTAGTCATCGTTATGGGGATAGGTTCACTCTTGATTGATGAAATATATACATCCCGTATATTCCTTATCCCGTGGGAATTCCGGAAAATTCTTTCTTATCGGATGCCTACGTCATACAAAGAACACATCCTCCAAGTTTCAGGTCTCTACATACAGCGGTTTAGGCTGTGCGTTAATCCGCCAGTCAGTCATTTAGGACTTCAGGACAAAGCATTTTATATGTATTTACAATTGCACCAAGCTTTTATGCGAGTTCAACAATGATTTTTGAATACTCAATTCGATTTTATTCGAAAAAGGTTGATCTCACATAAAAGCTTCATCATCATCATCATCATTTCAGCCGTAGGACGTCCACTGCTGGACATAGCCCTCCCTCATTGACGCCCAATCATTGCGGTTGGAAGCGACTTCCATCCACCCTGAACCTGCTGCCTTCACCAAAACGTCCGTCCATCTCGTTGGTGGACGTCCCACGCTGCGCTTGTAAAAGCAAAAGCTTGGTGAAATGCAAATACTTATACATATAATTAGTTAAAATCGCTGTCAATTGAAATTGCGAACAATGTAAATAAACCATTTAATGAAATATCCATATTTTTGCACTTGTTTATTGTTTGAATGGTTTAGGATAGTGTTGTGGTAAGTATTGATTAAATAACACACGGATTTAGCAGTAGTTGATGAGGGAAAATGGAAATTATTATTATTATTATTAATTAGCCTGGAGAAGTGTCCCACTGCTGGGCAAAGGCCTCCCCCTATTTTCGCCATTCATCACGATATTGAGCGGTGAAATTAAATTAAATGGAAAATAAAGACATTTTAAATCTAAGCATTTTAAATACAAGGTTTGTTTACATTGTTTGCAATTTCAATTGACTGACAGTTTATTATCAGAGATCAGATCAGGAAGTGAATGACAAACGTAGACAAATAGTTTGCAAAATTTGAAGTTTCGTTTCGTTTACAATGTGTCAAAATAAAATGTAATTTAAATCAAAAGCACTAAGGAGTCTTATTGATATCAACTTCGAAGCAAATCACCCCCAAAATAACTTTCTACTCCTTTTTAACCACGTCAAGGGATGAATTTCAATAAAATACGAAAAACGTCTTCCATTAATTCTGTTAAAGAATGTCTATGTCTATGCAAAATTTGACGTGGATTGGACGTTGCCCCATACAAACTTTGCCCCCCTTTTTTACCCCCTTACGAGTAGAACTACGAAAAATCCTTTCTTATCGGATGCCTACGTCATACAAAGAACACACCCTCCAAGTTTCAGGTCTCTACGATCAGCGGTTTAGGCTGTGCGTTGATCCGTCAGTCAGTCAGGACAAAGCATTTTATATGTATAGAAGATAATTAAATAATATTACTTAAGATGAATACTTTAATTTCACTTTAGAAAGTCTACCATACTGACTAAAAAAAGATATTAGGAAGCGATGTTTTAGACACGGATAGTTAGACTTAGGCACAGAAAAAAAAACATATCATCATTTTTAAATTGGTGTACTTAAGTACCTAATAAGCGGAGGAGAGCAGATTGTTTGATCTCACTAGTTTTATTGTCTGGAGCGGAGTGTATTTTCAGTAATTCCACGAGATTTTACAACATTTTCTATGTCTGGTTATGAAATGAGAGGATGCTTCATGCACATCTCACTATAGGTAATTATGGTTCATAAAAATAAAAGTTTTGATACTCACCAAGCAAAATTTCAACAGTGGCTGTACTCATGTAGTCATTAACATCGAAGGTTTCGCCCATTTTACTTCTCATTTGTTTCACGACGTTGATGCTGTTCTGGTTAAAAACGTCCATGAACGACTTCAGAATGTTGATATTAAATGTAGGGGCTATCATTTTGCGGTGCGATCGCCATTTGTCACCTGACAACGATTACGAAGTGTATGTCGATGCAGGTAGTTATTTATTGAATTGGAATTAGTACCGTAAAACGGGGGAAATAGGAATGGCGGGGTAAATAGGAATAAAATTCTGCTTTTCTAAACCGGTCTGTTAAGCATGCGCCAGACGGCATTCTACCACAGTTTCTGCCAGGTGACCTTGGTAGAAAAACAGTGGTTTTAAACCATGTAGCCAGTGGTTTTAAACCAAATTTCGATTGACCTAGTCCCATCATCACTACACATAGTATAAAACAAAGACGCTTCCCGCTGTCTGTGTGTCCCTATGTATGCTTAGATCTTTAAAACTACGTAACGGATTTTGATGCGGTTTTTTTTAATAGATAGAGTGATTCAAGAGGAAGGTTTATACGTATAATATATGCATAATATATTAGAGGAACACTGACAATTTTAGAGGTTTCTAATGTGATGTCGTAAATAAACACATTTTTTTGCACTTACATTGCAAACGCTGGCTGAACCCTATGAGATAGATCAAAATAATGTACTACAGTATTGTACACCTTAAAAAGTTCTACAAAAAGTCCGCGATGGTATGGTATATGTCTTAGGGATAACCCACAATAACCATTTTTTATCCTTTACTTTTTACGAGAAATAATAGCTTATTTACGAAGCGATTTTAAGCTATACAGCATTAATCCTTATCCAATTAAGTACCTTAAATACATTGTACATATAATATAGATCAATATGGCCCTTTACAGCATGTAATTTAAATGAATGTTTTCGAAGATATTACAGATTTAAAATGCAGGGACATGGCGGTTGCGGCGGTACCGGCCTGGGGGCGCGTGCAGCTAGCTATAAGGTCTAATGACAAAAAGCTGGAAACACTGTACCTACTAAAGACATTCGAAAGGCGAATTTTAAAGGCGAAGCCGGGGCGGGTCGCTAGTTACTATTTAAGAGAGATCAACTGTTGTTAATTTCTGAACAAGCGAGGTATTTTTGCTACTGGCTTCACTGAGCATTTAAATCAGCCAATGACGGTTCAGTAAGAAAAACACGTTTAAAGTGAGGTCGTCGTGAACACGCGTTTGATGTGCCTTTTAACCCTTAGCCAGGCCTAGCGATTAATTTTCTTTTGAATATGGATTTTGGTTGATGAAAGGGTTATAAAAAAGGTAATTTCTTGTTTTTTTTTTAAATTTACTAATTCTTAGAAAAAAACCAGTGGTCTTTATATGATCAGTGCCCGTCGCTAAAAAGAAATGTGGCGCGTATGTGGCCACTGCCCTACAAGTAATCTACTCTTCTACTAAGGGTAAGACTTACTTATTAGTCTAAATTAATTGTTAGAAATAAAACCACTAGACCTAAGAAAATGTGTATTTTTATTGATTTGAACAACGGTGATAATCATCGAAACATGGTGCTGCACATAGTGCCACTTGCTGGTTAGTGGACACATAAGGACCACATTAAGGCAGCACAAGCAGGCAGTGGTCAAATAGGGACCACTTTATTTAAAAGTTAATATTTCCCAGAAAAACCGATATTGAGATCTCAGATTGAGATAAATCCATAAATGGCAATGATAATCATACTTATAAAATGTTATAAAATAACAGTTGTTACCTCTTACCGTATTTTTTTCATCATTATGAATTTTTAACTTTCAATAATTACTCACAAATAGCCGTTTAGACCAAAATTTGCATTTGACAATCAAGAAATGTCAAACTCTTCTTCCGTCACTCATTTTTTTTTCGTTCGGAAATCGACTGCATCATAGACAATTATAATAATGACATTTTGTGGTCTATATACAGAATCTGCCTGTCACGGAAATAGTATTTTATGCAACGGTTGTATAAGTGAGGTCTTAACAGGCGAGTGCCGTGAGTTGCGATACGAGCAAATGCGAGTATCGCAATGGAAGACGGCACGAGCCGTTAAGATTAAATTTTACACCGTTGCATACAATATTTTTTCTACGACAACTGCTCAAGTCGGCTCAACTCGGATCTACGCATTAACTAGACAAGGATGCAAAGATTAAGTAAAATATAAGATTGAGAGAGCGGGCGAAGATGCTAACGGGATGCATTGGCCAGAGTGAATCGGGTTCTCGATCCCCCGGCTTTTTGAGGGTTAAGAAAATTGTTTTTGTTAGATTTCATACTTGGCAATGTTCTGCGTGTCTGTACCAATGTTACAGATTCCGAAAAACTACAAAAAGCAAAATAGTTGTTAAACAGTGACATGACGAATTATTACAATATTTATAAATTTATAAATTAATATTCATTGTGAAGAAGAAGGAAGATTCCGAGCGAAGGTTTTTTTTTCATTGAATGATAATTACAACGCCATCTAGTAAGATCCGATTGAACTAGTACTCATATAGTAGCGACTGGCACTCATTTTACCTTCATAGGATTTTTGTTTTGCTTTGTCCATGCACTTTTGTCGCCTATAGTACATCAATAAAAAATAGTAATTGCATAGCCATCCTACTTACATTGAACCTATTTAAGTATTTGACATATTGTCAGAAATTTTACAAAATTTAAAAACTTTATCTAGGTCTTGTTTTAAGACTTTGTTTTATAAATAATCTAACATTTGGGATTACCCATGTGAAGGGTTAGCAAAAAAATGTGCGTTGTTGATATTTATGGGCGGTGGTGATCATTTTCCACCGCGGCACCGGACGACCCGCTTGCTCGTAATAAAAAAAAAGTTACTTATAATCTTTAATATTAAATTGAAAAAGCAGAACTATTAAAATCTCGTTTGTTTTTGTACCTACTTAACTGCAATTGTTTTCGTAGATGCGTTGCCATCATTTGCGAAGTAAGAAAAATTGGCTTTGTTGATTATTGATTATATATTTAAGAAAATAAAAAGCTACTTTAATATAATTATTTTACCTGAATAAAAAGCATGTAGGTACTATTTAATAATCAAGTTTTTAACCAGTTTTTCAGTGGTCTATACCACGTAACGGACTTTATTTTCTTTACATCAACTTACCTAGTTATCATGTACCTACATTTTATCTTACCTGAGCTAATAAGCAGTCCTTCGCCCAACCAAGGTTTAAAAAACCTGTACTCTGGCGATTTCTCGATATGGACATCACTGTTCAGGATGACCTCCGCATCTTCAGCGTCACTGAGAAAGACCAATAGCGTAGAGCCGAACCAGGCTCGAACTACGGTTCCGTATTGCTCGTACAACTGCATAGCCAAGGACATGACTTCTGGTGAAGGAAAACCATTAAGTATGTACTAAGAGGTTTAAGAAAAATATTCATGTATACCGACCAAAATGGTGTACCTTACCACAAGGTGACCTTCTGAAATCTGGATGGTTAGGTTAGGTTAGACCAGGTGGCAGATAATTCCATGTAATGCATAATAATATTAACATTCACACCACATATTAAATTAATACAGAAACAAGTTGGTACTCCTGTGATACGAATAAACTCTTATGAATTCAGAATGTATTGTTAGGAAACATTGCCATGTAAATCAATAGGCGTCTTGGAACATTTTACGTGAATATAATCATAAAAATGTTTTTACCTTTCTTAGCAGATTCAGTTCATTATAAAGATAAGTACTACCTACTCACTCTTATTCCAAGATCGAGCCTGTTGCATAACAAAGTACAACTAATATTACAAGCGGAATTCTCGCTTCAGTTGTATTAACTAGAAAGGGAGTTCCGCTTGTAATATTATAAGTTGTACTTTGTTATGCAACATGCCCCTGGTTGTGCGTAGAATATAATTTAAACTTTTTCTTATAGACATACTTACTTAAGTACCTATTAGAAATATCTTTGTAAAACCTTTTTGCGCTGGAGCCCCACGGGCCAAAGGACTCAATCCCGAATGGAACAAAGTTGTATTCAGAGCCAAGAGCTTTTTTGTCCTCCGCCCATAGCTCGGCAGATCTCATAGGTAAAATCCTGAGGGCTTGCCCTTTGAACTATGAGACTGCGGGTTTAACGGAGGCTAAAAAAGATTGGCCTATTGCCTGTCCGGGAAAGGATTTCCCAGAAAAATTAAAATTTCAAAGGTGCTGGAACGACATTCAGTCAAATTTGACGTATGAATTCCTTCTGAGTCGCAGCACGGGCTCTGATCGTGCCGGGCTGTTGGCTGCAGGTACGAAGGAAACTGGCTGCTGGTTTTTTTTTTTTAATTCAATCTACCCCCGACTTGAGGTCGAGGCCTGTACTATTCTGTTTCTACTTTCACTTCAGTTCTCTCTATTATGCTTCTCGTACTTTTATTCTACATCCTTTATCTTTCTTACATTCGTCATCTTTTGCATCTTTTGCGGGTGGGACTCCCGCCTAAACTGGCTGCTGGTTGCACGCCTTTCCATCAGCCAACACTGGTTTTTTTCTAGAGCCCGAAACTCTCAGAATTTCCATCTGCTTGCCACTTGGAGTAGCAGTTTGCGCACCGCATAAATGCCCCTGCGGCTTTGAGGTCGACGCGCTGGGTCACCACGGCCTTTCGTGCCAGAAGAGTGCGGGCCGCTTTTCTAGACACTCTGCTCTCAATGACATCATCCGTCGCTCTCTTAGCACCGTCAATGTGCCTGCGTTACTGGAGTGGAGGCATCGCCAGAGATGACGGCAAGAGACCTGATGGAATGTCATTGATTCCGTGGAAATTGGGTTGTGTGCTAGTGTGGGACGCTACTTGCGTAGACACACTGGCTCCGTCCCACGTTCGCGGAACAGAAACAGCAAAACAAGCTGGTGCAGCAGCAGAAGCGGCAGAAAAACTTAAGATAAACAAATACAAAGGTCTTGGCTCTGAATACAACTTTGTTCCATTCGGGGTTGAGACCTTTGGCCCGTGGGGCTCCAGCGCAAAAGGTTTTACAAAGATATTTCTAAACGGCTTTGTGATACCACAGGAGACCGAAGAGCTGGCAGCTTCCTCACACAACGTATCAGCATTGCTATGCAGCGAGGTAATGCTGCCAGTGTCTTTGGGTCCATGCCGCGGGGGGAACCTTTTGTTTATTTTATCTAGTTTTAGTTTAGTTAGTTTTATTTAATATATAATCATAGTGTTAATTTATTTAAAGATGTTATGTTTAACCTATTTAAGTTTTTTTCTTCGACCATACAAATACCAAATACATAGACTGCTATAAATGCTATAATCATTCATTACACTTCCTTTTGGCTTTGCCGTAGTCGTGTAAAAAAATTAAATTTATTTAATAATTTAAGGCGTCCATTATTTCATGATGATGGGGGTTCATTATTTTAATGATTAAAAACGTATTACTTATGGTTGCTGAGGTTTACTCTGGCTTAGGTATTTATTTTGTAATTTTTAGTAAAATGAAATGTTGCACATGCTTACCATTATGATTCTTTCTGACTAATAAGAGAGCGTTCCCAATTATTGGCCACGGGCGCGGCCCCGGAAGTTTGTTGCCCAACTTGTGGAGCCGACTGGTCTGCTGCCATCGGTGGAAGAGCCAGAGGCCTGATACCAGCAGTAACAAGGGATACAGTATAAAATGAGCACTGTCGTGTGCACCCACCCCTAATTCAGCTGTAGTCGACATTTGTCTGGAAAAGATAAAAGGTACTGAAACAAATAAAATTTAACTTGATTAACGATTAATTTAAAAAAACGCCTTCCAAAAACATCCAAAAACAAAAAAGGAAAAAAAAGTAAATAAAAATGTAATCAACTGCAAACAAAAAGCATGAAAATATCTTTCTAATAATCTATTTTAAGTCGGTGACTCAGCACGAGCCAGCAGGAGTGGACCTAGTCATCACTAATTTAAAAATAAATAATAAAAATGGCTATATCTCAAAAACCGTGCACTTTGGCATGATAGAAAATTTGGTCAAAAATGTTCAGAATTACCCTAACTATCAGCCCATAAAACCCCTACACTCGACTGCCAAACACCCTGCGTATATTTCACTTACTGGATCTATTAGAAAATGTCCCGCAAAGTTATCTTGTTCACAATGATACACTCAGTTCGTTCAACAATTTATATAACTGAAGTTAAATTTGCATATTCCCGTCATTTTACAGAGAGTGCAGCAGGTCGTGTAGTCTAAGAGCCGGTGGGAGATCGACCTTCACCGATCTGATACCGTAACGTCGGTGTACTTTAGCCCTAGGGGGCAACTTTGGCCCAAAACGGAAAAAAGTTTAAACTTTATGCCACGTCGCACGTCAGAAGGCTATCGATGTAGTTCGCGCTACTCATCAATAGATGGCCGTATGGGGCGGTCGGTAAAACAGTTTCACGTTAACAAAGCTGATTGGTTAGGTTAATCCATCATATAGGCGGCATGTTGCTACCTGTAAACTACGCGAATTAATAATGTGCAAACTTTTTCACGAAACAAAGAAAGCAGGTAAGTTTAAGTGTTTCATTGCTATCAATCGTAATAGATATTTATGTATTGTATCTGGGATCCTAATGTGATATAAATAAGCCGCGGGTAAAAGAGCTAGTAAAGAATAAACTAAAAACCGGCCAAGAGCATGTCGGGCCATGCTCAGTGTAGGGTTCCGTAGTTCCCAACCGTCACAATAGGCGGACTTAAAATACGTCTTTCTTAGTTAGATAGGTAGGTTAGGTAGGTATGTATCTGGAACTGAATGGATCAGAGGATTTCTTTATAGAAATAAAACACTTTCTAGACGATTAGCATAAAGAACGACGACGATTAATATAAAGAAAGCCCGAGCTGCAGCATCTGAAAAAATATTAAAGAATTCATTGAACATTTGAAAGAAGAGTTAAAAGGTATTCCTCCGGAAAATATCTACAACTACGACGAAAGCAATCTTACAGATGACCCCGGGAAGAAGCGAGTTAAGTAGCTGTCTGATATTTAATGGTTCTCAATTTTCAAGACTGATTAGTAACAGTTAACTGCTAACTAGGTGCCTACCTAGTAAAATAATTTGATAGGGAACCTACCTATTTCTTCAATGTTAACTATAGTTGCATGTTGCCTATTTCAAATGATTGTAATGGATAAGTTTACAAGATTTTGCTGTTTGTTTTAGCAAAGTATTAGTAAAAAAAAACCATGTTACTAAAATGTTGTTACGTTGTTATGTTTTCAAGATATGATGAAGATAAGATGTCTTTCTTCGATATGCGCAATCAATCTAAACGGGTTACATTGTGCTTTCATTGCATACCGTTACATTTTACTACATAAAAAATCGAGGGCCATAGAAACGCGCTTCAAAGAGCAACTTTGGCCCAAACTTAGCGAAAAAAAAATACTTTGGGGTGGTTTTATTAAGTTTTTCGTACGTACGTGACTTGATTATATCCACAACTAAACACCTATGCCTATAATTTATAAAACAGTTATGATGCCATTTGAATTGAAGTACTCAAACGAGAAGTAAAAAGTATCATGATTTTGGAACAAAGTACCCCGATGTTACGGTATTCTTTATTTAAAATTAAATAAATGCCGTAAAGCGGGAAAGAATAAGTGATACTTTTAAAATTTTATTATAATAAATAAACAATTCATCAACACAGAAAAATAAAATTTAATACATTTATGTTGAATCAGGCGTTACTTTGCGGAGGTCCATATTAATGAACTAAAACAATTACTTTGCTCACCCGCGACCCGCGGGTCGCGGGTGAGCAAAGTAATTGTTTTAGTACATTTATGTTGTTAAAAGCGTTTATTACAAATCATACACAAAATACATAAAAAAATTAAATTCAAATATTCATTAGAATTTTTGTTATTTATTATCGGAATCATCGGTAGCCGAATACTGAAAATCACATTCAATAATTCTTCTTCATCTCCAATCCATGATTTGTGCGATGTCATCAATTTTCAAGGGTGTATGGTCTCCAACAAATCCAATTGGTTTCAAATGATCATCTTCTAAGAGCCAACCACAGTTTTCAGGGCGCAATTTAAAGCAATCTTGATCAGTCGCATGAAGCCACATAGAATTGACATAAATCGGTCGTAAAATTTTTTGGGTTAAAGAAGACAAATTGTGGGAGTCATAACTTTTTACTATTCAAAAAGCCTATATGATTGGTTTTGTAATTAAAATATCTTACCTATGATATCAATTTCGATTGGTTAACAGATCGATGTAGTTACCTATATTGACTTACCTGTTCATATATAGGTACTTGCCAGGTAGCCATGCACAGAAATAAGTAGGCAAGCCTGCCTAGGCATATTCTGTGTGTTAAAGACTATTAATTGAGATAATTTAATTTACTCATTCGGTTACGATAAGAGTGAAGGTGATGAAAGAAAATTGATAAAAATTAATTAAATTAAAAATAGCTATGAACACTTTATGATAGGCAACTTTATAAATTATACATAAGAATAATAATTATTATTTTTTTAATCAGTTTTGATTGTGATTCAGTATCGTTGATAGATCACGATTATCGGTTCGAGATTTTTTGTACATTTGAAATTTGGGTAGGTAGTTTACGTACATAATTCATCCAATAATTGGTCGAGTTACTATGAAAAACAAGAAAATTAAGTAATAAATAAAAAAGTGAAAAATACTGAAATTTATTATTTTAACGATACTGAATCACATAATAAAATTTGTGCAGTGTGCACTGATTAAAAAATTACTCTGTATTTAATAAAAAATGTCTTATCGAGTTATCAGATCGGTGAAGGTCGATCTCCCACGGTCTCCTCTACTAGTGCGCCTAATAAGTAGGGCTGGTAGGTAGGGACACTCGCAACACCATTTTCTTTTCACATTGACTATTTTTGTTTTCCTGTTGTAATTATTGAAATGTTATCTGCGAATAAAACGGATTTGCTTACATGAAATTACATCAGCTAACTCGTTTACGTAAATTTGAAATTGAAGCCCAATAAGTAGTTACCTTGGGGAACTCGATAATCACTGCGTTTATAATCAAGCTGAAATACTGTTTCCTCGTTTCGTTCGTATAATTTAGTAATTGCAACATTATAAATAATTAATTTTTTGTTAAGGTGGAACGGCACGCTCTAGGCGCGAAATTCAAAAATTTTACAGGTTTTAATTTATTGTGGGTAAACGGTGTAACTGTTTAACTTCATATGGTACTTGCGGTTGTAAAACAGTGTTCTTTATATTATTGTGTAAAGCTTTTTAAGAATAAAACTGTTAGCTTGATATAAAAGTTGTCAAACATAGAAATTCGGACTTTCAACGTTTTGACAACTTTTATTTCAAGCTTATAGTTTTATTCTTAAAAAACTTTACACAATAATATAAAGAACACTGTTTTACAAGCGCAAGTACCATATGAAGTTAAAAAGTTACACCGTTTACCCACAATAAATTAAAAATTGTAAAAAGTTTAAATTTCGCGCCTAGAGCGTGCGCTTCCACCTTAATATTTTTTTAGCCAAGATAATGTCTAAAAGGTCGCTGTAGTAAGTTTTCTTTCAGTCACCATCATCATCATCATCAGCCTATGCTCGTCCACTGCCGGACATAGGTATCTCCCATGGCACTCCTCTGAGCACGATTCTCGGCCACTCTCATCTAACTGGCTAAAAGTAAAATCTCATAATTCAATAGTATTTTATGCAACTGTATCGTAATAGGGGTCCTTAAAACACGAGTGTGCATTCATGAAACGAGGCATAGCCGAGTTTCATAAAGGGTCACATGAGTGTTTTGAGGCCTAATTGGGAATGTCTAAAAAAAATTACCAGTGGTTTTTATATTTTTTTTGTATAGAAAAGTCAATTATAAGAAACTAATTTCAATATTTTGTCACTTAGTTCACTACTTTTTTCAAAATTAATTATTGAAACTATTTTGGTTGATGACGTCAGATTGTAATTGAGGGCTCCCACACTGCCAAATTTCTAAATCTATCTAAATGCGTACGATAAGGCAACCCCTTTAATTATTTTTTGCGTGGTGGTACACTGTAACTAGTGTCACTTTACTGGCGCTGTCAAAGTGCTAGATGTCAGGCAGTGGGTCCAAATCAAACTCCGTAGTTATAATCCACGCGTAAATTTGTGAAGAATTCTAACCACACAGAATAAAGTACGACTTGGACCGGTCACGCAATTTACACCAAAGTCAAATGAAGGTCATTGCTTATTTGTTATGTAATAAATTCATTACATAATATTAAAATTAAATAACTGCAGAAAACGAGTTAAAAAGTATTTATCTCGAAATGGTTTTCGATTGACTACACATTGCAAAAAAATAGACATCCCCAATTACGTACACTTGCATACAATATTTTATCTACATCCATATATTAAATCCTCTATCATACGTTTAGGAACCATTGAGAAATGACCTAACGAGAACTTAGGTATGTCTGCTCCACGACCTGCACCCGGTGCGTGCCTCAGGACCTGCGCGACGTGTACGCCGCGCTCCTCCTGCACCGGTACTCTGCCGTCGTAAGAAAAAGGGGCACAACTAGAATTTTTTGTGAAACAGAAAAGGCGTAAGTGCACACTTGTTCTTTGTAAACTTACGATGTTTCTTTTTTGAGCAATTTTGCAGTTGTGCCTTTTATAATTACGACGGCAGTACTGTAATGTAATGATGTATGAAAAATACGATAGGTACTGCCGTGTTCATAATAGAATCCAATGTCGTAATGCCGGTCATTATCTATGGTTTTTGAACGCATTACTATGTGGGTGTAGATAAAAAAGGATAAAATCATTGATTTGCAATAAGTATTATATAGTATATTACTGCAGAGGCCAGTGTAAGTAAGCCATCCTGGGCGAGTAGAAGTTTGATGGCCGAACCGCTAGGTGAGGCCAGCAATGATACGATGCCAGGATGGCGATTAGGTACTGGGCGAAGCTTGAATAGTGCTTTTCTTAAAAATAAAATAAAAGTACACATTGAAAAAATAAAGAAAATCTACGACCCGCCATTTTAGCTACTCACTCGCTAACCTAATGTATGTCTGTTGTAGTCTATGGTATGATTGTTTTTTTAAAGGTACCGGGCGGCGATGTTTAGATATCTGCCAACTTTAAATTCCAAACGTCATAATTTTAATAACAATTTTCTTAATTTTGAAACATTTGAAACACGAAAATTGTAATTACAACAACATAAATTAGTGAAAACTGTTCCAGTTATTTAATCAGAGAACTATCACTTTTGCATACATCCTCTTTAAGTGTGAACTTTTTTAATAGTTTAAGTTTTTCACAGACGTAGAGTACGGGTTCCAAATTTGAACACTTGATATATAATGGAATTTTCATCTCTCCTGTTCGGAAAGTTAAATTTTGATGGGTAGATAACCGGGTGGAAAATTGCTTTTTCATCTCTAGGGTGGAAAGTATTTTTTTTTTTAATTTTTACGATTAGCTACGGAGTCGAAGATAATTCAGTTACGTCAATGACACTTTTTTTCACGTTTCGCCATGGCCATCTAGATGCACGTCATGACCAAGGAGCTTATATATAACACTGGAGGTTGTACACCGAACATCCGTTTGAAACAAGATATATGATCTTTATTACGTCACGAAAATATTCCATCTCTTTCTTTAGTTAGGTTAAGAAAGAGATGGAAGTATAAATAAGTAATAAAGGTCGAAACTTTTTCGTTTGGCGTTTAACCTCCAGTTTAGCTCCTTGGTCGTGACCAACTCGATTTTTCGGCCGTGGCTTGTGGCCAGGGCGAAAAGGTCGGAGGTTGCCTATAAGTAAATTCAATTTATTATTATTCTCATTTTTTTGTAGTATTTTACTTTCCTCACAGTCGAAATGAAAAGTAGAGTGTCTAACTCGGGTGAAATTAATAATCATTTAATCATTTCCCCTCGAACTATTAAAAAAACCGGCCAAGTGCGAGTTTTTTTTTTATGTATGACCACGCATAACTTTTTATAGCGTGGTCCGATTTCGATGATTCTTTTTTTATTGAAAAGCGTATACGCCGAAGGTGGTCCCATTTAAATTTGGAAAAAATATTCCTACCCTAGGGGTAGGAAAACAGGGGATGTTTGATTGTTCAGTCACTGATTGTACTGTATGACCAGGCATAACTTTATACAGAGTAGTCTGATTTTCTTAATTCTTTTTTTATTGGATAGGGTATACCTTGAAGCTGGTATTATAACTCGGATTTTTATTCGGGAAAAAAAAATTACCCCGAGGGCAGGAAAAAAAGTATAAAATAAAAACTTTTTAACAAAAAATTAAACCGCCGAAAAAACTGAAAAGCGAAAAATAATACCTTTTTTGTTTGACCTTAATCTAGGTACCAGTTTGAAGTCTGTGCCTCAGCACGAGCTAGGAGAAGTGATATAAGCCCATCAGGTAAACGACTATGGTCCACTCTTCCTGGCTAGTGCTGAGGCATCGACTTCAAACTGGTACCTAGATTAAGGTCAAACAAAAAAGGTATTATTTTTCGCTTTTCAGTTTTTTCGGCGGTTTAATTTTTTGTTAAAAAGTTTTTATAGGGTTACGTACCCAAAGGGTAAAAACAGGACCCTATTACTGAGACTTCGCAGTCCGTCCGTCCGTCTCTCTGTCTGACACCAAGCTGTACCTCATGAACTGTGATAGCTAGACAATTTAAATTTTCACAGATGATGTAATATCGGTTGCCGCTATAACAACAAATACTATGAAACAGAACAAAATAAATATTTAAGGGGGCTCCCATACAATAAACGTGATTATTTTTGCCGTTTTCACAGATAATAGCACGGAAATCTTCGTGCGCGAGTCCGACTCGCACTTGGCCGGTTTTTTTACATATTTTTAGTAAAAATATGTTTCATTTTCATTGACATTCTCACTTTATGGTAATTAAGTATTTTTAATTGACATTTTATTGAATTGATATTAGGTACTTTTAATTACTTATTGCTATTTTATAACTATAATCTTGATGACGATCCCTTTGTGAATAATATGTTTGACATGTCAAATTATTATGACTGTTTCCATAGTGAAATACCTGAATAAATAAATAAATCTGTCTATCTATCTATCTATCGTGGCACTGAAACATCTGTATTTACAAGTTCACCGTGGTTAATTAAATCCAATGATTGTGAGTTTTCTAGTAATTGCGTCCAAAATGGTTGTCGATTGTTTACCATTAACAGAACAATTTTTTCCAAAAAAACCTTTTTTTTAGTACTTTTGACGCCTCCCCCATCTAAGTCATTGTTTTTTTTTGCCAAAGCCAAACATGTAAGGATTCATGCTGTAACATCATAACATGAACAACGTTAAATTCGACGCAGAAGTCAAGTAACTCAGGTTTCTATATGAATTACAAGTATCTCATCGCAAGATACTCGTTTTCAAGTTAGAATTAAGGTACATACTTGACTTTAGCGTAGAATGCCCCGTTCAAAAGAGATACTTGGATTTTAAAAAGTTCTATATTTTGAAAAATATACATTAAAAAAAAATACAAGACTGAAGGATGTATTTTTAAAAGCCAAATCGAAATGTATAAAAAAATAATTTTGCCCATATTTTGAGATGCTTGATTTCTGCGTAGGGCAGCCGATTATTATGGCTCTCCTTAGTTCCTCGATATAAAAAAATTACCCCCCCCGCACCCCCACCACCCCCACCCCGAAACCATCCGCGTTCACATTCACTACCATACTCCCAAGTCAAGCGTGCCTATAGAAGTTTTTCTTCAAAAACCGCCGATTTTGAAACATTCTTCCGCTCCGCTCCGCTCCTATTGATGTTAGCGTGATGATTATATAGCCTATGTCCTTTCTCAGGCTCTAGACTATCTGTGTACCAAATTTCATTCAAATCGGTTTAGTAATTTTAGCGTGAAAGCGAGACACAAAGACAGACAGACAGACAGAGTTACTTTCGCATTTATAATATTATAGTTAGGATTCTCTCATTGCACCTACAGTGAAATAAGTCAATTTTGTCAGCAACCAGATTAAGACAAGTGTGTGGATCGTGCGGGTGAGGGGAGCCCACCGCACCAAGTTAGTTCTGCCGCGCGGCGCCGCCAGCAGCCGTGGCCGCCTCCGCCGCCCCACTTACCCGTCCGGCACGCAAAGCCCCAGCAGCCCCAATATCGGGGTTACTAATACTGCCCCTTACTACCTTCACTATGTAACAAGCGAGTGACAGGTCCCTTCGTGTTTCCAGTTTATTGTACCCCACCATGCCCAATACGAACAGAGTGGGGTACATCAACTGATAAAAAGGATAAACCCCATACCGTCTCCAGTAGATGTAACGTGTAAACTTATTCTGTATACGCTCTATCATCATTTTATATTTCATCTCGTGTGGGCGTGGCGTGTGTTAAAATATAGGAAAACAAATAGTAGTATGATAGATGTTTATTGTAACGGACATTATGAAGTTGAATGATTAGGGATTCAGAACGTTAGGAACAGAGTAGTTTTGTAAATTAGTTCAACTTTGGCGCACCCGTAATACTTGTAAATAATGTTGGGGCCGAAAAGTTCGCGAGTGAGACTAGGGAGGGACTGGCAAGCGCAGCGTGGGATAGGTAATAGGTAGTAACGGGCTAGTTTCCGCAACTCGACGTCTTTTACGCGCCTATTTTGCGTAACTGGCTGTAGGCACTATTCATGCCAGCCCAACTCCATAAAGGAAGCCTAGTAGACCCTTCACGTTGCCGACGACTTCCTGGAGCGACCTCGGTGTCCCGAGGTGTAGCGCCCTGTAGCTCGCCACACTAACACACTCCAGCAGGACGTGTGAGGCCGTTTCTTCCGCCTCCATGCACGCTCTGCATAGGGGGCTGTCTGTAACACCTAAATTGTGTAAGTGTTTGTTAAGTAAGGCATGTCCAGTTAGAGCCCCGACCAGTAGTCGGAGCTGAGTTCTCCCATAACCGCGAAGTTTGCGGGATAATCCGGGGTTGATCTTCGGAAGAGCGTGGGATATCCACCAACGAGGAGGAAGAATGATTTGGCAAATGCCACAGGTTGCAAGCCGCTTCCAACCGTAATGATTGGGTATCAATGAGGGAGGCCTATCTCAAGCAGTGGACGTCCTATGGCTGAAATGATGATGATGATAACCTATTTGTATCTTTTATTTTAACAGAACCTTATTATTAAACAAAAAAGTCTTTATTATAGTATGTCCTGGGGCTAAATTTCAGGAACGGCCCAACACGGTTTGCGAGCGGTAATTTAATCGTTTGGGAGAGGTTAGGAATGGGTTGAGCTTGGGATGAGCCTTATTTGGGCCAATCAACTATTTTACCGACACTTTGGGCGTCTCCTGAGTTACCAAAATTGTCTCTGGCGTTGCCAAAAACTCGTACTTCCAACAAGATATTTCACGGTTTAATAGGTTAAACTTACGTAGGATGGCATGTATTCATGTACACCATCTATTAATTATATACTAACATTTATTGAATCTAAGGATACAAAATAACAATGAATAAAACTTAACTATAAATACTAACAATCTAAAAAAATTAAAACTAACTATATTAAAATAAAATAAACTAAAACCATCTATTAAATTACAGAAAAAACATGTTTACTTACAAAAATCTGCAAATGTTTGAAAAATGTCGCGGACAGATTAGTGTCGGTAAAAAAGTTGATTGGCCCATTTTGCTGTTAATTCGCTTTGTAAATAAATAAATAAATAAACAAATAAATAAGGCTCATCCCAAACTCAGCCCAAACTTCTCGCAAACCAGTGATTTTTGGCGTTCCTGAACAGCAGTTCAAACCAAACCCAACCGAAACGTGGAGGGGTCCCAATAGGAGTGGTTGAACTGTTTTAAAAATTGTTTCAATCGAATGCAAAAATGTGTAGACCTCAAAGGAGAATATTTTGCAAAACAATAAAGAAAGTTTTGTTAGTATAAAGTTGTTAATAATTTTTAATCCCGAAATATAAAAGACAGTCCTCGCTCGTCATTACTTTATTATTCTGTGACTTTGTTGACGGACGTACCCTGTCTGCATAATGATCATGAATCTGCATAGTCTGCGATAGTAATCCTAGGCTATAATACTAAATTCCTTAATTAAATAGTGAGTACCTAGGTGAATCGGGTCGAAGCATTAATTAAATATTAGCTACAAAAGTTTTGTTTTCATCGTCGTTCTTGTCAATTTATTCATCGTTTCAGGGTTCCAGCATAATTTCTTATTCAAATCTTAGAGTTATTTTTTTTTCTAAAACATTACGTGTGATGACTAGGGATGTCTCACTTTCTCACGAATTCCGGCATTTGTTAACTTGCGACCTTATTGACTGTCGAAAGAAATATCGGGTATTTAAATACTAATCAAGTCACACCATTCTACGAGACGTTTTCAGTTCCGAATTTCGAAAGAATACATTCAACTCAGTTGCTCGGTGAGTTGCATTGAATGTTACTCATGACTGCGCTGCGAGAACTGGACTCTTACAATGGGAAAAAATTGCGCAGCGTGCCGCAAGGCTATAAACAACATCACAACAACACACGGAGTGTTCCAAATGCAAGGAGTCGTACCATTCGTTGTGCGTAAACATTCAGACCAAATTGCAAGGGTATACAAGTCCTGATTGTCAATGTAAGTAAGCCAAAAAGGGCAACCTGGATTCGCCTGCGCGGACGTTATTTTCCACCGACAATCCTAGCGTCAATGTGACCCTTCGACCTCAAAATTGTAAGGTAGCGTCGGGTGCCCCTTGTTTTCAACCGACAAAAACAAAAGGAGGAGGTTCTCAATTCGACGTGTATACATATATTTTTTTTTTATGTATGATCACGCATAACTTTTTACAGAGTAGTCCGATTTTGATGATTTTTGTTTATTGGAAAGCGTATACCCCGAGAGTGGTCCCATTTAAATTTGGAAACAATATTCCTACCCTAAGGGTCGAAAAACAGGGGATGATTGATTGTTCAGTTACTGATTGTACTATATGACCACGCATAACTTATTACAGAGTAGTCGGATTTTGATGACTCTTTTTTATTGGAAAGCGTATACCCCAAGGGTGGTCCCATTTAAATTTGGAACTAATATTCCTACCCTAAGGGTAGGAAAACAGGGGATAATTGACTAACTTTTTACAGAGTAGTCTGATTTTCATAATTCTTTTTTATTGGATAGATAGGGTATACCTTTAAGTTGATATTATAAATTTGGAAAAAAAATTACCCCAAGGATGGAAAAAAAGTATAAAATAAAAACTTTTTAACAAAAAACTAAACCGCCGAAAAACCTGAAAAGCAAAAAATAATACCTTTTTTGTTTGACATTAATCTAGGTACGAGTTTGAAGTCGGTGCCTCAGCACGAGCCAGGAGGAGTGATAGAAGCCAATCAGGTAGACGATTATAGGTCCACTCCTCCTGGCTAAGTGCTGAGGCACCGACTTTAAACTGGTACCTAGATTAAGGTCAAACAAAAAAGGTATTATTTTTTGCTTTTCAGTTTTTTCGGCGGTTTAATTTTTTGTTAAAAAGTTTTTATATAGACAAATATTTCATAGAATTTCGTTTCATAGATAATGTTTCAAGTAATATTTGGTACACATATTTACATTTCTAATGTTATTTTTTCAAGGACTATTTGTTTTAGTGAAACTTGTTTCATAGAAACACAGCAAAATTCAATGAATTTTATGATCTTTTTTCGAAGATGTAATATCATGCATGTATAGGTAGTTCGAGTTTTTTAATCAAATGCAAGCGAAAGGGGGGCTCGGGGGGCGAAGCCCCCCGCAGAAAAAGAACTAAATGTTCTTTATTCCTGTAGTACTAGTAGGTTAGGTTAGGGTTGGTTACCTTCGGTCCATCAGAGCGGAAATTGGCACCCCGCGAAGCGCGGTGACGTCGACACGCTGGTGATTAGGTTAGGTTAGTTAAATGACATAATATGCCCCTTCAAATCAATATCAAACTATAGAATTATTTTTAAAGAATTTTATTTTTATAGGATATTTTCAAAGCGTGTAATGGTTACCTAAGATTTAAAACGTATAAATTCATTAAAAACTTCGATGCAATCAAACAATCAAGCAATCCATTATTTTTTCCCGCTCTGTTACAAAAAAAAAACCTAATATCGAAGGCTAAGGCGGAAGTTACGCTACGCTTCGCTCCCGCCTTAGCCTTCTGAACCTAACCTATCCAAGTCGCTTCTGCCCCGAAAAGTCGTGCTCACTCGCTTCGCTCGCTCGCCGCCACATTATTTTAACATTAACACATATTATTATACTAGCTTTTGCCCGCGGCTTCGCTCGCGTGTACCATGAGTATTCCAAAGAACCAAGATATCAAGCAAGCAAGCATACAGGCAAGCAAGCATACAGGCAAGCAAGAAAGCATGCAAGCATGCAAGCAAGCATGCAAGCAAGCATGCAAGCAATATGCAAGCAAGCATGCATGCACGCAAGCAAGTAAGCGTGCAAGAAAGCGTGCAAGTAAGCGTGCAAGCAAGCGTGCAAGCAAGCACGACTAAACTTCACGTAGATACGATCCTTTACAGTATTTCTTTGTATACAATGTTTTTCACTAATTCGGAAGCGAGCACTAAAAATCTGAATAACCAGAAAGAATACAACTAAAGGTCTATACATGCATATGATATTTAAAGAAACTTCCTATAACTCCTAACCGTTAAGGAGTTTAACCTTCCATCATCAGCTCACCTGGATAACCTGCCAAAATACAACTATCAGTCTATACGTACCTATAATATTTGAAAAAATATCCTCAACTCCGAACCGTTAAGGAGTTTTACCTTCCATCACCAGCTCATCAACATGAGATGATGTCTACCAGACGCAAACACTTAAATAGCTTGAGAAAATATATGAAAAACGTAATGCGTGCCTACAATATTTGAAGGTTGCCCTCGATTTCCCTGAGATCCCGTCATCAGATCCTGATTTGGTGACAATGGGACTATCTCAGGAGTATATTATATTCTTTCGTATAAAAAAATAATTTTTAAAATCGGTCCACAATTGACCGAAAAATCGGTGAACATACCTACATAAAAAAAAATACATACAGAGGAATGCATAACCTCCTCCTTTTTTGAATTCGGTTAAAGAGCCCTTTGTGGCCTATTTACAGTATAAACTTTTGAATTTTGAAATTTTACCTTTCTACAACCAGTTTAACGCAAAATCCCGTTTTTTCTCGTTCCCGTAAGAATTTCAGAAAGTTCTCTCTCAATTCTCCTCTGCACTTACCAAGCAAAGTAACCTACATGCCGAATTTCAGCTTTCTACGACCAGTAAAACGAAAAATCCCGTTATTTCCTTATCCCGTGGGAATTTCTGAAAATCCTGAAAATTGTTTTTTACTACTATAATTATCTACTTCTATGCCAAATTTGAAGAGTCTAGTAATTATAGTTCATGGGATTCCGTTGAACTGAATATATAAATCCCGTTTTTTCTCGTTTCCGTGGGAATTTTGGAAAGTCCTCTCTCAATGCTCCTCTACACTCCCCAAACAACCTACATGCCGAATTTCAGCTTTCTACGACCAGTAAAACGAAAAATCCCGTTTTTTTCCCGTTCCCGTGGGAATTTTGAAAAATCCTCTCTCAATGCTCCTCTCCACTTCCCAAGCAATCTACATAACGAATTTCAGCTTTCTACGACCATTAAAACGAAAAATCCCGTTTTTTCCTTATCCCGTGGGAATATCCGAAAATCCTTAAAACCGTTTTTTACTATTATAATTACCTACAGCTACGCCAAATTTGAAGAGTCTAGTAATTATAGCTCATAGGATTCCGTTGAACTGAATATATAAATCCCGTTTTTTCCTTATCCCGTGAGAATTTTGAAAAATCCTGAAATTAATGTTTTAACTAATGTAATACCTACTTGTGTATCAAATTTGAAGAGTCTAGTTATTATAGTTACTGAGATAGGGTCACTCGGAATCCAATATATAAATCCCGTTTTTTCCCGTTCCCGTGGGAATTCCCAAAAATCCTTCCTTAGTGGATATCTACATTGTACGAGGGGCGTTCAATATAAAGTGAGAATGAGATGCAAACTCTTTTAATATTACGAAATTAAATACTGGCCGGTAAAGCTAATCTATCTAGCTGATTGCTATGAAAAAAAAAACTAACTGTCTTTTGTTTAAAAAAATATACGGTAATTTCTTTGCAATGCTATTGAGTACGTTAGCGAAAATGGAGAAAATTGAACTGCGCGCCGTTACCAAATACTTGTATTTGAAAAAAAAAATTTTTCTACGGACCAAGTCAATTTGGATTTGCGGGACACTTTAGGGTCTAATGCTCCTCCGGATTCGACAGTCGCACGTTGGTGCGCCGAATTTAGACGTGGAAGAACAACGACAATGGACGACCCCCGCTCCGGACGCCCTACTACAGCAGTAACTGAAGAAATTGTGAAAAAAGTCGAAAACTCAGTTTTGGCGGATCGTCGTGTCACAGTTCGTTTTATTGCTGAAAATGTAAAGATTTCAACGGGGAGCGTGCATAATATTTTACATGAACGCTTGGGTATGAAAAAGGTATCTGCGCGTTGGGTACCAAGAATGCTTACTGACACGCAAAAACAAACTAGACTAGAGATTTGTCAAGAAGCTTTGAACCTGATGCAGCAAGACCGGGAACTTTTTTTGGCGCGATTTATAACAATGGACGAAACATGGCTCCATCATTACGACCCTGAAACGAAACTGCAGTCTATGACATGGAAAAGGCCATCATCTCCAACACCGAAGAAATTCAAGGTGAGCCCATCTGCCGGTAAGGTCATGGGCTCTGTTTTTTGGGATGGTAAAGGGGTATTAATGATTGAGTATCTCGAGCAAGGAACCACTATTACGGGCACTTTATACGCCAAACAAATAGCAACATTGCGCAATGAGATCCGCGAAAAACGGCGAGGTAAACTCTCGAAAGTTGTGCTGTTCCACCAGGACAATGCCCCGGCACACAAGTCCGCCGTTGCAATGGCTGCAATTCGTGATGCTGGGTTCGATATCCTTAAGCATCCTCCGTATTCACCAGATCTCGCTCCCAATGATTTCTACCTATTTCCGAGATTGAAACAATACCTAAGAGGCCAGAAATTTGAAGACGACGACGCGGTAGTCGCTGCAGTACAAGATTTTTTAAGTACTCAAGATGAGACCTTTTTTAAAAATGGAATTTTAAGTTTAGAAAAAAGATATACTAAGTGTATTATGCTAAAAGGTGACTATGTCGAAAAATAAAATGACATTTAGTAAAAGTTGTTTATAACATACTCATTCTCACTTTTTATTGAACGCCCCTAGTTAAGGTATCTATGTGCAAAATTTCAAGTTTCTTGGTCCAGTGATTTCGGCAAAACATTAAAAACGACACCCATATTGATATTTAGACATTTTAACCCCATCGCACACCATCCAGGGAGATGGTATTTTACGTATGCCACATCGAATTTTAAAACTGTTGTTGTTTTCATAACCAGCGACCCGATAAACCATAGTAACAACACCCATGTTGATTTTCAGACTTTGTTACCCCTTTCCCCCCTTTTAGGGGTTGAATTCTCAAAAAACCTGAAACACGTGTTTACTCATTTATCATTAGGAGTATTTCTGTGAAGTTCCGAATAAAATAGTCGAACTAATCTTGTTTCCCCATACAAACTTTGAACCCCCTTTTCACCCCCTTAGGGAGTGAATTTTGAAAAATCCTTTCTTAGTGCACCCCTAGACCTTATAAGGAACCTACATGCCAAATGGATTCTTGGCGGGAACTCTAAACGAAGCGCGCGCTCTGAATTGTATTTGAATTGTTTTTACAATTTTAGTTGGTTTTTTCAGCTGAAAAGTTATGAAAAGTGCTCCAAAGTTTTGTAAATATGATTGGTGACGAAGGAGGGGGCGATAGTCCTCCAAAGGCCAGGAAAAGGGTACAAGTGCCCCATGAGAATGGAGAAGGCGCCAACGAGGAGGATTTGCATTTACCCTATCTGAAGCCTAATTATAAAAGGCTTTACCCGGAAAATTCGTTAAATGTCGAATTCAAAGTATTCATCGAAAGCAAGGATAATAAGGATAAGCTTGGTAACAAAAGCCCTATTTACCTCAATCATATTTTTTCTGCAGAAGTAAAAGGCGTGGTAGCCATTCGCAGAATAAATGCAAATAAAATCACGGCAATTTTCAAGCAGTATAATACAGCTAACAATTTCTTGAATAACACGAGATTTATGGAAAAATACAACTTGAAGGCCTATATCCCGGCTGCGCACATTGAACGAACAGGCATAATACGGTATGTACCGCAAAATATTTCAAACAAGGAGCTGTACAGCAAACTGTCCTCCAGTTATGACATCGTCGCAGTTCGGCGTTTTTCAAAAAAAGTCGGTCAGAACAGGGTACCACTGCAGACAGTTAGTATTACATTCCTGTCTAATACTCTGCCAGATAGTGTGCAATATGATCTGTTCTCTTACAGAGTTTTTGACTATGTCCCACCTTTGCAGCAGTGCTATCGCTGCTTCAAATTTAACCACTCTGCAAAAGTATGCAACGGAAAGCAGCGATGCAGCTGCTGTTCAGGTGAACACTCATACAAGGATTGTGACAAACCAAGTGAGCTCTGCTGTATAAATTGTGGTGGTGCTCACTTGGCTATTTCTAAAATGTGTCCCATTAAAATGAAAAAAATCCAGGAAAAGAAAAACAAAATCACTTATGCTAGTATTGCAGACTCTAAAAGAGATGAATTTCCTCCATTAATTCCAAACCCTATCTCGAAACAACCGCAAGACACTACAACAAACCTTACTTTTAAAAATCCGGCATCCACAAGCCCTTTTACAAAAACAGTTGATTTAAAAAATCTTTTAATGACCAATAACGATTTGACAATGACTATTGTGCGCACTCTAATAGAGATTGCTAACAAAGCAGACGATTCCCCAGTTACGACGAAATCAATCAAAGATTTACTTTTCAAAAATCTGCCTTAATGGATTCAGCTACAACATCACAATTACGTATCGCTCAGTTTAATATTCAAAGTCTTCATAATAAAAAACCCTTACTAATAAATTTTTTACAAAAAAATAAAATAGATATATGTCTTCTTAATGAAACCTGGTTTTCGGATACCCGTATTACTAACATTCCAAATTATAATTTACATTTTCGCAATGCTGATAATGGTCATGGCGGTGTTGCTATTTTAATAAAACCAACATTTAAGTATAAGCCTTTACAGACTACTTTTTACGCAGATATTCAATCTATAGCAATATCAATCTCTTCAGAAAGTGGTGACCTTACCATTTTATGTGTATACTGGCCTCCAACAGACAGAAATATAAGAATAGATAGATTACGTAGCATAATAAATAATTTACCGAAACCAATCTTTGTGTCAGGAGATTTTAATGCACATCATATTGCCTTTGGCTGCGTATCTACAAAAGGTCGTGGTCAACAATTATTTGATTTAATTGACGACTTAAATCTATGTATACTTAATGATGGTAACTTTACTACAATAAATTACCCTAATTGCAACCCTTCTGCAATAGATATTAGTTTTGCAAGTCCAAATATAGCACCACTCTGCGAGTGGTCTGTAAGCGATGACAACATGGGTAGCTACCATTTTCCCACTATAACAAATATTATTTTGTCTGTTGATAAATATCAAATTAATGCCCCAATAGAAAAGTTTCTATACAATAAAACTGACTGGAAAAAGTACTGTGAACTCTCTAAAGAATATTTTAAAGACATAGTGTTAGACACTCAAAATCCTCTGAAGACTTATAATCAATTCTGTACACAGCTCAACTCTTTAAAATTAAATTGCATTCCTAAATTTACTAAAACTTCTAACTTTAGAAGTAAGCCTCCTGCCCCCTGGTGGAACAGTAAATGCGAACAAAGCGTCATTGATTCCTATCAAGCATTAAAATTCTATAAAAGAAATCCTAGTGTAGAAAATTTCATTAAATATAAAAAAACTAGATGCTATTAAAAAAAGAACAATAGCAGAGGAAAAAAAGTGTAGTTGGAGAAGGCTTTGCAACAGTTTTAACAGAACTACTCCTATTAGTGTAATCTGGAAATATATTAAAATGTTTAAAAGAATAAAAACAAGTAATAGATCTTTTAATGATGAATTTATTGGCCCTTTCCTGGATAAATTAACAGTCAATGATAATCACAGTTCTACTGTGAATCTTGAAAATTATTTTTGCCTTAACAACCATTGCAATACATCCAAGTTTCTGCTTGATCCTTTTTCATGGAGAGAATTCATCCACAGTTTACAGTCTCGTAGAAATACAGCACCTGGTTTAGATGACTTTCCTTATATACTGATTATGAATTTGGATTTTTCAGTTCAAAAATTATTTCTAAATATTCTTAATTCCCTTTGGGTATTGCAAATTATACCACAGTCATGGAAAACACAATGTGTAATTCCAGTACCTAAGCAGGGAAAACCACCTGAAGATGCAACTTCTTATCGACCAATTTCTCTGTCTTCATGCTTAGGTAAAATCTTTGAAAATATGATTAAAACTCGGCTTGACTATTTTATAGAAGCAAAATCCATCATCCCTCCAATCCAGTATGGTTTCCGTCGTGGAAGAAGTTGTGCCGACAGTTTTGTCTCGCTCATTGAGGACCTAAAAAATGCAAAAAATAATAAGACTAGCGTTGCTTGTGTATTTTTAGATGTTCAAGGAGCTTTTGACAATGTAAGTCCTTCAATTCTTGTACAAGTTATGTCCAGTCTACAAATACCTGGCCTATTATGCAAATGGATTTATAACTTTTTAACAGATAGGACTTTGTATATAAAACATAATAGTAATATGTATGGACCTCGTACTGTATCTAAAGGTACAATGCAAGGAGCCACATTATCTCCACTACTATATAACTTGTATACAAGTGGAATTTGTAAATATGTAAATATGAATAATGTTAAGATACTACAATTTGCTGATGACTTGGTGATATATAGCAATAATTATAATATTGACCAAGCTATTAACTATGTTAATTTAGCCCTAAAAGACCTGCATTCTTATTATAATAACATACTAAAATTGAAAATTAACCCTTCTAAGAGTAGTGCATTATTATTTACAAAAGACAATCCAACTAATGTTATAGCTTATAATGACGAGATCATTCCAAATGTCCCTCAACATAAGTTTTTAGGAGTGATAATCGATACTAAATTATCTTTTGAAATGCACATTAAATATATATTATCCAATGCATTAAAAGGATTTAACATTATGAAATGCTTAGCTGGGGTAACATGGGGTGCTGATCCCCAAACCTTATCTTGTTTATAAAAAGCTATTGTAAGAAGCCATTTTGATTATAGTTGTTTTGCTTATATAAATAGCCCGCACACTAAAAAACTAGATACTTTACAAAACAAAGCTATCAGAGTAATATCAGGTGCCATGTGCTCTACACCTGTTAGAGCAATGGAAGTGGAAACTGTTACAATGCCACTCATCCTTAGAAGATTGTTTTTGTTCATGAGGTTTTGTGCCAAGATTATTTCACAAAATAATAATTCAGTTATAGACAGTATATTACCTTGCCAAAGGGCAATCTCAGGACCACTGGTGTCTAGCAGTGATCTTCTGGCTTGTAAGTCACCCAAGCTCAGTGATATTATTCTGGAAATTAAAAATGTTTGCTCTAAAATTTACACTAGTAATATTTCTCCTTGCTACTCATTCCCATTTTCCAGTGCAACTTTTGAAATTTCAGTTATCAGTGATAAAGTTCATAGTAATCAAGAGCTTCTAGAATTTCTACACAGAAACAATCAATATTATACTCTCTATACTGATGGCAGTAAAGGTGAGCGGTATGTCCGCAGTGCAGTGTATGATCCGCAAATTAAGTTTGCACAAAGTTTTGTACTAGACAACAATTGTAGCATATTCACTGCAGAAGCATATGCTATTATTGAGGCCCTTAAACGTATCACATATGTAAATAATTGTAAGAATTTTCTAATACTATCTGATTCACTCAGTGTAATAAAATCTCTTGAAAATTTTAAAATACATTACAAAACTAACTATTTGTTATACAAAATTAGAAACATTTTGTACAACTTCTCACTAAAACAGATCGAAGTATCCTTTATGTGGATTCCTTCTCATAAAGGAATAACTGGTAACGAAATCGCAGACCAGACTGCTTTCAAAGGATTAAATATGTTGGATGTACAAAATGTAGTGCACGTCCCTCTGACCGACTTTTATAGTACGATTCGCAGAGATCTAAGAAGATACTGGACAGACATGTGGAAGAAGGATCAAGAAGAGAAAGGGAAATGGTACGGAAATATTCAAATGGATTTACCTGTACAGCCATGGTACAATGATTTGAAGATTGCCAGTCGGGATTTTATAACTATCATAAATAGGCTTCGGTTTGGTCATTGCAGTGCACCATTCCACTTGTACAGACTTGGTATTATTAGCACCAATATCTGCTCTGCGTGCAACAGCGCCGTTGGAGACCTAGACCAGGGGATTACGAAATGCTGCTTTGATCAATTTTACGCGCCTATTAACGGTCTGAGGTGCAGTTGGCCCGCTCTCGCTGTACTCACACGGAGGGGTTCGGGCGAGACAGCGACATTTCATTAAAATACCTATTTCTCAAAATTCTCTCAGCCATCGTACCCTCTTAAGCAGCAAATGTTACTATGAAACATGTCTAAAATCAATAAAATGCTTTTATTTGTAATTTTGCATTTGGAAGGGGGAGGGGGTGGAATAATAATACTAATTAATAATAATAATAATTTATTTCAACAAAAAAATACATACACAGAAATAATTTGTAAAAAAAATAATGTGGGCGATACAAAAAAAAGAGTAAGAGAACATGTAAAGGGCCCTATTTATTATTTTTTTTTTTTTTGTTTTTGGTGTGGAAAATGCACCTTATGCATCGTCTCCGTTCGGGGAAACGGAGGTATGTGGGGCTCTCCCCAAGGGGCCTACCCACTAAAAACCACACGGATTCCCTCGTTTGCCATTGTGAACGCCACGGGAGCAAAATGTGTCACCGCAACGCCCACTGGCCGCCCCGGGATGGGGCTCCTCTGTCGACACCGTGCAATGCGGGCTCGGCACTCCCCGGCCTCCCCCGCTGGTGAAGGATTGTTTAAAGAGGTTTACTCCTCGTGGCTTCCGCAGATGCCCACGTTCCCGGCAAGCTGGGGTTACGTGCCCTCTGAAACGGAATTGATTAAACACCGCACCAACATGTAAGGGCCCTAGCACATGGCGTTTTTTTAACGCGCCGTCGACGCGTGTTTGTATCGATACAAATGCGATACGTACGCGCGTTCCTAAAACGCGCGTCGACGGCGCGTTAAAAAACGCCGTGTGCTAGGGCCCTAAAGGAACTTTTTGACATTTTATCTGTCTCGTTAATCTCCGAAACTACTGAATGGATTTCAAATCAAACTCCTTCGCAAATAACATAGCTATTATAAAGAAAGAATGAAAATACATTTATTTACAACATCACAAGACACATTAATATTTTTACAAAAATAACAAGTAAATAAAGTAAGTAAAGTTTATAAGTAAATGGCTATGTTAATCTCCGAAACTACTGAATGGATTTCAAATCAAACTCCTTCGCAAACAACATAGCTATTATAAAGAAAGAATGAAAATATATTTATTTACAACATCACAAGACACATTAATATTTTTACAAAAAGAACAAGTAAATAAAGTAAGTAAAGTTTATAAGTAAATAGCTATGTTAATCTCCGAAACTACTGAACAGATTTCAAATCAAACTCCTTCGCAAACGACATAGCTATTATAAAGAAAGAAAGAAAATACATTTATTTACAACATCACTAGACACATTAATATTTTTACAAAAAAAAACAAGTAAAAAGTAAATAAAGTTAAGTAAAGTTTATAAGTAAATAGCTATGTTGTTCGCGAATTCGCGGCGGCAAAATGGGCACCTCAAACTGTACGTAGATTCCTCAATGCCATTGAAACAGTCGCCACATAAAGTGTGGCCACACGGTATTAAAACTCGTGTGGGCGCACTGTCGCGGCATATACCGCAGAGTGGTGGCCCATTGTTACCTGATGTTGAAGGTGACGGAAGAGGGTCCCCATCGACGGCTGGATTCAGCTGGACATTAGCTGGATCCAGCTGGACATTTGCTGGATCCAGCTCAATCTCCACCTCTTCCGCCACCTCTGGGACATCCAAATATTATTATACTATGTCGACGAGTATATTTACTTGGGTCAAGTAGTCTCTTTCAAGTACAGGCAGGACAAGAAAATTGAAAGGCGCCTTGAGAATGCTTGGTTTTTTTGAGGCGAGCTTGTCGTATGTTAACGGTGTTGCGGAAGAGCTGGATATCGATATATTCAACTGTAATCTTTCTACGGTGAGGCGGCGGCTGGTGGGAGGGTGGTTTGATTGAGCGTGCTTAGGTACTCGGTAGAGACTGCTTTTTACTAACATGTTTTATTTTTGTATAGAGATGAGTTCTGATATCTTTTTGTATCAAAATTTGTGTGGCACAATTTTATGATTGTTCGCGTACTTTCTTTTTTTGTTTGGTTCTATTTGTGAGATCCTATAATTGGCTCCTATGTTATTATTACTCTGTAATTTGTAGCTGTTGGTTCTCTAAAAATAAATAAATAAATAAATAAATAAATAAGAGCTACTGGTCCATGAAGGAGCACATGAAGGGCAGCCTTCCAACGACACTGAAGCGCAAACTCGTCGACAGTGTATCTTGCCCGTCCTGACCTATGGTGCACAAACATGGTCTTTGACTGAGAATCAGAAATCCAGACTGAAGGTTTGCCAACGAGCTATGGAGCGCAGCATGTTGGGTGTGAAGAGAATCGATCGTATTCGGAACACCACTCTGCGCTCCAGAACTCGAATAGCCGATGTGGAAAAAAAGACCGCCAAGCTCAAATGGGATTGGGCCGGGCATGTGTGCCGGATGCATCCTCAAAGGTGGGCGCACTCAGCCACGTGGTGGGTGCCGCATGACGGTTACCGGCGGCGAGGCAGGCCCAGGCGCAGATGGCGAGACGACCAGGGCCCAATTGTATAACAAAATACAACTTATATTACAAGCGGAACTCCCTTTCTAGTTAATATAACTGAAGCGAGAGTTCCGTTTGTAATAGTAGTTGTACTTTGTTATGCAATTGGGCCCTCCAGGGCCCTGCATGGTCTTGCTTGTAACGTTGCGTTTTTCGCACTTACCATTTAAATTTCGCGGCACTAAGAAAAGTGCCACATTTTAAACTTTCGCGCTTATCGCTTTGAACAACTTACATCGTCATTGGTCCGTTCCCGTGACGTGATTGGGCGAGCCATAGAGGCTCCTTATTCGTCCCTCGTCCCTTAACATTTCGGTGTAGCCAGTGAGATAAACTTTTCACTAATAGGTATTTCTGACAGAGAGGTGATTTAATTAAGGCTCACGCTGAAAATTCCAAGTACTATAAATTGAGAAGGCGGCCAGCTAAGTGTAAAATTGGAAATATTGTTTATAATTACAAAGATATATGAAATAAAATCTGAGATATTATTATGAATCTGAAATGAACTTAGGAAATAAAATGCAAAACCTGTGTGATTAAATTAACTTTAACGACTTTTCAGAAATACTTATTAGTGAAAGTTTATCTCACTGGCTACACCGAAATGTTAAGGGACGAAGGACGAATAAGGAGCCTCTATGGCTCGCCCAATCACGTCTCGGGAACGGACCAATGACGATGTAAGTTGTTCAAAGCGATAAGCGCGAAAGTTTAAAATGTGACACTTTTCATAGTGCCGCGAAATTTAAATGGGAAATGCGAAAAACGCAACGTTACAGTTTAATAAAGATTACCAATAGTTTTTTTTTGTACAGAAATGTCAATTATATACTTATAAACCAGAGTTGGGCAAAAATTATCTATTTACGAAAAACCGGGAAGATAACTAAATCATCTTTTATTTGAAGTAACTAAATAATCCGTCATTTGTTATTTTGAATTTATCTAGATCAGTTTCATTTTTATCTAGATAAATTAGTTGGGATTTTAAATAAAAGTTGAATGTCAGTAGTACAGTCATGTAGAACTAGAAGTGGTGTCACTGTGACGGTTTGACCCGACGTGACATTCTGTATACATTTATTATTATAAGCTTACTTCAATAACAAACGAGGTCGGTTATCTTCATCTAGATAATTTATCTAAATAAAAAAGTTGTCAACGCACTATTTGTGATTGAATTTATCTTCGAATAAATTTATTTGAAATGATTTTGTTTGAAATAATTATCTAGATAAGAAATTATCTACATAACGCCCAACTCTGTTATAAGCAAATGATTTCAACATCTTTTCATTTGGTTCTCTATTTTTTTTTTAATAATTATTGAAACTATTTTGGCTGATGCCGTCAGATTATAATTAAGGGCTCCCCTACAGCTACATACTTTTAAATCTATCTTAATACGTACGATAAGGCACCCCTTTAATTATTTTTTGTATAGTGGTATGCTATCACAAGTGTCATTACCGGCCAAATCAAGTCAAACTCCGCAGCATAATCGTAAATTGTGACAAATTCTAAATAATGCTATTCCACACAGAATAAAGTACAATTTGGAATCTCTGCGACATATATTTCAATCTCAAATGAAGATCATTACTTTATTTCATACTAGCCTTCCGTCCGCAGCTTCGCCCGCGATAAAATTAATTTTCCCGTAGGAAAAGGTATTTTCCCGCAGTAAAAAGTAGCCTATGTCACTCAGTGATGAGAATGTAGCTTTCTAACGACAAAAGAATTTTTGAAATCGGTCCAGTAGTTTCGGAGCCTATTAAATGCAAACATACAAACAAACAATCAAATCTTTCCTCTTTATAATATTAGTATAGATATATGTAATAAATGCCTTACATTATAGGTATTAAAATTATATAACTATAGAAAACAATTTAAGAAACATTTATCTCGAAATGTTTTTCGATTTACTATACATTACAAAAAAATAGACACCCCCAATTACATTACCAGAATTATCGTAGTGGCTTGGAATGTGCTTGGAATCCAACCAAAAGACCAAAAGTATCCCAGATCAGAACATTTCGCAATGAGAGTTCTTATTTAATTTGATTAGTTTAGACATGGAATATTACTTCGCAGTTCCATTATGTAGGGAAGAAAGGTAAACGCTTAGACGAGTCGGAATTATACAATGTCAGTTGCGCCACCGCTTATCCTCAACAGAATTAATATTAAGATCCGTGTCATTTCTTAGCTGAGTAAGTATCTACTCCTAAATTAAGATGAACGTCAGGATATGAGATAAGGGCAGAAAAATATCACAGAAGATGATACTCTGGATAATGATAAGGAAATTGTAAGAACTTATACTAATGATTAATTAATTAATGTTTATTGTTAATTCTGATTTCATTGTTAAATTATTATTATATTATGTTTTAGAATTATTTATTGTACTAACATGTAGCTGTAATGAAATATACTAACAATTTTTATGGAATGAATGTTCTGAAATAAAGACATCATTATACCTCTGGTGACACTGATTTAGATAAATGCTACCACAAACCGAAGCGTGGGGCGTGTGCGGGGCGCCGATGGAGCGGCCCACCGCGTTGTATAACACTGAATCGTATACGCTGACACATTGGCTTCGCGGCGCAGCGTATATGATTTAGTGTTATACAAAGCGCCGACCATGCCCGCTCCGTCGGAGTCACGCGCACGCCCCGCGCTGTGGTCTGTGGTGGCAGGCGCGAATCTCTAGCCGAGTGGCCTGCTTTATTAGTTAGATGGCAACACTAAACATTAATGTTGTATCTATGGGGGGCTACTCCGAAATTCGAAAATCACAGTTCGCATCGTACCGTCTCGCTCGTACTCGTATTAAATACTATTAGCATGAGCGAAATAGCACAATAAGGAGTTCGAATTTTGCACTTCGGAGTATAAAGTTTGAATCTATGGTTTTATACTATAGGCAAAAATGGCGAAAGTGAAACACGTTTTAAAGTTTTTTTCTGATAATCTTCAAGCTATAAATAACTACAGGATCTCCTTGGAGGAAAGCTGAGTATGCCATGAATCATATATGAAGGGTCCACGGAAAGAACATGTCTAGTCACTTTTTTTGAAAATTGATATTTTAATCTCTAAATGTACTATAACTTACTTACTTACTTGTACCATTATATTAAATAGGGTATCTGAAAATAATATTCACTTTTAAAGAAATGGTTACCATAGTAATTGTTCGTGATGACTAACTTTCAAACCGCTATATCTGAAAAAGTTGTTTATGTGACTAGACATGTTCTTTCCGTGGACCCTTCATATACGGTGACACACGCCGGCCGCACGCCCCGCGCTTCGGTTTGTGATAGCCTAATCTAATAGACAGACGAAGTCAAAGAGTTATTTAATAGTGGCAAACTTGAACGAAGGTGAAATTTTCTAAAAAAAATACCAATGGTTTTTTATATGTTTTTATAAAAAAGATAATTACAAGTAACTACTTTCAATGTTTTTGCATTTCGACCACTATTTTTTTTATTAAGTATTGAAACTGTTTTAGTTGATGACGTCAGATTTTAATAAAGGGCTTCTACACAGTTACATATTTTATTATATTTATGAATGCGTGCGATAAGGCCACTCCCTTTAATTATTTTTTACCTATGGTTAAAGTAATTACTAGAGCCACTTTGAAGGCCACCACAAACCGAAGCGCGGGGCGCAGATGGAACGCGGCGCGCTGTGTAACACTGAATCATATACGCTGACACACACTACCGGTGGGTCGCGCGCTGCCAGTTGTGTCAGCGTGTATGATTCAAGGCCACAAAAACCGGGAGCGCGGGGCGCCAACCGAGCGTGCCCGGCGCAGTCAATAACACTGAATGGTACATATGTTGATACACTCCGGCAGCGCGGCATAGCGTATATGATTCAGTGTTATTGACCGCACTGAGCACACCCTGTCGTTGCCAGGTTTGCAGTGGCCCTTAAACAGTTTCTTAGGTACCTACGCAAGTTAAAGCCAAGTATTGTGGTGCGAGCTAAACACAAGCACGTCATCGTCATATTGCAGTCGTTTAACCTCTGTACTCAAAAAATCTGTATAAGTTGTAGACAAATAGCTTAAGACTAGTTAAGACCGAGCCTTGAGGTAGGTAATCCTTTTTTCAGGGGTCTAAATTTATTTCTTATACTATATTTTAGCTGTATCAGTTTATTTTAATATACAGGGTGTTACAAAATAACCCCTAAAGCCTGAACCCCATGAACAGTAAATAAAACTGTAAACTGTAATTTTGCGCGCTGTTTTATTTTTGTGTCCCACTGCTGGGCAAAGGCCTCTCCTCTCTTGCTCCACTCCTGCCTATCAAAGGCGAGCTCCCGCCATCCCAAAAAAAAATATACTAATTTAATTCTTTACTGGAGTACTTCCATTTCCATACCCTTCAGTTATTACGGGTAATTTTGTAACAGCCTGTATATACGTCCTATTATGTATATGTATAATTTAATAAAGTGAACTAACTTCCCCATCTTAAACTTATATCATTATGAAGTAAGTATAACTATAATTCATTTAATACGGACCAGGATGCATATTGGATTATTAATTCACCAAATATGCTCTTTATTGTATCGCACTCCTAAATCGAGAGTATTATCAACTCAAAATAGTAAAAATAATATAATAAACCATTTTAATTGAGACTAGTATTACTATTGGCGTGAAAGGAACGGCACGATACAAAGTTTGAATATAGTTTCGCAGAATAAGGCCCTTTGACTACTGCCAATCGGCCACCACAAACCGGGAGCGCGGGGCGCCGACGGAGCGTGCCCAGCGCGCTCTATAACACTGAATCAAATTTACGGTGACACACACCCGCAGCGCGGCTCACCATAGTGTTATGACCGCGCTGGGCACGCTCCGCCGGCGCCCCGTGATCCCGATTTGTTTTGGCCTTACAAGGAAGCGGCAATTTCGTAGTAGCCTCCTGACCAACACAGTGTCTACAGTTAAGTACAGAGTAAGAAATTTGGCCCTGCTTGCATGCATACATACATTTCAATCAGCATTGGTACTAAACTCAGGGCCCTGCATGTAGACCCCTTAAATTATTGACCTTTTCTCGGCGGGCATGTCACTCAAAGTTGTGAAGTGAGTGTGTATTCTTGCATGTTTGACATCGCAACAGTTTTTTTTGAGCATTTTTTACTATACGTATTCAGTTTTTACCTTCCGACGGAGATTCTTTGCATGATCTTACAATAGTTGGATTGCTTCTTATTAGCTGTATAGTTTGAAGCCTTTGCCTTTTCCTAAAACAGAAAAATAAAAAATAAAAAGATTATTGAACTGGGGCCATTGTCGATAGAATTACCACACTAGCACGTTTGACATGAACGATAGAAAAATAAAATATCTATGGTCCTTGGAATCGATTGGATTCCGATTATTACGTCGTACAATAACAGGTCGTGCATTACTGGCCGAGCAACTCATCCCTGATATTGTACGACGTGATAATCGGAATCCAAAATGGATTCGGATTATCAGGTCGTACAATGATGGCTGTGCATTATTAGGTCGTACATTATTGGCTCCCGACCATATTATTTTCAAATGTCATAGTTATGCACTGGACAGATTAATACTTGCCAGCGAAATAAATGAAGTTGAAGAATCCTCCCGCCACCTCTCTGACCTACTGAAAAACACGAATTGCTTCGTTCCTCTCTACAAATACATCAAAAATACAATTGGGAAAATATAGTGAATTAAATGATTCTGAGTGAAATAAGAAAGTGATCAATCTGAAAAACAAGGACTTTTAAAATAAAGACTTGGCTTAAAGGTCCTGCAACCAAGCCATAATCTCCAAAAAAAAAAAAAAAATATGGCAACTGTCAGTTGTGTCAAATCGTTTGTTTACCGTTGCTTACATTTTGTAATTCGTCTTCAACGATTGTTATCTGGTGAAAATGTCGAGAAAACCGCTTAGATCTAAGCGATGAATATTGTATACAATGTGTATAATACAATAGGTACGCGAAGAAGGAGGTGTAAATCAAACACAATCTTCGATTTTAAAGCATGTCGTGAAGTTGACTGGTACGTTGAAACGAACTGTTTTGATACTTTTCGGTTTAGGTATATTTTGTCTTACATTAACATAAATTCTACTTATTACAGGGGTTCCCAGCACTACCATACGTAGAATTATAACTGTGGGCACCTCTAATGATGGTGAATTTTCTACACCTGGTAAGAAAAGAAGAGGTGGGAAAAAGAAAATCAACTTGGATGACTTTGATTTGGAGTTGATTAAACCCAAAATAAAAGAATTCCACTCTGTGCGAAAGGAAATTCCAACGGTTATGAAACTTTTACAAATTATACGCCAAGAAATTGGTTTCCAGGGAGGGAGAGAGTCTTTGAGGCTAGAGGAACACTTATTTCGTAATTAGTTGTGCTCACGACTGTTTTAGTAATTTGTTTTTTTTTCGAGAATATTTCTAAGTCGAAAATTATAAAAATCAATCAATCAACCAATTAATCAGCCATTCTTGAGTTTTATTTCCCCATTTGCCATGAGATTCTGATACAAATTTGTCGCATCTTAACGCATTCACTGCCACCGACGCATATATGCGTTTTCGGGACATCGCCCAGTGCCGCTGTCATAATTATTCATACATTTAGAACGCACATGTGCGTTGGTGGCACCTGTAGAAGTCGGGTGGCAGTGAATGCGTTAAACTTCCTCATTTTTTTGAAATCGGTTAAAAATTACACAGTATCAATAACGTTTACTCCAATTTCCCCAGTATTGCCCTCTAAAATTTTTTATTTCCCCATTTGCCATGAGATTCTGGTACACCTATATCACATTTGCATATTTTGCATACATCCTCTTAAGTGTGAACTTTTATAATAGTTTAAGTTTTTCACAGACGTAGAGCACGGGTTCCAAATTTAAACACTTGATAATGTAGGTAATGTTATTTCATACTTACTTCCTAGACAGTTCGAGATTACTTCCTGGACACTAGCAGCTAGTCTCCAGGATGCGTTACTTTCTACGACGTTTTTGATGACGTAATGGCAACATTTCATACCATTTTTGAGAAAATGTTATTTACTAGCTTGTACCGGACGACAGAAAGTTTTGGAACAATAAACTCATTGAACTTGAACTTGGTAGCGGACCTTATAAAATTTTAAAGAGAATCATTAATAATTTATCGTCAGCTAAAGGTTATTATGTGTAATTATTTCAAACGTCAAAAGACTTATTACAAGCTTTTATTTAACTTGCAATGTATCTATGTATGTACGGGTCAAATCTCGGAAGTCGAATTTGACCCACTTCCAGTGGTCGGATTTACTTGAAATTTGGTACCTATACTTATTTACTTAATAATGTTGGGGCCGAAAAGTTCTCGAGTGAGACTAGGGACTGGCAAGTGCAGCATGGGATGTCCACCAACGAGGTGGAAGAATGATTTGATAAAAGCCACAGGTTCAAGGTGGATGCAAGCCGCTTGCAACCGTAATGATTGGGTATCAATGAGGGAGGCCTATCTCCAGCAGTGGACGTTCTATGGCTGAAATGATGATGATGATAACCTACTTAATAATAATAATAATAATATTTATTGTGATAACGGGTAAAAAAATATGATGTAACAGACAATTGAGAACACTGCCGTAATCTACCATATGCATGGTGTATAATATTTATGTCCAAAAGCATTAAAAATTAATAATAATTAGAATCATGCAAATATTGAAATTACATTATAATAAAAAATGACAAAAATTACTTGTATGTTTTATTCTAACAGAACCTTATTATTAAATAAAATAAGTCTTTATTATAGAAGCATTTTATCACGTGGATAAGTGTCAGTTATAAACTTAAGTATTTGTCGGGCATACCAACCTGTTACCACGGCATGGAATGCATTTTTTAAAGCACATTCGTTATTTACATTACAAATTTATAAGTACATATCGATAAAGTCGTGGTGATTGTGTCCCATCATTAAATTACTTCCCAATGTTTCGTTACACGCGTATTACGTTTCGTAACTTAATCGTATTTTAATTTTTTAATTGATAATAAAAATTAATTTGGGTTAATTTCTTTCGTGTAAGATAGTTTTTTCGGATTTTAAATGTTTAACTCTAGATATAATTTGGCTGGAATTTAAATATATATATATACATACACCCCAGCAATTTTGTATAAGTGTACCGAAACGTTGTGTCGAGACAAGTGTCACCCGAGCCATGCTACAGTGAAAAGAATATAGTCAAGATTTCTCCCCGCGGCACTAGTATAGAAGCTTTACTGATGGTTGTCGAGCCCGGCGATAGCAACGTGTTATACCTATGACGTTTAAGTTGGAATGTGCGTGGTGTTGAAGGAGGCACAAAAGGAATTATAACTTAGCTCTGGACAAACCTCTATTGTAGTTTTTTTTAAACTACGATAAACACTGGAACCAGAATTAAAAAGAATTAAACCAATAACTTATATTCTAACTGTTCAATTCATTACAATACAATATTTAAATTTAGTTCATAACCGAGTGGTTTTCAAAAAAATTGTACATAGTTAAGGACATAATGAACACAAAATCACATCGCTTCCTATTCTGTACCACTACCATGAGTTTACACTAGTTTACGTGACCGTACTCGCTAGCGACGGCGTAAATTATTTGTATGGAGAATCGTACAGCGCCTCTAGCGGTCACTTACGGAAGTACAAATCTCCATACAAATCATTTACGCCGTCGCTAGCGAGTACGGTCACTGTGAACTAGTGTAAACTCATGGTAGAGGTACTGTAATGAAAGTTAGTCATACTAAACTATATGGGCAACTTTCGGAATCAATTAAGTTTTGTTTTTATTAAATCCCTTAATAATACTCGTGTACAAAATTTTTGAATACGAGTCAACCATGTTTTTTTCGGGGTAGTTTGTTCACAAAAGGGCAAGTGGACGCACCTAGAGGAATAACGTTTTAAGTGTTTGATATTTATTTACACCTAATTGAACTTACCTTATATGAAAAAAATCGTGCCCCAGTTAGATTAATCTAATGTATAAAAATATTATAAACGAGCAATTCTTGTACATATATTACATACAAGAATTGCTCGTTTATTATATTTTTATACATTATATATATACACCGTAAAATTTTAGTGGTTGTTTTCCCGAAACGAGGTGATTTAGTATCGATTGTACAATCGATTTATAATTACTATTTTGACTAGAGTCAAAAATCCAATTGTGAAAAACGAAAGTGGAAAATGACCGCAAACCAATAGTAACGCTTCGTTGGTACAAGTCGCGTACGATCGTACGATAGGTTAGGTACCAACGAAGCGTTACTATTGGTTTACGGTCATTTTCGACTTTCGTTTTTCACAATTGGATTTCTGACTCTAGTCAAAATAGTAATTATAAATCGATTGTACAATCGAAACTAAATCACCTTGTTTCGGGAAAACAACCACTAAAATTTCACGGTGTATATACATTATATACAGGGTTATTTGTAATTCACTGACATCCTCTTAACCCTGAATTCCTATCACTCAAACAAATGTTTTTTGTTTTACGACTTTTTAAAATGAAGCACTTTTTTTCCCATACAAATACACAGAGTATCGTTAAAATAAGAGGCAAACTCAAATTTTCAAAACGTTATTACACCAAAAATATTACGTTATGACAAAAGCCATAAAACAAAAAACATTTGTTTAAGTGGTAGGAGTTTAGGGTTAAAAGGATGCTAGTGAATTACAAATAACCCTGTATATATATATATTATAATATTATGATTAAGAGCGAGGCCTCCTAACACAAGTTTCGACTTAATGGGAGGTCTCAACCTTATATGTAAAAATTTAACCTCTGTTAAATGCAAATAAAGTTTATATTATATATATATATATATATATATATATATATATATATACAGGGTGTTACAAAATAACCCCTTAAGCCTGAAACCCCATGAACAGTAAATAAAACTGTAACTTTGCGCGCTGTTCTTTTTTTGTAAAAAAAATATTTTTTTTATTTTTTTTTATTTAGCCTATTTTTGTGTCCCACTGCTGGGCAAAGGCCTCTCCTCTCTTGCTCCACTCCTGCCTATCAAAGGCGAGCTCCAGCCATCCCAAAAAAAATATATACTTACTAATTTAATGCTTTACTGGAGTACTTCCATACCCTCCAGTTATTACGGGTAATTTTGTAATTTGCATTTAACAAAGGTTACATTTTTACATATAAGGTTGAGACCTCTCATTAAGTCGAAACTTGTGTTAGGAGGCCTCGCTCTTCCAAAAACTTAAACATTGAGTAGATAATTAATTAAAGAAGGCAAGTTATACATTATTAGTTAGTTATTATATAGTTTCTGACTATAATCAGAAAATCAGAATCAGAAAATCAGAAATCAGAATCTCAGAAACGGCTCTCTGTATAATAGTAGATTGTACACCAAGGGGATAAAGCACTGTATTATTCACGGGCGCGATATTGAATCCTGAGCGTAACGAGGGATTTCGCGAGGGAATTAAGATGGAGTCCTGAGAGCAGTGAAGGATTTAAGCGCGCCCAAGGTAAAATCAGTTTTATCCCCGAGGAGTATACTCCACTTTTCTCACCTTTTGCAAGACAATAAAAACCAAGGCTACTAGAAAAATACTCGAAATAGACCCAGAAGCACTGGTTCCGACACAAACTTTGCGCCTTTTGCAGTTTCCCTTTTGTCGAAATCGTCGTAAGCTTTTAAGTATTTTTCCTTCGACTTCTCTGGAATTAGATTATTAACAATGCCTCTAGGCGTCTAATTTAATGGAATCCGGAGTCAAATCACTTTCGTCACTCGATATTTTCTTAATGTTTTATCTTTTTTTGCAGTTTTGATACTTAAAATTGCAGCGTATTGAAACACTCGCGGCTTTTATTTTAAGTATTTGAATTTGTTTTCGTTCGGCCGCGGAGTTGCAAATAAATTGGGCGCGGCGCGCCCCACGCCCCACCTGCTCCCCTCAGCCTACAGCACCTGCACGCCGTGCGACTTTGACGAAATTAGTCTTTAAACGCATAACAATAAAAACTATGAAAAGTGAGAATCACATTACTGCCCAGCGGGTTATAATGAAATTCAGTACAACATTACGCCCCGGCAAAAGCCAAGGGCTAAGTATAATGATTTACTCTGAGAAAGGTTTGCATGATATATAATAAGGCATTGTCGAGCAGGTGGTGTAAAAAAAATATTATGATCAATTATTTTATAATATTGCGGGTACTTTTTCCTTCTGGACGATGTAAATTGACCTTTCGAAGAATGGCCCAGTACTGCAAAACAAATGGTTGCCTGTTTCTTTGGGAAAACTAGGCAGTATTCCCACCGTTGCTTTAGTAAAACGTCAAACAGTAAATTCTGAATGTAACCATTTGTTTGCCAGAGGTGATTGAAAAGTCAGGTACTTAAACCAATGGCCGCAGACGGATTACACTGCACTACGATAATGCAAGCCCAAACATCCGCCTTTTTAAAAGCTCAAAGTATCGATTACACGCAGTATAGTCCTGGGGCTAAATTTCAGGAACGGCCCAACACGGTTTGCGAGCGGTAATTCAATTGTTTGGGAGAGGATAGGAATGGGTTGAGCTAGGGATAAGCCTTATTTTGCTGTTAATTCGCTTTGTAAATAAATAAATAAACAAATAAATAAGGCTCATCCCAAATTCAGCCCAAACTTCTCGCAAACCAGTGATTTTTGGCGTTCCTGAACAGCGTTCAAACCAAACCCAACCCAAACGATTAAATTACCGCTACCAAACCCATGAAGGTTCCTGAATTTATCCCCTGATGTGGCCCCCCAATGAAGTCGATGCGTCCAAAACGTGGAGGTGTTCCCAATAGGAGTGGTTGAACTGTTTTAAAAAATTTTTCGATCGAATGCAAAAATGTGTAGACCTCAAAGGAAAATATTTTGCAAAACAATAAAGTAATTTTTGTTAGTATAATAAAGTTGTTAATAATTTTTAATCCCAAAATTTAAAGACATCCCTCGCTCGTCATTACTTTATTATTCTGTTACTTTGTTGACGGACGCACCATGTCTGCATAATGATCATGAATCTACATAGGCTATACATATTCTAAGTTCCTTAATAATAGTGAGTAGGTGAGTCGGGTCGAAGCATTAATTAAATATTAGCTACAAAAGTTTTGTTTTTATCGTCGTTCTTGTCAATTTTTTATCCAAATTTTAGAGTTATTTTTAAATTAAAACTTCTTTAGGCACGCTTGAGGAGGATGAAAATTTAATTCATTTTGCCGTAGGATGCACCGTTTTCAAGATATTTGACAAAAACACCGGTTCTCATCCGATCACCGAGGTTAAGCAACCCTAACCTAACCTACTAGTACTACAGGAGTAAGGAACATTTAGTTCTTTTGCTGAGGGGGGCTTCGCCCCCGAGCCCCCCTTGTGAGGGCTCTGTCCCACACTCCCCCCTTTCGCTTACATTTGGTTAAAAATAATAACTACACATGATATCTTTGAAATTATATATTTTATAGTTATATCTCGTGAGACGTAGCCTTTATAAAATTACGATTAGCTTAACGTCTATTTTAAAATTTCCATCGAAATAGAATACTAAGTATGAAAAAAAATACATCGAACAAATAAAATTCTTAAAAAATAAAAAATAATTCTACTGTTTGCTAACTTTGTGAAATAAAAATATGAGATCATAAAATTCATTGAATTGTGTTTCTATGAAATAAGTTTCACTAAAACAAATAGTCCTTGAAAGAATAATATTAAAAATGAAAATATACATATGAACGAAATATTATGTGAAACATTTTGTATGTAACGAAATTCTATGAAAATTTGTCTATAAAACAAGGGGCACCCCCTTTTCACTTCCCATTTATTTCACGACGTTGATGCTGTTCTCGTTAAAAACGTCCGTGAACGACTTCAGAATGATTAATAAGAGAGAGAGAGAGAGGCTGAAGGGGAGCAGGTGGGGCGTGGGGCGCGCCGCGCCCAATTTATTTGCAACTCCGCGGCCGAACGAAAACAAATTCAAACACTTAAAACAAAAGCCGCGAGTGTATCAATACGCTGCAATTTTAAGTATCAAAACTGCAAAAGAAGATAAAAAATTAAGTAAATATCGAGTGACGAAAGTGATTTCACTCCGGATTCCATTAAATTAGACGCCTAGAATTAGGGCCACTTGCACAGTTCAGGGTTAAAAAATGAAATCGGTAACCCTGGGTTAAGAACGAGAGTTCCATACATTTTAACACTTTTTAACCCTGGGTTAGCAGTTAACTCGGAGTTAAGTAGCTAACCCAGGTCCACGCAAGCCGGCCTTAGGCATTGTTAATAATCTAATTCCAGAGAAGTCCAAGGAATACTTAAAAGCTTACGACGATTTCGACAAATGTAAAACTGCGAAAGGCGCAAAATCTGTGTCGGAATCAGTGCTCTGGGTCTATTTTGAGTATTTTTCTAGTAGCCTTGATTTTTATTGTCTCGCAAAAGGTGAGAAAAGTAGAGTATACTCCTCGGGGATAAAACTGATTTTGCCTTGGGCGCGCTTAAATCCTTCACTACTCTCTGAACTCCATCTTAATTCCTTCGCTTCGCTCGGGAATCAACTAAGAACCCCCTCGCTACGCTCGGGAGTCAAATCTGGAGTCCCTCGTTTCGTTCAGGATTCAATATCGCGCCCGTGACATAATGCAGTGCTTTATCCCCTTGGTGTACAATCTACTATTTCATGCTTGTCGTGGTCGTTTCAATTATTATTTCATAGTTTTCTGGATGTTTTTTGAAGGAGGTTTTATTTTTTATTTAAATTTTTTTATTTTTTGCTTTTTAGTTGTTTCTGTTAAAATAGATTCGTAGGATAAAATCATCAATTTAAGTTTATGTTGAAAATTCTATTTTTAATGCTCGACGGGGTTGTGTCGTTTTATTATAGAGTTCCATGATACTTTCTGAATGCAAATGCTCGACTTGTCACCGAAAATACTAAAATCGCTATACATTTCTCTTGAATTTATGAGGAGCTTCTTCAATCTGGAATTCTGGTAACAACGGGACCAACCTTGAAACACATGCTTTCAAACAACGAAAAAATTTTCCATATCGGTTCATAAATGACGGAGTTCTGAGGTAACACACATTTAAAAAAAAGAACATACAAACCTCCACCAGAACCTCCTCCTTTTTTGAAGTCGGTTAAAAAGTAAGGTCTGGTCTGGGAAATTCATTAGGACTAAATATACTACACTAACGAGCAAAAATAAGGGGTCGGTTACAAAAATGACGATAACTCCAAAACCCACTGTGATAGGTTCTTCGAGTAAAATGCGTTTAGTAAAGAGTTTTATTCTCAATTAAACTTTTTCTTGTTTAGAATAAAACTCTTTACTAAACTCATTTTACTCAAAGAATCAATCACAGCGGGTTTTGTAGTTATCATCATTTTTGTAAACGACCCTTTATATTTGCTCGTCAGTGTAAATAAATCAAATTTACGGGTACAATGATAAAGAAACCGTACCAAAGTCCGTATCCACGGGCTCGTACCCCTGAGTCTGAACTCAAACATCGTGAGGAAACCTGCACACACCGGCGAAAAAACTCAATGTATGTGTATGAATTACCCAATCCGCATTGGCCCGCGTGGGAACTAACTACGGTCCTAGCCTAACTCTGAGAGGCGTCGGTTCAGCTAGCGCACCCTCACCAACTCCACCTTCCGGTTAGCGATCGCCGCTGCAAAACCTTTCTCCCCCAACCATATAGTCGTCCTACTTCTTGTTCAACTGAAGAGGGCTCTTTGTCAATATACCACACAATGCTGGGTTTACAAAGGATAATTTTGTAAAATTGAAACAACTATGCTGTTTAATTAATGGTATTTTATTTACACCTTCTTTCAAGTCTTTACCAATAAAATAAAGAATGTATATCTCAATTGCACTTCGCCATTCCAACTTAAAATAAGAGGATCTTTTATTTAATTTTTAAACTAACAAAGGTAAGAACCTTATTTAAAATGTAATAAACTACGCACAATATCCATATAAGTACATGAGTTGTAATTGATATAACACGAATAATTAAAAGCTTTAAACAAAAATCTAGGGAAACAAGATAGTTACGAGGAAAAATTAATAATTAAAACTATAAACAGAAGAATTTGTTTCCAAACAGAAACAAGAAAATTTTCCTTTTTAAAATAATATAAAAATTTAAAGTACCTATTACAAGTTGTTTGCTTTCCCCCTGAGTTTTGTATTTCTGTAGAAATACTTTTTTTAAGGTAAATAACTATTAATGATATCAAGATATAGTGAATTCTTAAAAAATCGATTGTTTTAAATATACTTCATACTTAAACACTAGTTGGAACTCTTCTCCTAGGTTCTATTTTAACTCTGAAACCATCTGTTCTCTTCAAGATGATGTCGGCTTGCAACACGAATTTGTCTTCAGGAATATCAGACACCATTTTGAAGTTCCTTAGCACCGTTGATATCAAAACCTTAAGTTTTAAGATGGCGTATTTTCGGCCTGTAAGTTATTATTAATCAGCATTAGTTGTCTAAAATAGCCCTTGTTGTAATTTACCAAGCTTTGTGGGCTTATTATCATATGAGCATAGCTCCAGTGGAAGAAATAGTACTTTTTTTAACTCATAAAATCTTACAATTAGTAGCTCCGGTGGCTTAGGTTGTCAGTAGGTCAGCAACCAGTCAGTAGGTCAGTCAATCAGTCAATTACTTTATTATTTAAGAGGTATAGATGAGGCAGTATTTTCCAAATCCTTAGATATAAACCAAACTAAAAATCACTAAAGATCACTTACCCACACAGCTTCTGGGACCAGCACTGAAAGGAATATAGCTGTAGTAGTGTCGATCCTGAGTGTTTTCCGGAAGGAAGTTATCTGGGTCGAAAACCTCGGGATTCTTATAGTATTTTGGATTGCGGTGGATCTTGAATGTACCGATCACTACGGTAGATCCAGCAGGGAGGACGTAGTCGTTGGTACCTAAAAGTATGAAATACTATAAAATAATGTTTAAATATACATCGAACATACAAAAAGTACATCGAAAATCCAGAAAGTTCTTACGAATTTTTACATCGCGCTTTAATTTTCTTGCAATGATAGGCACAGGTGGATACATTCTGAGTGATTCAAATATGACTCTCTCGAGGTATTTCATACGGAGAGTATCGGAAAAAGTGACTGGTCTGTCAGATTCACCAAATATCTCATACAGTTCTTCATACACTTTAGCCTGAATATCCTGGTGAACTCCAAGAAGGCTGAGAACAAAGCTGGAACCAGCTGCTGTCGTATCATGACCCTGGATAGAAAGGTACAAAATAATTATTAGTGGCAATTAAATTGATAGAAACGTAAACTAAAAATTGTGAAGATTGTCATACCTCGAACATAATAGTGTCGACTTCCTCTTTAATTTCGTGATCACTGATTTTGTTTATTCCACTTTGAGCAGATTCTATCATAAGATCTAAGAATGCCAGCCGCTTCTTTTCTCCTTTAAATCAATTTATAAATAATAACACCATTATTCACTTCGTAGTCATTAAAGCGTTTGTGTATTATGTTATGATAGTTGTAGTAAATTGAGTATATCATTTTTCTTACCAACATCATTCTCATCGTTAAAATCTAGATCGTCGCGGTAGCCCTTGAAAACAGAGTCAGCTAAAGTTTTAGTGTCGTTAGCCAGTCCTGAATCATATGATTCTTTTGAGAGAGTCAATTCTTCTATAGATGCCGGTATAATACCTTTAGATTTGTTTTCAAAATATGTTTCCTTTTTGTTTTTGATTACCTTTAAAATACATGAAAAATTGTTGAATCGTCTTAAACTTAGTAACAACTTTTCTTACCTTATCACTATCTTATAATAATTATAAAATATATTTACCTTGTTTGTTAGACCATGGATAATATTCAGAAGACTAACTTGTTTCTTAAAGAAGGAAGTAAACTTGAAAATGGCGTCAAACCTCATCCAAAATTTATAATGTCTTTGATGAATAATGTCACACATTCTGTAATAAGAAAAGTTATTAGATAACGGAAAGTAAGATTGAGTATTTTATTTTCAAATGCTATTAAAATTTTGTAAGGCGCTTACTCCATGACTGCCATGGCATAGTCGAAGCCAGAATCATCCTGGGTTTTCCGTGTGATTCCCATGGCAGTCTCTGTAACATTATTTTTTTTAATTTAAGCTGATTAACTTTAACATATAGAATTATATATGACGTATAGTAGTATTTATTTACATGCATTCATTCTAAGTATATCTTACATAAAATTTAAATAAAATAAATACCTAGCGCGGAAATGAAATGGAACATATTAAAGCATTTGAAATACATAAATATTTCTATATTATTAAACAAGCATTTCTTGTTTATAAATATGTACCTAAATCTCATGAAGTTTACGAATCAAACAATTTCGAAGAAAATAAAGGGTTAGGATATTTCGATTTAAATAATTTTAATGCGTGGCAAGTGCCAAAATAAGTATTTTTGAGAGACAACATGCAAACTTTAGTCGATCTGTTACTGCATTTATTATTTGAAATGACTCGTATCGGATCCTTGCCGAATTAAGCTTTTCCATGTTATTTTTTTCGTTTCATGCACGTCTCAAGTGACTCAGTGTTTCATGAAATAAAGGTTAAAGGTTAAAGGTACCCACCAAGTAAAATGTCAACAGTGACTCCACTCATGTAGTCATGAACATCAAAAGTCTTGCCCATCTCTTCTTTCATTTTGTTCACGACGTTGATGCTGTTCTGATTAAAAACGTCCATAAATGACTTCAGAATATTGATGTGAAATGCAGGGGCTATCATTTTCCGGTGCGATCGCCATTTTTCACCTGACAACAATAAAATACATCTACCTACATAATACACATACCTTTGATAAAGTTCCGATATTTCTCAATAGTCGCATGTATCACGATCACGAAGTAGATAATGTATGTTTTCTCAAACATGCTATGAAATATTGACGTTATGTTCCTTAAAATACGCCACGAACTGTCACGTTGCAGGTGCGGCTAGACGAGAGGTCAATAATGGAATTTCATACAACATTGCTGGCCAAGGTCATGTTGATGGATGTTGATGGATGTTGGTTGATGGATGTTGATGTATGTTGATGGATGTTGATGGGTGTTGTTGGATGTTGATGGATGTTGATGGTTGTTGATGGATGTTGATGGATGGATGGATGGATGTTGATGGATGTTCTTGTTCATGGATGTTGGCGGATGTTGATGGATGTTGATGGATGTTGATGGATGTTGATGATGTTGTTGGTGATGGTGATGGTGATGGTGATGGTGATGGTGATGATGATGGCGGTGATGATGGTGGAGATGATGATGATACATGTTTGAGAAAAACTCTATACAAGCCTTGAACAGGGATTGCCGGCCTCGTATCTCTAGATGGCCTCGTTAACACTCGGCCATCTATAACTACTCGGCCAGCAATCCCCTATTTCGCGGCCGCTGCAGTAATGTACTAATGTATGCAAATACTTTATTATACATAAAACACAAAAAATAATACAAAGCAACATAACAAAAAGAGTACAAAGGCGAACTTATCCCTAAAAGGGATCTTTTCAAGCTAACCTGGATAATTTTACTTATATAAAAATGTGGTAAGTACGACGATTCGCTATAATATAATCAAGTTCTCCTAATTATTTATTATAAATTTTGTAGTAAATAACAGTTATTTTAACTGATGATAGCATATTAGGTAGCAGTTTTTGAAAAGATACTCTAACGTACGTATATGTATGTACCTACGCTATGACAACAAATTAAGGCCTAGAGATGTGCCGACTAGTCGGTAAAGCCGACTATCCGGCCACTTTCGTAGTCGGCGACTAGTCGGCGATTAGTCGCCAAATAGCGTCGACTATCCGGCTTCTTAATTTGTATACGTATTCCTCAATAAAATACATGTAGGAGGAATTACATTAAATAAAAGCTTTGAGGAATCGTCTGTGTTCAAACATTTACATTCTAACTGAGGTATCAGGGTTGTGTGTCGGTATTTAATACTTTCATATTTGTGGTAAGTATTTGCTGTTTTTCCCTGCCCACCACGAGAAATTATCATTTGGCATTGGTTACCTGACTTTACGGGAATCATTGTCCAAATGTTCAAAAAAACTTTTTTTCATGATTAAATTTGAATTGAGCTCTTTCACTTTAATGACCAACAATACGAGCACAAAAATATTTTTTATACTTACTCTAAAACACCACTCTGATCCGTATAAAAGCAAAAATTAACTAAGAGTGATTTAGTAGTTCAACATACGGCCTCTCACGTGTGTGGGTTCAAGCCCGGGCTGCCACCTTTGAGTTTTTAAAAATTTATATGCACATTTTGAATTTACCATGAGCTTTACGGTGAAGGAAAACATCATGAGGAAACCTGTGAAGAAATCAAATGGTGGGAACTCCCAACCTAATCCGCAATGGGCCTGCATGGGAACTATTGTCCAAGCCCTCTTATTCAGAGAGGAGGCCTGTGACCTGCGGTGGAACGTATATGTATAAGTTGGGATGATGGTGATGAAAAAAACCAGGTTCTGACATTCTCGTAGGGCGGTGGTGACGACTTGCGCGTGAATCAGCTGTAAACGAAGCATCACGGAAATCCCCGAAACCGTGATCGGTTTGGCCGGTTAGTCGGCCGACTATTCGGCTACTTTAAGCCGACTAATCGGCTAGTCGGCTAGTCGGCCAAAGTCATGATCGGCAAATCTCTAAAAGTAACAAATTAAATTTTCACGTAGGTGCAATTAGGTATTAGTTTTATCCATCATCTTGAGTAGGTACACATATTATATATCTACTACTGCCATTGCTGTTTGAAACTTAATTCCAGTTTCATAAAGCAACAGCAACGATTTTCACGTGTACCTTATATCTTCATCTTCGGCCTATAATACGTCCCACGCAAAGTTCCCACGTGGGCCCACTGTGGATTAGGATCGATATTATATCTTACCTGAGCTAATTAGTAGCCCTTCCCCCAGCCAGGGTTTGAAGAACCTGTACTCTGATGCCTTGTCGATATGCACGTGGCTGTTCAGGATGATTTCCACATCATCAGCGTCCATGAGGAAGATGATCAGCTTGGAGCCGAGCCAGCCGCGAATTACGTTGCCGTATTGCTCGAAATATTCTACACCCATAGACAGGAGTTCTGGTGAAAGGAAAACTATGAATGTATCGGTACTTAGATGTATCAAAAGTTGTCTATCTAGGTATGTTTTTATCTGCTCCTTTGCCCCCTATCATGTATATTAGAATATCACCTCTAGCTAGAGAAACCTTTTGCTGGTCAAGGTGTAGCCATAAAAGATGGTGTTAAGACAGACGGGAAATGATTAAATGTGTTGTAACTTTCATATCAAGAAACGTTTCCCACTGTGAAACCTATAACAAACCTATACTCGTACATCTCTCCCATCGTGAAAACTATCTTGGATTACATTTAGATGATAAATTGACTTGGCATTGGCAAGATCATATAGAACATGTGCGATCTAAGCTATCATCAGTAACCGGAGCATTGCGTAGAATTACATCATGCATGACGATATGCATCTCGTTAGTGAAATCACACTTAGACTACTTGATCAAGATATGGGGAAGTGCTTCTAAAACCAATTTGCAGAAACTACAAAGATCTCAAAATAAATCAATCAAAACACTATTTAAATATGACTATAGAATGAACACTAAATTACTATACGAGAAAGTACAACTATTCAACCTAAGACAATACACCTACTCAACATGCACTTTCATAAAAAAGATCCTGACAAATAAAATTCATTCAGATATTTATTTCACGCAACGGAAATTCAAACACTGTCTAAGAAATACAAATAAGTGAAAACTACGTAAAAATAGAACGAGATACGGTACAGTATGTATGAGGGAGCACAGATATTTAATGAATTACCAGATGAAGTTAAAGATTGTGAGACTCAGTATATTTAAAACCAAATTGAAAAAGCATATACAAAACAATGTAATATAAATCTCTGGCAATCATGCTAAATATGTTTAATAGAAAATTAATATTAAATATCTAATTCTTAATTTACTGTTTAATTGAATGTGATTTTGAAATAAGTAAAAACTAAAGACGGCTGTTTTTTAATTTAATGTTGCATATTTCAAGTGTTTTATGTTGCTTAGAACCACCACCAGACCAAACAGCCAGAATAGATAGCCTAGTGGTGAGAGAACCTGACTACGAAGCTTGAGATCCCGGGTTCGATTTCCGTGTCGGGGCAGATATTTGTATGAAAAATACGAATGTTTGTTCGCGGGTCTTGGGTGTTTAATATGTATTTAAGTAGGTATATATGTATCTATTATCTGTCTATATAAGTATTTATGTTTATCCATTGCCTAGTACCTATAACACAAGCTTTGCCTAGCTTACTTTAGGACTAGGTCAATTGGTGTAAATTGTCCCGTGATATTTATTTATTTATTTTTAATCCTGTCTCTAGTCATTAGTATTGTCCCTTTCCGAGCTATATGACTAGGTATCGATATTTATGTCTATTGATCGCTAATACTTACTACACTGTACGAACTTACCATTAGGCTTCTTTCCTAGGGCCAAAAGCGCGTTGCCAAATATTGGCACCGTGGACGGCCCCGGGAGTTTGTTGCCCATCTTGTAGAGCCGACTGGTCTGCTGCCATCGATACAGGAACCAGAGCCCTGATGCGAGCAGCAACAAGGGGTAGAATATGACACGTACATTGTCTTGGACACCCGCCTCTAATCCCGCCGCAGTCGACATTTGTCTGTTGAAGACGGAGGGTACTTATATAGTAATCACACAACTAACTGGCCAAGAGCGTATCGGACACACCCAGGATAGAGTTCCCTAGCCGTTACCTACGAAAAAATCCTCGCGTATATGCATATTGCTTACTAATACTGATCTAGAAAAATTGGTTCCTGATAACCGATTAAAAATCATCGTGTACCTATAATAGAATTACAGCTTTCTAGCACTAATAGCTAAGCCGCGGAAGGATGGATGGACAGGCAAACGGATAGGCAGACATGGCGAAACTATAAGGGTTTCGTTTTTGCCATTTTGGCTCCGGAACCCTAAAAAAGGAGTAGAAACATTAAATGCTGAGCTGAAAACGAGAATCACTCTGTGATAAACTTATGGTTCATACACATTTATTGTCCACGCCTCTCCTGTGGGCATGGCAAAAGTTAGTGTCTATAGCCAATATTTTGTAGTTAAGTCTACATCGACGTGCGGGACGCCTAGCCGATTTTCGACCCATTTCAATAAATCTTTAGTTTGTTGACTCGGAGTCGTTAATTCTATGTCCACAGGATAGACGACTTGTGTTTCTTATGCTATGTATGACCCTGATGCCAACAATAGATTATTGTAGAGACGATGGTTCAAAAGGGATTATATTTTCATTGATGTGTTTCTTCGTGGATATAGGTAGACAGATGCGGGAGATGGAAAGCAGAGCCGTGTGTCTTCATCGGAATATATTTAAAGAGTAACAAATTAAATTTATATCTAATAAGGATTGTTTGATTACAGCGCCACCTGTTAGCATATCTAGGAACTAACTAGATTGCCTTCGATCTAACTGACAGGTTCCTAGTAATTAAGTTATCTAGTTTTAATGAAAGGACGTAGATGGCGCTGTTCTCAACAGATGAGTACCATAATCTAACAAAAAACAATAAAAACACGAAAAAAACCTGTGTTTACTGACAGCGACAGACAAAAAAAAATACAGAGGTGATAAAATTTATTATTCTGTGATGTTAATGCAATTAGAATTATAATTCATGCACGGTTATAATAATCTTCTAATACAAAAAAATTTCGTGTCACGGTTTTTGTTATCGAACTCCTCCGAAACGGCTTAACCGATTTTTGTGAAACTTTTTTCTCTATATTCGGTGGGTCTGAGAATAGGTCGTAGGTTCTTTTTATACCACTATTCTCCGCAGAAGAAGTCGCGGGCAACAGCTAGTCTAATATATAAAAATCTCGTGTCTCGGTGTTTGTTATCGAACTCCTCCGAAACGGCTTGACCGATTCTTATGAAACTTTTTCTCTATATTTAGTAGGTCTGAGAATAGGTCGTAGGCTATTTTTTTATACCCCTAATCTTTGCGGACGGAGTCGCGGGCAACAGCTAGTAATTAAATAAAATTAAGTTCCTATTAAGTCAAAAATTAAGAGCGTTTATACCTGCTGAGCTGACAACGTTTCATTTTTGTTGGTTTTTCTCGATTATTCCATAAAAATAAATGAAAATTAAAAATGTGGTGTATACGAATTGTTCTAATATATAAGTTAATGTGTCTACTGCAATAATTATTCGTGATAGACTTTTATTTTCTTTAAAAACGAACCAATTATTACCTAACGGTTTTCAAAGAAAATAAAAGTCTTATCACGAATAATTATTATTATTAATTGTTAATGATTTTAATTTGATCCATTAGTTTTGCAATGACACCGAACTTACTTGCAACTTACTTATACATATCTACTTTCTACAGCATTTTTCATCATATTAATATATTAATGATAAAATGTAACCATAGTTAAATGTTTATTGAACGAGCATGTTTTTTTTTAAGCTAATGAGCTGACCAAACGGTCACACTTTTCACCAGGAGCTGACCAGAGTTAAGTAAAAAAGGCGGAATGAAAATCTATAATATTTACTGTTTTTAGCATCTTTCAATACATAAACGGTTTTGCAATAAAAACACAACAGAAAAACATAAAAGCAGGCGTACATTTTTCAAAAATTCAGAAAAATCGAAATATATTGACACTGGTGACACTTTGACAAAGGTAGGTAATTTTTCTATTTTAGCAGGTGACCTTTCTATTTACCTATCTCTTAAATATATTTATCCCAGGGTTCGGATTTTTCATCGCACGGTGAGATGAAAGAAAACTATGGAGTCGATATTAAAGTTAAAATTTAACTCATATTCATACTCATACTCATTCATGTTATTAATACCGAGAGTAAATTTTAAATGATCGTTTCATTTTAAATGAAACGAACAATTTGAATTCAATTAAATGATATTTTAAATAAAAAATTGATCTGCCGCACAATAAAACAATGAACATTAAGAAAGCTTCTATTTCGTAATATCCATGGGGCATGGAGATACAGGAATGGGATGAAGGAATGGGCGTCAAAATCTTGATAAGGTAGGTATGGCGTATGTATAGTCCATTTCAAAATTACAATCGTAAAATGAGTATAATATCATGGCGACGTTTTTCATATTTTCTAGAATAAAAGAGGTTTTATATTGGTTGGTAGTATATTCTAGACTTCCCGCATCGTACTACAAAAATTAATTTGAATTACATTAAGTAAGTACGATTAACCTTTGATTGACATTTTCGATTTGTCAGCCTGATAAAGGGATAAAAGTATTACGAGACTAAGAAAATAAGTGAGTATGAGTATAAATACGAATTAAATAAAAAAAAGTTTAAAGTTTAACGACCGCTTTAGCCTAGTTGGTAGTCACCCTGCCTACGAAGCAAGAGGTCCTGGGTTCGAATCCCGGTAAGGGCATTTATTTGTTCCTGAGTTATGGATGTTTTCTATGTATTTAAGTATTTATTTATCTATAGAAGTATGTTTATCGTCGTCTAGTACCCATAGTACAAGCTTTGCTTAGTTTGGGACTAGGTCGATTTGTGTAAGATTGTCCCCTAATATATTAAATTTTAACTTTAATATCGACTCCATAGTTTTCTTTCATCTTACCGTGCGATGAAAAATCCGAACCTTGTATCACTCAAGTTACGGGACACCGTATATTATATGTGCCGATTTTGTAAATAAATTTTGAATAATAGTCTCTCATCCTGCTACGCCTCTAGAAACATAAAATAGAATTTCCAGTTTTTTTATTTATTCAAGATATAAGAATATTTAAAATTCAAGATTAATATGTACATTAATTCAAATTTGATCAAATTCAACTGTCACTTACCGGCTCTTCTCGAACTAATCCAGCAAAAAATTGATCAGGATACAACGACACTCTCTGTTCGTCCAAGAATTAGCAGACATTAAGTTTATTTTTACGCTCGCGTCATTTTTATACATTGAATCTTTGACACTGAAGATTAATTAACAATGCAAATAAGTTCATGTATATATTTAATGATGCATTGTATTGAACAGTAGGTCACAAGGAAGCAGATTTCAGGGATCACAATTATAACAATGCTGAGTATCAATCTCTGAAATTATACTTTGTAATTTATAATTTTATTTTATTAGTAGCTGTTGCTCACGACTCCGTCCGCGAAGAATAGGGGTAGGTATAAAAAAATAGCCTACGACCTATACTCAGACCTACCGAATACGGAGACAAAAGTTTATTAATAAAAAAACTAAAAAACACGCTTTAAAAAAAACAACAAAAAAAAAAAAAATAATAATAAATTTCAATTCACTATTCTTGTAGTGCAGTAAAAAATCTTAATAAGCAATTATTATATTGTTATATCCAGATCAAAATTTGTAAATAATTCTAAATATTGTTAAAATAAATAATAATAGTTTAAAATATTTTATTGTAAAAAAAGCGTGGGGTGCATGGTGTCAATTGTCAAGGATTATCATTTTGATAACATCTTAAAAAGCACCCCACGCTTTTTTTATAATAAAATATTTTTAAACTATTATTATTTACACTGAGTCAAATACTTTTTATGAGCGTCTACTGAAGCAAAAAACCGGGCTTTTTCATCCAAACGATCGAATTCAATTTTATGTAACTTAAAAGTAAGTTCAGACTGCAATACTTTGAGATGTAATTTTAAATTATCTCTAACACGGAACCAACTACGCGACTCTTCACTTAACCATATTTTCCTCGCCCTTTCCATTGCAATTTTAGCAGCTATACTAGTACTATAACAACGGAATTTAATATAATTAGGTACAACATTTAAATGTTTACATTGTTGATTGAACCAAATGTTTTGAACAGCTAAACGATGCTGTTTAGTTAATTTATGATATAAACGTGCCTGTACGGCTACGCATGCCGATTTTTTTTTTTTTTTTTTTTTATTATTATTTATTTTATCAATATTTAGACTTGTTTACAAATTTTGATCTGGATATAACAATATAATAATTGCTTATTAAGATTTTTTACTGCACTATAAGAATAATGAATTGAAATTTTTAAAATTTATTTTTATTTTTTAGTTGTTTTTTTTTAAGCGTGTTTTTTAGTTTTTTTTAACTATTATTTATTTTCTATTTTTTAGTTGCATTTTTTCACAGTGAGAGTTTCCATGTGCTAAAAAGAGACACAAAACGGTTTTTAGCTCGTCTTAAATAGAATCAGTCCATCTTATACATGGTCTTTGGTGCGCGCGCACTGCTCTACACTACTAAACGTAAACCTCTTTCTTTCTAACTTTACCCCCCTCACCTACAACCACCCAACCCCCTAAACCCAACCCCCCAACATCCCCCACCCCATTTACCCAAACCCCCCCAACCCCCCCGCCACCAACCCCCCCTTCCAGCTCCATCATCAAACCCTTGTTACCATCTAGGCCTCTTACCCCCTCCCCATTTCCCACAACCCCCCAAAATCCCTTACCCCCGAACCCCTCAACACCCCCACCCTATTTCCCGCAAACCCCCCCCCCCATCCCCTAACCCCAACCACCACACCCTTACCCCCAACCCTCTAAACCCCCGACCCCCCCCCCCCCCCCCCCCACCCCACCACCTAACCCCCTTCCAGCTCCATCATCAGACCCTTGTTACAATCTAGGACCAAAGTACTCGTCAAAACGAATCAAGCGAGCCCAAACTTGATAGGGTTGTTTCGTTTTATTGTTGAGTGCCTTTGGGCATCTTCCAGCTCCATCGTCAGACCCTGGTTACCAAATGGAATCAAAGTGCTCGTCAAGACGAATCAAACGAGCCCAAACTCGATGAGGTTGTGTCGTTTTATTGTGGAGTGCCTTTGGCCATCTTCCAGCTCCATCATCAGACCCTGGTTACCATCTGGGATCAAAGTGCTCGTCAAGACGAATCAAACGAGCCCAAACTCGACGGGATTGTGTTGTTTTATTACATAGTTCCAATGGCCACCATCCAGCTCCATCATCAGATCAGCTCCATGTTACAATAATATTGCATTGTCATCCAATTTACACATATGTGCAAAATTTCAGCTCAATCGGAAACCGGGAAGTGGGTCAAAATCGCGCCCTAAGGAGTCGGTTACAAACAAACATACATACAAACAAACAAACAAACAAACATACAGGTGAAGCTAATATAAAGCGTGTAATTGAAAAAACTAAAAACACGCTTTAAAAAATAAAAAATAAATTTTAATAAATTTCAATTCACTATTCTTATAGTGCAGTAAAAAATCTTAATAAGCAATTATTATATTGTTATATCCAGATCAAAATTTGTAAACAATTCTAAATATTGATAAAATAAATAATAATAGTTTAACATATTTTATTGTAAAAAAAGCGTGGGGTGCATGGTGTCAATTGTCAAGGATTGTCATTTTGATAACATCTTAAAAAGCACCCCACGCTTTTTTTACAATAAAATATTTTAAACTATTATTATTTATTTTATCAATATTTAGAATTGTTTACAAATTTTGATCTGGATATAACAATATAATAATTGCTTATTAAAATTTTTTACTGCACTATAAGAATAGTGAATTAAAATTTATTAAAATTTATTTTTTATTTTTTAAAGCGTGTTTTTTAGTTTTTTTAAACTATGATTTATTTTCTATTTTTTAGTTGCATTTTTTTCTTTCTAACTTTACCCCCTCACCTACAACCCCCGAACCCCCTAAAGCCAACTCCAACATCCCCCACCCCATTTCCCCAAACCCCTCCCAAACCCCACACCCTTACCCCCAATCCCCTGAACCCCCCTTACCCCCTCCTCATTTTACAAACCCTCTGTTGTATTGTTGTATAACAAGATAGAGGGCAGCAGTGTAGCCCGTGTTAAGTTGGTTGAGTCTGTGGTGTAAAATAAATATGGTCAACATTACTTTAGTGTTTTTCATTATAAAGTATTAATTAATTACTCCATAAAACTAAATACAACATTGGCGACGAGCGCGAAACGAACTATAAAAGTGTTGTCTAAAAACAGTTAAATCGAATTGTGTTGTGTCGAATTTAATTCAGTGTCTAAAAACAATCGCGAAGTGAAAAATTATGGCGCCGGTCGGCGTCGAATATTAATGGATTTGATAACACAACTAATCGGAACAGGAAAGAAATCATGGATTCAAGAAAAATCTAAGAAAGAATTAATCAGTATCGCAAACGAATTAGCCCAGGAAACGTTATTCTCGGACACTGATTCCATAAGTGAGGTTAGAATATATTTACGTCAATACATTGATGATTTAAATAGAGAAATTTCTAGTACAAATTCCAACATGGCGTCTATCACCACTCTTGAAGTATTCACTGGTGAGAATTGGAATGCGTATCGGCAGTAGTTTGAGTGTTTTGTGCTACTTAACGATATACCAGAAACAAAAAGGGTACCTTTACTTATTACCAAACTGAGCACCAAGGTATATGAATTATTAACAACATTATGTGCACCTCATTCTCCGGTTATTGAAACGTACGAAAACATATGCGAAAAATTGAAGAAATATTACCATCCAGTAAAGAACTATGCCTTACATCAAGCTGAATTTCGGAAAAGATGTCAAAAATCTGATGAAAATATAGAACAATATATTATGGAACTTAAAAAATTATCCAAAAATTGCGATTTCAAAAGTTTAGATGATGAAATTAAAGAGAGATTGTTGAATGGAAGTTATTGTGATGCGGTAAAATTTGAGTTGTTAAAAGAAGCGGATAAACCACTGGATTTTTTAATTAAAATTGGCAAAACAGCAGAGACAGCATATAAGTTGGTGTACAATCATGATAAAGAACAAGAACAAACACAGATGTTTAAATTACAAGGAAGAAATTTCTCCCAAAACAAAAATAGTGGTCCAAGGCGAAACATAGTCCCGGTGAATAAACAAAATATGACATGTTTTTGCTGTGGAAAAAGTGGACACATGAAAGTCGAATGCTCGCTGCGTGAAAAATTTTGTAGTGAATGTGGTATCAAGGGACATATTTATAAAATGTGTAGAAAAAATAAAGGATTTAAAGTGAAAAATGTGAATTTAGTGGAAGCTAGTATTATAAATGACAATGAGGAAATTGTAGATAAAGAGAAGACTTCTCCAGACACTGAAATTTTTGATATATTTTATTTCAATGATAAAGGAAAAATTCCAGCAGCCATTCTAAAGGTTTCAGTGAATGGAAAAGCCTTAGAATTTGAAGTTGACACTGGTGCAGACGTGAGTACTATTACTTTATCTGAAAAGTTACAATATTTTCCCGACCTGAAAATGGAACAGCGTAATGTGATATTTACTAACTTTGATCAGTCAACTTCAACACCATTAGGAGTAATTGAAAATTTAAATATCAATTACGAATCTGTAAAAGTAAATAACCAAAGATTGTTTGTGGTGAAAGATGGTTTACCAAAAATAATTGGAAAAGATTGGCTCTCCTTATTGCAACTGTGGCCTCCAAGATTTGAACAAAAAGTTTGTGAAGGAGTAACTAAAGATAAATTAACTGAGAATTTAAAAAAAAATTATGCTGAATTATTTTCACCAGGTATGGGAGATTTTAAAGGAGAGCCAATCCATCTAGAAATGGACCCAAGTGCTAAACCAATATTTATGCCTGTCAGAACTGTTCCATTTGCTTTAAAAGAAAAAGTTAAAGATGAAATTAAGAGACTGGTTGAAAACAAGCGCATTGAACCGGTAGAACACTCAAAGTGGGGTACTCCAGTGGTACCAGTTCTGAAACCAGATGGAACAGTTCGTTTGTGTGGTGATTTTCGAATCACAATAAACAAGTTTTTGCAGATTGATCATTACCCGCTACCAACAATTAATGATATTTTAATGAAAATGCAAGGTAACACCTATTTTTGTGAATTGGATTTACAGGAGGCATATTTACAAGCTCCATTAGATGAAGAGTCTCAAAAACTTGTTACTATTGTCACAGAGGAGGGAATTTACAAATATTTATACTTACCTTTTGGTGTTAGTACTGGTCCTGGGTCATTTCAAAGGTTAATAACTCAAAAACTGAATGGGTTAGATGTGATTGTATACATTGATAATATATATGTGTATGGTAGAACATTATCCGAAACAAATGACAAATTAAAATTAGTTTTGCAGAGACTAAGTGAATCTGGATTAAAATTGAAAATAAATAAATGCAAATTCTTTGAGGAAAAACTGGATATTTTTGGATTTGAGGTAAATAAAACTGGAGTCAAAATTATAAAAAACAAAATAGAACCATTGTTATCTTTGCCATGCCCAAATAATTCAAAAATGTTAAAATCTTTTCTCGGAAAAGTAAATTATTATAATAGATTCTTGCAAAACATGGCAATAATATTAAAACCATTGTATGATTGCTTAAAAAAAGATAAATTTGAATGGACTGAGGAATGTGATTACTCATTTCAGGAAATAAAGAAAGCACTTTCAAACACACCACCTTTGTCACATTTTGATAAAAAAACAATAATAATATTGACTTGTGACTCTGCAGATTCTGGTGTGGCTGCAGTGTTATCTATGAAAGACCAAAATAATGTTATAAAACCAGTTGCATTTGCTAGTAAAAAATTTAACGATGCTCAGGTGAAATACCCAATTTTAGAAAAAGAGGCCTATGCCATTGTTTTTGGAGTCAGTAAATTTTATGAGTATTTATTTGGACATAAATTCATTTTACAAACAGATAATGAGGCATTAGCAAAGATTTTAGGGCCAAAGTATGGCATACCAAAAATGGCAGCTCGACGGTTACAATATTGGTCAATTTTTTTAAGTGGTTTTGATTACGAAATCCAACATATAAAATCCAAAAATAACCCTGCAGATTATTTGTCACGAGTAAGTACAAACTGTAATGATGACAGCTGTAAGAGTGCAGAGATTAGTAAAAAAAATTTTGAAATTAACACTGTTAATTATGTTAATGAATCTAACTTAGCTACATTGAATTGGAAAACCATTCAGGGAGAAACATGTAAAGATAAAATTTTGTGTGATGTTCTTAGATATAGTAGAGATGGTTGGCCATTAAAAAATAATCTTGGAGAAGACTATGAACCATATTTTAAAAGGAAAAATGAGATCTCTGTGGAGAAAGAATGCTTGCTATGGGGTTATAGGGTGATTATACCTAAAAAAGTTCAGGAAAAAGTCATGTCGGAATTACATGCTAGTCATTTAGGGATTACCCGAATGAAAGAAATTTCAAGATCATATTTTTGGTGGCCAGGCATGGATGAGAGTATCGAAAATATAACAAAGAATTGTATTATTTGTTTACAAAACCATAAAAATCCTGAAAAAACTAAATTAACACTGTGGCCGCAACCACCAACAGTGTGGCATAGATTGCATGCAGATTTCCTAGGTCCCCTATATTCAAAAATGTTTTTAGTTGTGATAGATGCATATTCAAAATGGCCTGAAGCATTTGTTATGGGAAATATCACTGCACAAAAAACAATACAGGTATTCAAAAGCATTTTTGTTCGATATGGATATCCTTTGCATCTGGTCACTGATAATGGCCCTACATGGACTAGCCAGGAATTCCAATGTTTTTGCAAAAAGGTTGGCATAAAGCAGTCTTTTACTCCAACATATTATGCGGCTACAAACGGATTAGCCGAACGTTTTGTGGACTCTTTTAAATCCCACATAATTAAAATTGTGGAGAGTGGTCAAAGCTTGGAATATGCTTGTAACTTGTTCTTATTTGATTACAGATGTACTGTCCATAAGACAACAGGTCAGAGTCCAGCAAAAATAATGTATGGACGAGAATTGAGATGTCGTTTCTCACTACTGAGGCCTAATCCTGTTAATGATAAAATTGATACTGAACAGGTCAAATTGACCAACAATAGTAAGAACATTTATAAATCATTTTTAATTGGAGATAAAGTTATGGCCAAAGACTTCAGGAAAAATACTAAAAACTGGTCTCTAGGGAAAATTGTAGAGATTTTAGTACCAGGTACTACTTACAGGGTAGAAGTGGATGGACTACAGTGGAAACGACATGTCAATCAATTACTTGAATGTGGACAGGATTTAGAGCTATAGAATATATGTATACATATATGTGCATATAAATGTATATGTATTTTTGTTTGTCATTTCATATAAGAAAAATCTCCCTAAAGTAGGTGTTTCTTTTTTTTGTTCAGTTATATATGGTATAAAAATATATAAAAAAAAAAAAAAAAAAAAAAGTAATGTGGGGAGAGTGTTGTATTGTTGTATAACAAGATAGAGGGCAGCAGTGTAGCCCGTGTTAAGTTGGTTGAGTCTGTGGTGTAAAATAAATATGGTCAACATTACTTTAGTGTTTTTCATTATAAAGTATTAATTAATTACTCCATAAAACTAAATACAACACCCTCGAACCACCTAAACCCAACCCCCCTAACACCGAACCCCCATACCCCCGGAAACCCCCCTCCCCCCCAACCCCACTCCCCCCACCCGTCACCTGCCCTCCCACCCCACCCCTCCCACACCCCCCACCCCGCCACCTACCGCCCCCCCTTCCAGTTCCATCATCAAACCCTTGTTACCATCTAGGCCTCTTACCCCCTCCCCATTTCCCACAACCCTCCAAAATCACTTACCCCCGAACCCCCCAACACCCCCACCCTATTTCCCGTAAACCCCCCCCCCAAACCATAACCCCAACCGCCACACCCTAACACCCAACCCTCTAAACCCCCGACCCCCTTACCCCATACCCCATTCCCCACCCAACCCGCCACCTACCCCCCTTCCAGCTCCATCATCAGACTCTTGTTACCATCTAGGACCAAAGTACTCGTCAAAACGAATCAAACGAGCCCAAACTCGATGGGGTTGTTTCGTTTTCTTGTGGAGTGCCTTTGGCCATCTTCCAGCTCCATCATCAGACCCTGGTTACCATATGGGATCAAAGTGCTCGTCAAGACGAATCAAAGGAGCCCAAAATCGATGGGGTTGTGTCGTTTTATTGTGGAGTGCCTTTGGCCATCTTCCAGCTCCATCATCAGACCCTGGTTACCATATGGGATCAAAGTGCTCGTCAAGACGAATCAAACGAGCCCAAACTCGATGGGGTTGTGTCGTTTTATTGTGGAGTGCCTTTGGCCATCTTCCAGCTCCATCATCAGACCCTGGTTACCATCTGGGATCAAAGTGCTCGTCAAGACGAATCAAACGAGCCCAAACTCGACGGGATTGTGTTATTTTATTACATAGTTCCTATGGCCACCATCCAGCTCCATCATCAGATCAGCTCCATGTTACAATAATATTGCATTGTCATCCAATTTACACATATGTGCAAAATTTCAGCTCAATCGGAAACCGGGAAGTGGGTCAAAATCGCGCCCTAAGGAGTCGGTTACAAACAAACATACAAACATACATACAAACATACAGGTGAAGCTAATATAAAAAAAAAAAAAAAAAATTGCCTGTAAAAATAGCCTACGACCTATTCTCAGACCGGTACCACTACCATGAGTTTACACTGGTTTACAGTGACCGTACTCGCTAGCGACGGCGTAAATGATTTGTATGGAGAATTGTACTTCCGTAAGTGACCGCTAGAGGCGCTGTACACAATTCTCCATACAAATCATTTACGCCGTCGCTAGCGAGTACGGTCACTGTAAACTAGTGTAACTCATGGTAGAGGTACTGCCGAGTTTCTATTTTCAACCGACGAAAACAAAAGGAGGAGGTTCTCAAGTCGACGTGTATATTTGTTTTTTTTTTTATGTATGATCACGCATAACTTTTTACAGAGTAGTCCGATTTTGATGATTCTTTTTTTATTGGAAAGCGTATACCCCGAGGGTGGTTCCATTTAAATTTGGAAATAAAATTCTTACCCTAAAGGTAGGAAAACAGGGGATGATTGATTGTTCAGTCACTAATTGTACTATATGACCACGCATAACTTATGACAGAGTAGTCGGATTTTGACGATTCTTTTTATATTGGAAAGCGTATACCCCAAGGGCTGCCCTGTGTAAATTTGGAAATAATATTCCTACCCTAAGGGTAGGAAAAAAGGGGATGATTGACTAACTTTTTACAGAGTAGTCTGATTTTCATAATTCTTTTTTATTGGATAGGGAAGTTGGTATTATATAAATTTGGAAAAAAAATTACCCCAAGGATGGGAAAATATATAAAATAAAAACTTTTTAACAAAAAAATAAAACCGCCGAAAAAACTGAAAAGCAAAAAATAATACATTTTTTGTTTGACCTTAATCTAGGTATCAGTTTGAAGTCGGTGCCTCAGCACGAGCCAGAAGGAGTGATAGAAGCCAATCAGGTAGAAGATTATAGGTCCACTCCTCCTGGCTAGTGCTGAGGCACCGACTTCAAACTGATACCCAGATTAAGGTCAAACAAAAAATGTATTATTTATTGCTTTTCAGTTTTTTCGGCGGTTTAATTTTTTTGTTAAAAAGTTTTTATTCTATAGGTACATTTATAATAAATCTGTAACAAGTCGGTGTCTGTACATTGAAGATATTTGAGAAAAACTGTCACTAGGGCTATTTATTAGCGCAATAGAACCCAAAACAATGATTTTTAGAATTATTGTCTGTTTGTCTGTTTGTCTGTGCGTTTGTGCGCGCTAATCTCAGAAACGGCTTAACCTAGAAGGATACGGTTTTCACTGATATGTTGGTATTTTATTGGCTTAACATTTAGTGTTTGTTTCATTTGAATCGGTTCACAAATAAGAAAGATACGTCTATTTTAAGAATTTATCGAACAGGTTTTTTGTTTGAACGCGCTAATCTCAGGAGCTACTGCTCCTATTTGAAATTTTTTTTTATATCGAGGAACTAAGGAGTGCCATAATTAATGAAAAAGCAAATTGGATAAAATAAATAAGCTGTCCAAATTACTAATTCCACGCAGACGGAGTCGCGGGCAACAGCTAGTATGTAAATAAAAAAGTTTTATAAAAATCGGTCGATCCGTTTCGGAGGGTTCGATAACAAACACCGTGACACGAGATTTTTATATATTAGATTAGGTATCGTGTTCGGTAGTAATAATTTTTTCTAAATTATAAAAAAAAGAAAAAATATTTCGAGAATACATTGAAGAATTTTTAACTATAGTATTTTTTGAGGTGAAGCACGATCACTGAGAAACTGGGTTCAATTCCCTGTCCCAGTTTTAATGTACTGATTTTTCTATGTTTTAGTCTTCTAAATATATAAAAATCTCGTGTCACGACAGAACAAAAAAATGTTCTACGATATTAAAGAATGCATCAATATCTACAAAAACTTTGCGATACCACATGTCTAACTATTGCAGTTATAAATACTTTTTTATATTTTAAACGTTGATAGAAATGGCGACCAAAATTAGACCATGTTATAGCTCCATCGATACTATCGATGATTCTGCCAATGTCGAGGTTGAGAAAGACACTATCGGTTGGATATTTCAATTGTATATTCCCGCGGGATAGAGATCGGGAATAGACCATAAATTATATTTGTGCGCGGACAAAGTCAAGGGCAAAAACTATATGGCATATCAAATTCGGGAATAGAAATAGGAATAAAAATTGGATAGCCTAGTGGTTTGACCTACGGCCTCTCAAGCAGACGACCGTGGGTTCGAACCCGGGATCGCGCCTCTGATGTGTTCGGAATTTATGAGCAAAATTACATTTGAATTTGACCATGAGCTTTACGGTGAAGGAAAATATTGTGAAGAAAATGCACATACCCGCAAAGAAATTCAATGGTGTGTGTGAAGTTCCCAATTCGCCTTGAGCCCGCGTGGGAACTGCGGCCTACACCCTCTCATTTTAAGAGGTGGTCTGTGCTCAGCAGTGAGACATATATAGACTGAGATTATGATGATTTGTATTTACAACAAAACAATAACTTGGCTAAAAAGGGTACCTACCCTCATTTTTTTAAAAAAGTCAATGGGGTTTTGTTACTCAGATCAAGAGCGCTATTGATATTGATAATTTAAAAAAAAATACTTTATTTTCCACACAATTTTTTTGTGTCTGTTTTGTGACGAGCATGGTGATATAAACTGGCCCTATACTATGAAGCGCGAAATTCGAATTTCGTTTCAGGCTGTTCCGCTCACGCTAATGGTATTTATTACGAGAGTGAGAGGGACCGCATGATCTGAACTTCGAACTTCGAATTTCGTAGTAACCCCCCTGTGTGAATAAAATACGTCGCAAAACTGACTCAAAAAATAAGGACACTTTTTTTCTTTGGGACAATGAATAATCATGATTTTGAATAATAAATCTCTAAAATTTTATCATTAAAAAAACCGGCCAAGAGCGTGTTGGACACGCCCAGGATAGGGTTCCGCAGCTGTTACGAAAAAATCCTTGCAAATCTTATTAATTTTATTTTTATTTATACTGTCTGTATTAAACAAGCAATATTTTATAGGTCAGACTGCTATTTACTCTTAAACTACTAATAATTCTCATGCAAACTTAGCCGTTATACATAGTTTTCCTTGTTAATTTGAGATATTTCCATCCTGATTCGTTTATAAATTTTTATACCAACAGCAAAACGGCTAAACGGAACCCTTATAGTTTCGTCATGTCTATCTGTCCATGTCTCTGTCCTACTCGCACTTGACCGGTTTATTTATTTATTTGGGCACCTCTCCTAGACGTAAAGTCGCTCGTAGGCATTATAAAGAGAAAGAACCGTTTAGAAAATTACACAGCTAGTTGGGTCTGTGCTTAACCCCAGTTTAGACCTTCAAGGAAAATCGTGCATTACATTGCGGCGCTCGATTGACTACTTCGAACTCATACTCGTACTCATACTCATTTATTCATAATATTTATTACATGTAATTCTTAAAATTATTTTAATATATTATTCATAGTCATCATAATAATTAATAAGTTGAAGTTTCTGGCTGAAAGTTAAGGAATTCATCAAAAGTGTAGAATGTGTGCTCGAGAAGCCAATTTTTGAGTCGTCTCTTAAATATGTCCAACGAAGGAGCCGAAGTAATCGCTTCAGGTAACCTGTTATAAACTGTCGGGCCTACAACATGTGTCACCTTGCCAGACTTAGCAAGCCGTCGCTTCACTGTAAGGAGCCTTTGAGGGTTCCGCAGCAAGTGGGCCGCCATATCAGCGCGCTTTCCATACTCATTCAGATTACTGTGCACATATACAGCTGTCTGAAATATTACAAGCGAGGGTAGCGTGAGTATACCTAACTCTTTAAAGTATTCCTTAACTCCTTGGCTTTCTTCTTCATCTTCTCCATTACTCGTTGGCTTTACGGCCTCGCAATGTACTCGTAATGCAACTTGCACGAATTTTCATCCAGGTCTAAACTGGGCTTTACGATCTGTATATCTTGGCTGCGAAGAGCTGCAACTATTAACTAACTATTGTATTATTAACTATTGTATTCTTTGTAAGTATGGGTATTGTTTATGTTTTGTTAGTTTGGGTTTATTTTTGATTTCGGCTCTTTTTTTTTACTCTGCATTGTATGCCTACTCTTGTCTCTGATGTCCTGTCAATCGTTCTAAGGTTAACTGGAAGAGATCCCTTTAAGGGATAAGTTCGCCTTTGTACATCTGTATCTCTTGTTAACTAGTTATTTTCATGTTTTATGTACAATAAAGAGTTTTACATACATACATACATACTATTGCGAAGTGGTATCCACATCGAACGCTTTGGTAGTTATAATCCACGAACGCTAAGTAGAGTGTTTTATTATATTCATTGGTTTTTTCAACGATTTGGTTAACTGTAATGAAGGTGGTCAGTAGTGTAGAAGCCAGGTCTGAATTCTGCTTGTTTTACAGGCTGATGTTGATCGAGTTGACCTGCAATGCCACGCTCTATTATCTTCATTAGTATCTTATAATAGATGGGACACCAGACTTATGCGGCGGTAGTTACCTATGTCACTATTAACTCCCCTTTTAAACAGCAACATTATATTAGAATGGCATGCCATATTCCGTGGAACGTGGCCTGTACGTTTTTGTTAAAACCTTATATTTTCGAGTGAGAATATATTTTTGTATTTTTCTTGTTTTCGATTGATATAACATGGTTCAACCAAGTTTGGCATGAAGTATCTTTTTTTGTATTTAGTATGAAATACCTATTTGGTTCAACAATTTAAAAGTACAGTAAAATTGAGCAGAACAGTTTTTCAATCACTGACCTTTAAAATGTGCTAATGGGCTAACGGCAATCATGCACTTGCAATAACTTCAGATTAAATGTTTCTGTTGCCAATTGTGGCAGTTAGTTAAAAATACAGATCTTCCAAAATTGGTCATTTTATCACGTGTAGTTTAGAAACTATGATTTTTTTCAAAAATTTGAAAAGCTTTTTGGCTCTGGTGAAAGTTGTATTATCTCTACTTACAGCAGTTCCGCTTTCCCGCGTCGATATCGTCTGTTTCTGTCTATAAGTATAGATATATTAGTAGGAACACGTACCAATATTAACTGGGTTTTACTATTACTTGCAAGTATTGGATGCGTTGGAATGCGGATGGCACGGAACCGATTTGTTTGGCGAGCCTTGGGGGAGGCCTATGTTCAGCAGTGGACGTCTTTCGGCTGAAATGATGATGATGATGATGATTATTATTAGTAAAAGTCAGCGTAAAAGTTGTAAATAGTTTAACATGACAGATTTATCAAGTCTTTATAGCGTATAAATATTTACAGTATAATTTTATCTTAAGTTAAATGTATGGTTTGTGATAAACGATAAGATGCCGCAGGTTTTTTTTCATGACCGTGTATCGAGGTGATTTACGAGTTGTAGAACTAGCCTTTTGTTTCTTGATATTTCAAGCCCAGCTTAGATTAACAAGAAAAATTTGAAAGTTGTATTACATTGCGGGGCCCCGGTTACCACGTAAAACTCGTTCACCTTGCGGCCTCACAATGTAGGTATGTTCAGGAACGCCAAAAACCACTGGTTTGCGAGAGATTTTAACGACCGCCTTAGCCTAGTTGGTACTGATCCTGCCTACGAAGCAAGAGGTCCTGGGTTCAAATCCCGGTAAGGGCATTTATTTGTGTGATGAGGACGAATATTTGTTCCTGAGTTATGGATGTTTTCAATGTATTTAAGTATTTATTTATCTATATAAGTATGTTTATCGTCATCTAGTACCGATAGTACAAGCTTTGCTTAGTTTGGGACTAGGTCGATTTGTGTAAGATTGTCCCCTAATATTTATTTATTTATTTATTTTATTTATTTGGCCCAAACGGGCTGATATTGGGATGAGCCTTATTTATTTATTTATTTATTTATTTACAAAGCGAATTAAAAGGAAAATAAAGCTCATCCCAAGCTCAGCCCATTACTATCCTCTCCCAAACGATTAAATTGCCACTCGCAAACCGTGTTGGGCCGTTCCTGACTTTAGCCCCAGTCTGATTATGATGATCGTAATGATAATGCAATGTGAAAAATGTTACCGCATTATGGAAAGTTTATTCACCTATGGACAAGGGTCGCTTTCTTAGGTGCTTAAAATTAAAATAGACTTAACATTTTGATAAAGTTGCAATTTATTTAGTTCACTTATGTATTTCTAGGACTTTAGCATAGAGTCATGTGGGGCAAGTGTGCGCACTTTTTTTTCAAACTAGTAACAAAATTAATCGATAAGCATGAAAGAAAAATGAAAATGAATGAATGAATGGTATCTGGCAAAGCATTTATTCAGGTAATGATTGAATCGAGAAATTATCAATAAAACTTCGTCACTTCGAAGAAAAATCACCTTAATTCAACCAGCTCGAAATGCGCACACTTACCCCACCACACTGCGGGTAAGTGTGCGCAGTTAAGAGAAGTTTGTGGATTTTTCATTATTTTAAGCAGACTGATTTTTATCAAACTTACCTCATTTTATTGTGGCATACAAAGCTTCAAATGTTATGCAAAATAAAAGGCATTTCTGACAAAAATAAAATTAATTTACTCGTGTCAATTTTTGCCATGACAGCAAATTTTACTTTTACAGCACCGGATTCTGAATATTTTCTTTTTCAAGTAAACGAATGATACCATCTGGGTTTGTCTTGCATAAACTAATTCTCTACCAAACATAACTTTAACTTATCTACACATATCACAAACTTCTCCCTTCCTATTTCCTATTCCTAAATAAAGGGGTTGCGCACACTTACCCGCTGCGCACAGTTACCCCACATGACTCTAAGATATTATTTTCACTTTTCATGCTCTAAAAGTAGGTCACTATAACCAAATCAATATAAATAGTGCTTTAGTCCCTAGGGAGTAAAAGTAATTAATTTTTTAATTCATTTCGAGTGACTTAGATAAACTCAAACAGCCAGTACTTGCTTAGTGGCAAAACAAAATATATATAAAAAAATAAGATTGTGTGGACCATTTTCACAACGAAAATGTTACGTTCTTAGTCTACGTGGTCTTAGTTCTATGCTTTTTCCGCATAGAAGGTGGCGCCATTCAATTTTTTTCCAGTTTGTGTATGGGCGGGTTGGGGGCGGGTTGGGAGCGGGTTGGGGGCGGGTTAGGGGCGGGTTGAGAGCGGGTTGGGTGCGAGTTGGGAGCGGGTTGGGAGCGGGTTGGGAGCGGGCTGGGGGCGGGTTGGGAGCGGATTGAGAGCGGGTTGGTTTATTATGAAGTTGGCTTCTTTTAGTCCCTCGATAAAAAATATACTATCTGATTAAATGGATCGATTATAATGAATGATAAATTCAAAAAATTCAAGGAAACGTCTCGGTAATCAGTAATCTGGCATTTTGTTTTACTCATGTACTTACATTTTGTTCACGGTCTAGAATAGATCTACGTACGGTCAAGTGCAAAATTATGTATTGATTTAATCCTCTCATCATTATGTACCTACCGATACCTTAATTCGATGACATAAAGAGCTACGGCACATATTTATTTATGAGCAAGTTGTATGCTATCCATCCATATTTATACACTTGACTGTACCTACGTATTCTACGTATTCTATTCGCCTGTAATTAATATACTTACTTACTAATAAGTGAACCTAAACAATTCAGAAAATAGTTATTTTATGTACCAATTAAGTTTTTATACAGGGTGAATCATAAGTCGCGAATCGAAATCGGATTCACGACTTATGATTCACCATGTATAACGTTTTGACTCGAATGCAGATTCTATTGTCTTGAAGGATTCAGATGCTTAGATGGTTATTAGAAGATATTATACAAAAACAAAAAGTGTTCTTAAACTAAGTGTTCCTGTGTGTCTTTTAATAGCAAAGTCTCTCTATTAGATGACAGTATAAAGTATTCTTAGAAGTATATTTTATAGGCGCTTGCATAGGCGGAGGTTATACACAATTATGCAAATATATATTTTACTGTGGTTGATTAATTTTATTCTAGGTAAAAAAAAATACTATGGATCCTCCTCTATTTAAAGCTAATAAAGTCAGGCGCGCTACACCGTCCAAAATTTGCACGATCGTTATCATGGGATTACCAGTTCATCATGAGAGTAAACTAACGGACGTGTACTTTCCCACACGCAGACTTGTTGGCTCAAACTATTGATCAAACTGTCCACCGCTTGCTTTTGTGTTCTTGGTATATTCATGAACTCAGCCAACACCTTGTGGATGCTAGGGTTTTACAAAAATAAATTACACGATTCGATTTTGTGCCAGGTTCGTCTCTCCCTAGCCTCGTAAGCCTTGATCTGTCACTAAGTTACCTATTAGACGGCCAGATAGTCAGAAACAGGTTATTTGATATGGTAAGTCACTGTTTGACGCGAATGCTTATACATATTGAAACTCGAGCAAGCGGAATATTCTGGCATATACTTAGAGTTCCCTTTATTACGCAAATGATATGATGATTCGATACGCAAATTTAAAATAGGTGTACGTAGGAGTCTAGTAAATATAGTTAACCAGTCAGTGAAAAGGTGATGAGAACTAAACTTATAAGCTAGTCATAGTTAATAACTAAGTATTATATTTTTTTCTCTATATAACTGCACGCTGTGTTTACCTGTAAGTGATTGTTTCACTTTGCCCGTATAAGCTAAGTGAAATGTATATTTATTGCCTTTACTAGTGTAAACAATAATTGTTGGTGAACATAATAAATAAATTACAGAGAGTAGAAACATCCACGGATGTTTTTTGTGGAATTTTCACTAGATTAGAAGTTCTCCGTGATTTAATCCCAGGATCCTGCGCTTGCTCGGCTTTCATGTAGGCACTCGCGCCAAACAGTTAATTTCTAGCCTTGGATGAGAAATAACTATTTTCGATAGTTTTGTTTTCCTTTAATATCATTGCTTCTCCTCTTTATTTAGAACTAGCTTTTGCCCGCGACTCCGTCCGCGTGGAATTAGTAATTTGGGCAGCATATTTTTTTATCCAATTTGCTTTTTCATAAATTATGGCTCTCCTTAAATCCTTCCGGAAGAAGTGAAACTTCATAATAAACCAACCCGCTCCCAATCCGCCCCCAACCCGCTCCTAACCCGCACCCAACCCATCCCCAACTCGCTCTCAACCCGCCCCCAACCCGCTCCCAACCCGCCCCCAACTAGCTCTCAACCCGCCCCCAACCCGCTCCCAACCCGCTCCCAACTCGCCCCCCACCCACTTCCAACCCGCCCCCAACCCGCTCTCAACCCGCCCCCCCCACCCACTCCCAACCCACCCCTAACTGGGCTGCCTAACACTGAAAGAATTTTCCAAATCGGAGCAGTAGTTCCCGAGATATACTAGGGGCGTTCAATAAAAAGTGAGAATGAGTATGTTATAAACAACTTTTACTAAATGTCATTTTATTTTTCGACATAGTCACCTTTTAGCATAATACACTTAGCATTATTTTTTTTCTAAACTTAAAATTCCATTTTTAAAAAAGGTCTCATCTTGAGTACTTAAAAAATCTTGTACTGCAGCGACTACCGCGTCGTCGTCTTCAAATTTCTGGCCTCTCAGGTATTGTTTCAATCTCGGAAATAGGTAGAAATCACTGGGAGCGAGATCTGGTGAATACGGAGGATGCTTAAGGATATCGAACCCAGCATCACGAATTGCAGCCATTGCAACGGCGGACTTGTGTGCCGGGGCATTGTCCTGGTGGAACAACACAACTTTCGAGAGTTTACTCGCCGTTTTTCGCGGATCTCATTGCGCAATGTTGCTATTTGTTTGGCATATAATGTGCCCGTAATAGTGGCTCCATGCTCGAGATACTCAATCATTAATACCCCTTTACCATCCCAAAAAACAGACCCCATGACCTTACCGGCATATGGGCTCACCTTGAATTTCTTCGGAGTTGGAGATGATGGCCTTTTCCATGTCATAGACTGCAGTTTCGTTTCTGGGTCGTAATGATGGAGCCATGTTTCGTCCATTGTTATAAATCGCGCCAAAAAAAGTTCCCGGTCTTGCTGCATCAGGTTCAAAGCTTCTTGACAAATCTCTAGTCTAGTTTGTTTTTGCGTGTCAGTAAGCATTCTTGGTACCCAACGCGCAGATACCTTTTTCATACCCAAGCGTTCATGTAAAATATTATGCACGCTCCCCGTTGAAATCTTTACATTTTCAGCAATAAAACGAACCGTGACACGACGATCCGCCAAAACTGAGTTTTCGACTTTTTACACAATTTCTTCAGTTACTGCTGTAGTAGGGCGTCCGGAGCGGGGGTCGTCCATTGTCGATGTTCTTCCACGTCTAAATTCGGCGCACCAACGTGCGACTGTCGAATACGGAGGAGCATTAGACCCTAAAGTGTCCCGCAAATCCAAATTGACTTGGTCCGTAGAAAAATTTTTCAAACACAAGTATTTGATAACGGCGCGCAGTTCAATTTTCTCCATTTTCGCTAACGTACTCAATAGCATTGCAAAGAAATTACCGTATATTTTTTAAAAAAAAAGACAGTTAGTTTTTTTTTTCATAGCAATCAGCTAGATAGATTAGCTTTACCGGCCAGTATTTAATTTCGTAATATTAAAAGAGTTTGCATCTCATTCTCACTTTATATTGAACGCCCCTCGTAGAAGTTTTACTTCAGAAACCCCCGATTTGGAAACATTCTTCCGCTCCGCTCCGCTCCTATTGGTGTTAGCGTGATGATTTATAGCCTATAGCTTTCCTCGATAAATGTGCTATCTAACACTTAAAGAATTTTTCAAATCGGAGCAGTAGTTCCTGAGATTAGCGCCTATAGAAATTTTACTTCAAAAACTCCCGATTTTGAAACATTCTTCTGCTCCGCTCCGCTCCTATTGGTGTTAGCGTGATAATATATAGCCTATAGCCTTCCTCGATAAATGGGCTATCTAACACTGAAAGAATTTTTCAAATCGGAGCACTAGTTCCTGAGATTAGCGCGTTCAAACAAACAAACAAACAAACAAACAAACTCTTCAGCTTTATATATTAGTATAGATGGGTTCTCATTGGTGGCACACGCATCTGCCCTAGTTTTTTTTTAAATTGATAATCTGTTGAAACCCCCAGCGAGCACACTCATAATCAGAACAGAAGGCTTACCTACTGAAACAAGTATAACTCGTCTATGGAGATTGCTTGGAAAGACTATCACAAAAATGAAACTTTTCAGAATTAACACTTTTTATTAACGGGCAGGATAACCACTTGCTAATAGTGTTACCTCTAATCTAAGACCATGAAAATTAATCTAAATACTTATATATACTATTCACAAACAAAGAGCAAGTACTGCAACGGCCAAATTAAATTTTAAATTGTAACAATATTGAATACAGTAATATGTAATTCCGTTCGTTATGTTAAATTATAATTCAATTAAACTAAATAGTAATCTTTGAATTATTGTTAGATCAAATTTAATAATATGTAGTTCCTATGGGTGCGTGGAAGTTGTGCACGCTGGTTTGTCGGTGACGCCAGCTGGAAGTGCTAATACAAGTTACTAAAGAAAAGTAAAGATAACTAAGAAATATATCTTTGACTTCGACTGTAGGTACCTAAAATTGACCCGATTTCTTGCTGCGCTATGCGTGACTTCTTGAGTGATTGTAATAATTTACTTTATGAAAATTTAATCATAGGACAAGACGATATAGGGGAGACGAATAAATGGGTTTTTCCATATCATTCGAGCGTCATGGAAACATACTGGGTTTATTATGTAGATGGGTAAACAGAAAATCGGTAATCTGTTCATGGGTGTTGGATTTGCGCACTTCGGCTGACAGGGCAATAAACCTATCCAGGTATTTTATTGAAAGTTACCGACGTTGTTAGCTTCTCAGAGGCACCTTAAAAAGATTCGAGGCCCCTATTTTACTAACTTTACAGGTAAGAAAGAAATGAAATCAATGGACAAAATTGTCCAGCTTTTAATATTGTACCTACTCAATATGACAAGATTCTGTCCAAATATGGTAATTTATACCGAATTGCCACTGTCATCCGCCGTTATCAAAATCATCTCTAATATATAAAAATATCGTGTCACGGTGTTTGTTATCGAACTCCTCCGAAACGGCTCGACCGAGTTTGATGATACTTTTTTCTCCATACTCGGTAGTTCTGAGAATTGATTTGATTTGCGGCTAACGATGGTTAGGCTTATATAACATCACTCTACAACCAATAGGAGCGGAGCATCAATGATTAACGAGGACATAGTCGCGGGCACCAGCTAGTCTAAAATAAAATAACGACCGCTTTAGCCTAGATGGTAGTGACCCTGCCTACGAAGCAAGAGGTCCTGGGTTCGAATCCTGGTTAGGGCATTTATCTGTGTCATGAGCACGAATACTTATTTGTTCCTGAGTTATGGATGTTTTCTATGTATTTAAGTATTTATTTATCTATATAAGCATGTTTATCGTCGTTTAGTACCCATAGTACAAGCTTTGCTTAGTTTGGGACTAGGTCGATTTGTGAAAGATTGTCCCCTAATATTTATTTATTTATTTATTTAAATGCATGTAACTTCCTTTCTTATGGCAGGTGGAAGAAGAATGAACTTTATTTCTTTAAAAAAGTATTATATGGCATTATTATTGACGGCCAGTAACAATTTAGGTTCGGCTAGCTAAAAAAAGTTTTTAAGTTATAAACAACATTAAATTACGAAATTAAATCAGTGCTTTACTTTGCTACCATTCTACTCATATTTTCAGTTTAGAATTTTTTTCGCCTTTTTCTATCCTCTAACAATCTTCGCCCGACTTCAAAAAAGAAGGAGGTTCTCAATTCGTTTGTATGTTTTTTGCTGTCAATGTTTTTCAAAAAAACAAATGCCTGCAATAAAAAAATATTATTATTTTTATATTCTCTGCGTTTACATATGATTATTATGTAGGTTTTCTATTAATGCACTTGCGTGTTTTTTTGTTTTGTAAACGATGTCTATGACATAACGATATCGCTTAATCTTTTTATCAGGATATATATAGTGTATACCTAATACACAACAGAAAAACTACCGGAAAATACCGGAGTTCAATAAATGACTCTATTACAAATGCGCGTACTTTGATTACGATCAATGCCTTCTACTGATCAATGACTAATTACAGTTATATTACAATCACTTGACAGTCACACTTGTTTGCATCATGATTAAGTTCACTTTCTCTTATAAATAATTGTGTTACACGAGTAATGTGCGGTAAGCAGTGATAAGATAGTGCGGTATCTTTTAAAGAGATCGGGGATCGTAAAATCGTTTCGGACTCTTGATGCAGTGGCGGTCGGCAACGCCAGCATGGCCCACGGATCGATACAGTCAGAGTTAGAGAAAATAAATACGAAAGATTCGGAAAAAGAAAATGGTGACATAAAAGATGTGTATTATAATGTGAAAACGCCGTTTCGCCGACAGGTGTGTGTGTGCTCTTATTTGAATAAATTAAATCTGTGTGTGCGTATTTGGGTGTTAATAAAATAATGAAAAACCACTTAATATTTGTTGACGAATTTCTTATTTTTTTTTAGGAATAATATTGTAGTTTCATTTGTACTTAACTTATGCTGGTAGGTATTTATTTACATTATATAGTAAAAATTAACAATAAGCTATCGAGCGACGCATTTCTATACTTAAGCATTTGATTTTTTACCACCTGTCTCTTAAACAAAAAATACTGTTGGATCTTTGTATTTTTGTAATTAAATAAAGCTCGTTTGGTATTTTTAGGTACATTTAGTAAATATGTATTATCGAACCATTTGATTTCTGATCCACACTGTAGAAAGCTCTCTCATAAGTTTCATATGAATTCCCTTATGTGTAAATCTGAAACAGAAACTCAATAATATAAATTATTATCAAAATTGCCGGAATTCATCTGGTAGTTATTAATGTGTACGGCTATTTTCCATAGTCTTAGTCGTAATTAATCAAAACTACATATTATTATGACAATAGCGAAACGGTGCGGTAGCCTAGAAAAGTAAATAATTAACATAAATGAAGATTTTTCACTATTCACTGCATATTTTTGCGGCGGGGACGATCTATAAGACTTCGGTTTTAGTATATAAAATGCCAAAATCTATAGCAATTTCACAAATACAAACGGTAACCATTTTCGCAATTTAAATGTCCAAGGGCGACTGAATTATCTCAAGTAATGCGATGTCACTACCTTTTTTTTATGTGAATACTTAATTGGGTTACGATTCAGCTGTTTTAACAGGTGGTATCATCTAATACCTTTAAACGAGCAATTCTTGTATATATATATATATATATAATCAGGATCTCGGAAACGGCTCCAACGATTTCGATGAAATTTGGTATGTGGGGGTTTTCGGGGATGAAAAACTGATCTAGCTATGTTTCATTTTCAGAAAACCGCTTTTACTCGTGTTTTCCGGATATTTTTGTTTGCATTAGAATACAAAGCTAAATTTCGCCGGCTTTGAGCAGATCATAATAGCACAGTAGAAATCGGGTGGTCGCGGATCCAGCCGGCCTCGGTTCGATTCCACGTTTTTTTTAAGGATTTTAGTTTTTTTTTTAGTTTATTTTTCATGAGAAAACGAAGTTTCTTCTTTTGTGAGAAAAAGTTACTTTTTTGTGAGAAAAAGTATTATAGGGAACGTGCAGTAACTATAGACGGCAGCACTAATGCGACAAAAGAGACACTATGCGGACAGTAAAACAAACTTATCAAGGTAAAGCATTCAAATTGATGACACCCTTATGACACCAGTTGGCAGCACCGTCTATGTGCACGTTCCCTATTGGGAGCAAAGAACAAGAAAAACCGGTTGTCTGTAAAGTCAGTTTACGGACGATAGTTTAACGTGGCTCACCCCCCCACCCCCTCCGGTTTTTTTGTCAAATATCTTGAAAACGGTGCATCCTACGGCAAAATCAATGAAATTTTCATCCCCCCTTGAAACCCCCGAACCCCCTCCCCCGCAAATATATAATCAGGATCTCGGAAACGGCTCCAACGATTTCGATGAAATTTGGTATGTGGGGGTTTTCGGGGATGAAAAATTGATCTAGCTTGGTCTTATCTCTGGGAAAACGCTTGGTACCGAGTTTCTGCCCGAGCAGAGCTCGGTCGCCCAGGTACTATAGCTGAAATAAATAACTTGATAATTACAAAACTACTTCTGTTTTTCTTACCTAATCATAACCACGAGGTTTCATCATTTTTATCATCGTAATGCGACCTTTTAAACTGTAAAGCGGCGCGTTTCGATAAGCAATTAAGATTCTAATGTAATTTAACGGTTTTATTCATAATTATGAATGGAAACCGGCTCTTTTATCGAATTACCTATATATTGCATTCGACAAGAGGAATATAATCGATGTCACCATTGTTTCACCTCATTTTCTATGTGCAGACTTTTTTATAAGATTTAGTACATTTCGCAGTAGGTATTGTACTGTCGCAAATTGATCAAAGTTTTATAACATGACAATAGTGAAACGATGCGGTAACCTAGAAATGTAAATAATTAACGATATGTAATCCTTATCCCTCTTTGCGCGACAGCGGCAGAGTTAGTAGGAAGGATTCTAATTTTAGCGGTCTCTGTATGTATGTTTATAAATTTATAATTGCAATCTTTGCAAAAAAATACAATTGACAAGATTTTATATTTCTAAGGCTATAATTTGATTCGTTCTTTGTATTATGTTTGGAAAGAGAAAGACGCTGATAGTTTTACATTTTCACTAGGATTATCAATTAATTTATACTTAACAAATTTTGTAAGATGTGCTTATTCTAAAAGAAAGTACCTAATTAAAAAAACTTAAAACCCGACTGTGGTGTAAATAAAATAATAAATTAAAAAATCGAAAACCCGCCCGCAGAAATACTGAAAAGATGGAAACAATTTAAAATGTTCAATAACAATAAAACGCTAACTGAACTCAACAAAAGAAATCGAAAAAAAAACTAAACATTTGAAACGAATTTAAAAGTTTTAAAATACGTCGGTGGCAGCCTTTCAAAATTGAATGCAACGATAAAATGCAGTCGGAGGCATGGGATTTAATGTCACTTCATGCATGCCTCCGACTGCATTTTATCGTTGCGTTAAATTTTGAGAGACTGCCATCGACGTGTATTAAATTCGTTTCAAATGTTTAGTTTTTTTTTTCGATTGCTTTTGTTGAGTTCAGTTAGCTTTTTATTGTTATTGAACATTTTATCTTGTTTCCACCTTTTCAGTATTTCTGCAGGCGGGTTTTTGATTTTTTGATTTATTATTTTATTTACACCACAGTCGGGTTTTTAGTTCTTTTGATTATTTTTTTATTTTTTGCTTTTTAGTGTAATCTCCTGAGACCCAGATAAATTATTGAGTATTTGAATTAGGAATCCGTTGCTATTTAGTTAAAGTTCAAAGTCAATTTTGAAGTATGTACAAAAACTTACCGACACCGACACCGTCTCCGACATAGCTCGAAGAATCGCCAGACTCAAGTGGCAGTGGGCAGGGCACATCGCTCGTAGAACTGACATTCGAAAAGGCCGGAAGGCCGAAAGGTTCTCGAGTGGCGTCCGCGGACCGGAAGACGCAGTGTAGGTAGGCCTCCAACAAGATGGAGCGACGACCTGGTGAAGGTAGCGGGACCGCATTGGATGCGGATGGCGCAGGGCCGATCTGTTTGGCGAGCCTTGGGGGAGGCCTATGTTCAGCAGTGGACGTCTTTCGGCTGAAATGATGATGATGATGATGATGTTTATCTTAGTAGGTAAGTACTTATTTTTCGACGTGGACTTCATAGAGAAAATTATTGTTCAAAGATATCTTAGCTGTTGGCACTTACCTATATACATACATACCGTCGTTTGAATAGGTACATTGATTGCCAAGTTATTTATTTATTTATTTATTTATTTATTTCACTGTAAAGTCATGTACATTTTAAAAAATGTTATAATAGTTTATTATTTCAAATTAAATTTAAACACATGACTTGTGTATATTTTTGTAATCTATTTTTAAATCCCTTCAATTTGATACCCTTTTCATTATCTAAGCCCTTTTCGACAGGTTTGGAAAAAATTTTTTGAAGACTCACAATTTGGCGCCAAAAATCCGCCTTGTTGATTTTTCTAGAATTTCATGTACCCAGTGTTGATCGCGTCATCAAGACAAATCCAATGACGTATCATTTATCAAAATCGGTTCAGCCGTTGAGTAGTTACGTGAGAACATAGGAATAGACATACATACATATTATGTACATACGGGTCAAATACATAACCCTTCCTTCTTCGCAGTCGGGTAAAAAGGCATAACTCCAAAACTACCACACAATATGTAGATGAGATGTAGATCTATTTCTTTTGTTTAGTTTCTGTTAAAAAAAAGTGATGACGTAAATCTGACGTTGGGGTTGTTATCGAATTTAAAATTATTACAGTTCTTTTTTCTGGTGAAAAGGGCAAAGGGAACAATCTATTATCCTAAAGGAAGATCAGTGCCGTTCGCAGACCGGCACTTTACTGATTTGGGACCATTTCGTGATATGCGCATTTTTTTTCCTTTGTTATTTTTTAAGTTTTTATATCACGAATAAATGTTTTCTTTCTTTCTAATCTGTGGTAGTATTGGTAAATTCAGACATATTTTTAGGGTTCCGTAGTCAACTAGGAACCCTTATAGTTTCGCCACGTCTGTCCGTTTGCCTGTCCGTCCGCGGGTAAGCTCAGAGACTGTTAGTACTAAAAAGCTGTAATTTGGCATGAATACACCGTGAAATTTTAGTGGTTGTTTTCCCGAAACGAGGTGATTTAGTATCGATTGTACAATCGATTTATAATTGGGAATGTCTAAAAAAAATTACCAGTGGTTTTTATATTTTTTTTTTGTATAGAAAAGTTTATTATAAGAAACTAATTTCAATATTTTGTCACTTAGTTCACTACTTTTTCAAAATTAATTATTGAAACTATTTTGGTTGATGACGTCAGATTGTAATTGAGGGCTCCCACACTGCCAAATTTCTAAATCTATCTAAATGCGTACGATAAGGCAACCCCTTTAATTATTTTTTGCGTGGTGGTACACTGTAACTAGTGTCACTTTACTGGCGCTGTCAAAGTGCTAGATGTCAGGCAGTGGGTCCAAATCAAACTCCGTAGTTATAATCCACGCGTAAATTTGTGAAGAATTCTAACCACACAGAATAAAGTACGACTTGGACCGGTCACGCAATTTACACCAAAGTCAAATGAAGGTCATTGCTTATTTGTTATGTAATAAATTCATTATATAATATTAAAATTAAATAACTACAGAAAACGAGTTAAAAACCATTTATCTCGAAATGGTTTTAGATTTAGTATACATTGCAAAAAAATAGACACCCCCAATTACTATTTTGACTATAGTCAAAAATCCAGTTGTGAAAAACGAAAGTCGAAAATGACCGCAAACCAATAGTAACGCTTCGTTGGTACCTAACCTATCGTACGATCGTACGCTACTTGTACCAACGAAGCGTTACTATTGGTTTGCGGTCATTTTCGACTTTCATTTTTCACAACTGGATTTTTGACTATAGTCAAAATAGTAATTATAAATCGATTTTACAATCGAAACTTAATCACCTCGTTTCGGGAAAACAACCACTAAAATTTCACGGTGTATAGTATATATATATCGGTCACGCCGACAAAGTGGTTAAATAAAAAAAAGTAAAAAATTTTTTTTTGGGGAACCTCCCGTACTTAGACGTGTGTGGTGATTTTTTTTTCTCGATTAACCCTATAGTATGGGGTATCATTGGATAGGTATTTGAAAATAAATAGGGGTTTGCCAAAACCATTTTTTGATAAAGTGAATATTTTCAGAGATATTCACTCCGAAATTTCAAAATAATGACTAACTTTTGAACTTTATAAAAACTTTTTTAAAAAAATTATTTTCCACTTAATCAGTTGAGCAGTTTTTTGAAATTCTACATCGCGCTGTTAACCCTAGCGCGCGGTGGGAGTTGGGTGGGACCAAAACAACCACATTAATAAAGTATGCAAAGATTTTTTCGTACCTGCTACGGAACCCTATCTTGGGCGTATCCGACAAGCTCTTGGCCGGTTTTTCAATTTCTTGTATTTTTTTAAATATGGAGAACAAAATTATAATAAGTATTTTTCCACGTTTAGGAGGCAAAACTCTATCGATTTCTGTGTGGTTCAGGTGTTAAAAAAATTTAATCTCGTCAATTGTGTTGTGAGCTAATTTCGTTACAGACTCAAAATGGGAAACATTTGTTATATGGGTTTTTTAGCCATATAGGCGCCTCGCTCGAGTTTTAACTCGAATGCCATTCCTATTCTTCTTGTTATTAGTTCAGTGTTGCATTCCTTTGCTTAAACGATGGTTAATAGGTATCTCTAGGGCCGGACTTCCTCAAATTTGTTCATTTGTCGTGCAATCAAGACGTCATTAGTCATTAGTTCCTAACAGTAAATCGAACTATGACCTACAAGCGAGCTATAATATGCAAATAAAGATAATTAGTGTTATCAGAAGCTAATTTATTTAAATTTATTGATTCTAACGCAGTGCCCTAGAATTCTTGGCCAACATCAATTATACTTAGGTACAGCTAGTTCAAACTATGACAAGGCAATATTATAATCGACTAACTTTCACCCGCGACTTCGCTCGCGGTTGAATTGAAATTCATGTGATTTTACAACGTTCATAAAAAAATAGAATTCATAAATATTACGTGATTTTTTTCATTAACGTTATTCGAAGAACATATTATTAATAGACAAAATGTTTCGTCTTTGGACTTAGCGATTGAGATTTTGGAATTTTACATGCGTACACCCCGATTAAGGAGGAATGTTGTGATAAAAAGTAGTCCATGTGATATTCTTTTGAACTTATGATCCAGTTATTGACATATCGTACATAGCAAATTGCATTTTTCAAGCATATTTAGCGTGAAAGAGTACCTAATTGCACTCATATATTACTGTCGTATATATAATTTTTGTAGAATATCTACTTCGTTCATTACTTATGATAAAGAAAATGATATTGCAAAAGTATTAATTGAAATTACAAGATATAAGGGTTACACGTGCTGCTGACATTTATTACTATGTATGCCCTGATATAAATTAATTAAACAATTCCTTGATAATATCCGTTTGTATCCACTGCACTTGTTCAAATAATATTTTATTGTATTGTACGAATGTTTCATCCATAAAGAGAAGAGATAATAATATCAATCACAGAAGTCATAGCGACGCGGAAGCCGAAATTTATCACGTGTTGTGAATCATTTTGTTTATCAGATTTATCTTATCTACGTGTAACTTCTGTCTCCAGGCACTGGCGGCTCTTGGCACGGTGATGCTGAACTGTGGAGTGGGAGCAACCGCGGGTTTCTCCGCTATACTCATCCCACAGCTTAAACATGGAAAAAACAAACTTGGCCATAACATCAGTACCGAGATGGAATCTTGGGTGGGTAAGTATCGCTGTTACAAAGCTAAAGCTTTATCATAGTTGAAAATGATGACAATCAACAGATTATTAGCTATGCAAGGTTTTCCTAACAATTTACCTCATTAACAGGTCTTATAATGAGAATTTATGTATTCAACGGTTTCTAAGTAGTCATTTTACTTGGTTCTATCTATCACATTTTTATTGAATCGAACAAAATCGTTTTATTTACTCTAAGCTTTTGCATTTCAGCGGCCGCTGCTTCGTTTGCTCTCATATTCGGGAACATGATATCGGGATACTTGATGGAAAGATACGGGAGACGGAACTCACAAATCATGTTGTCATTCCCGTTCATGGCTGGCTGGGCGATTATTGGATTCGCTAACAACATTTATCTGATTCTACTAGGAAGGTTCATCACTGGATTCTGCCAAGGCTGGCTAGGCCCACTGGGATCAGTCTTTGTTGGAGAAATCAGCAGTCCATTAAACAGATCACTATTTTTGGCTGGTTTGTCGCTAGCTATTGCTTTTGGTGTGTTTATGTCACATTTATTTGGAACGCTGATGCATTGGAAATACGCAGCTCTACTTTGCGGGTTGTTTCCTCTAATCGGATGCGTGTTGACTTACTGCGTCAAAGAATCTCCTACGTGGCTCGCTTCTAAGAATCGGATCGAAGATTGCATCTCATCATTCCAATGGTATCGCGGTACTAGCCCTGAAATGAAGAACGAACTTGACAAAATAATATTTGAGCAGTCTCAAAAAGACCAATCTAAAAGCAAATGGAAGACGTTATTGGCAAACATAAAGAAACCAGAGTTCTGGAAGCCTTTATGCATAATGATTGTATTCTTCGTTTTAACACAACTCACAGGTGTCAATGTAATATGCGCGTATACGACAGAGATGATGAAGGAACTTATAGGGCACAATGCTAATTCAGACGCTGCTATGTTGAGCGTTGACATTTTAAGATGTGTTTCTTTAGTTGTAGCTTGTTACCTGCTTCGTAGATTAGGTCGTCGTCCAATGGCTATATTCAGTGGCACATCTACGTGTATAACTCTGATAGTGCTGTCGGGTTACTTATATCTAGGCAAGATTCATGTCATTCGACGTACTTCACCAATTATTACCCTAGGTTTAATAGCAATTTATATAATTGTATCCAATTTCGGCGTGGTACCGTTGCCATGGAACATGGTTGGTGAATTATTTGCTACTGAAACAAAGGGAATAGGATCTGGTTTTAGTGTCATGACCACATCAGTGGCGTACTTCGGGACTATAAAAACAGCGCCTGCAATGTTCAAAAGCATAGGGCACCACGGAACCTATCTATTTTACGGACTTTCAACTTTATTAGGAACTTTATTTTTGTACTTCTGCTTACCTGAAACCAGGGGCAAAACTTTACTAGAAATAGAAGAACATTTTAGACACGGCAAAAAGAGAAAAACTAAATCAGAACATAGTGATGTAATAGTGTGAATTTTTGCAATAGTTATAAAATTGGAATTATTTCAAGATCTCTGTATAGCAGTTTTATACTAGTTAAAATATTTTACGTGTCTAAACAATGTCAACTGTGCTTTTAAATTAAGCAATTTAATAATAGTTATAAGTAACTTAAATATTTAATTTTATTAGTTGGTAATTATGTAATAAAACAAAGTCTGACCAAGTCAATAGATAGAAAACAATTTGTGTCATGATGATAACAAATAATGTGTTATTCGCACAGCCCTTGTTTTGCTGTATTATATTGAGATTAAAAGGCAAGTGTTCATTAGTTAAAGTATAATTTCATCAGCAGTCCTTCTTGATGACGTCTGTGTGTGTTTACACGTATTTAAATAAACTACGTCTTAATTTAAAAGCCAGTTTTTAAGGCAATCCTTAACTAATTTTAAGTTTTTTTCCACTTTTTATTGACAGCTCCGAAGACAGGCGAAAGGAATGAAGTTGTGCCAAAGCATGTGACTTTATAAAAAAAGTCATGTAGTCATGTTTTAAGAGGGTCATTATTTCTAACAAGTTTTTTCTGTAACTAGGTACTATAAGAAATTAAACTACGAACGTAAAGAAAGGGGTCACACAAAAAGCCTTTTTAGGGTTCCGTAGTCAACTAGGAACCCTTATAGTTTCGCCATGTCTGTCCGTCTGTCTGTCTGTCCGCGGCTAAGCTCAGAGATCGTTAGTACTAGAAAGCTGTAATTTGGCATGAATATACATATCAGTCACGCCAACAAAGTGGTAAAATAAAAAATAAAAAATATTTTTTTTAGGGTACCTCCCATAGACGTAAAGGGGGGGTGATTTTTTTTTCTCGACTAATCCTATAGTGTGGGGTATCGTTGGATAGGTATTTTAAAACCATTGCGGGGTTGCTAACATAATTTTTCTATTCAGTGATCTGTTTGCGAAATATTCAACTTTAAAGTGAAAATTTTCATTAAAATCGAGCGTCCCCCCCCTCTAAAATCTAAACTGTTAGGTGCAAAAATTTGAAAAAATTCAGAATGGTAGTAAATATACCAAATTTACTAGGAAAATTAGAGCGGCTAAGATTGCTTGGAAATTATTTGTAGTTTAAAAGTAAATAGTAGCCTAAGGTATAAAACATACCGAAACTTGGATGGATTCCGTAAAATATTACTTGATTTTTTCGTAATGGCGGCTACGGAACCCTACCTTGGGCGTGTCCGACACGCTCTTGGCCGGTTTTTTTTATTTTCTGTGTACCAAACACGGCCTGTTTCGAAGTCCATTAAGAATCACCTATGTAGTTCCAGTAGTTACAGAACAAACTTGTTAGTAAAAGAAATGACCCTCTTAAAATATGACTATTTCACAGTTCGCTGAAAACGAGGATGCCTCGTGTCGTGTCGTCACGCTAAGATGTTGAAGTCTTGTAAAATTTGTATAATGTCATGACTCATGACATTTATCTAGTAAAACTCCCACTAAGTAACATTTTTAATACGTTTATGTAGCAAGAGTCTTCAATGGTGATAGGACAACTTCCGCAGAAAGAATTTCTGTATAACGTTAACAACGTGCTGATACTGCTGAAATCAATTGTTTATTGTTTGGAACAACGAGTAGTACCTTAGCCCTTTACACCCGAGAGAAAAAAATCTCTAACAGCTCCGTGCGACATTACGTAACTTTATTATTACTTTATAAGGAGTCAAGGAAAAATAACAAAAAAAATCCTGACTGAGCTGGTCTTCCACAATCAGACCCTCACGTTCGTGTGGCTCAGGAATAATATGTAACTCGCACGTTCGTGAGGGTCATGATGTGATTGTGTATAAATTTTACATTTAAACGGTTATTGAAGAATTTAAATGAATAAAACACAGTTATAGAAATAAAAACTAAGTAACTCATAATTTAGGCACTAAATCACAGCAATTTCTAAGGCAGCATTACAAAATAATCAACAAAATTATAGTTTTCATAACAAAAAATGCTAATTTCTAGCTTAGTTGAGACAATTAATATCTAAATTAGTAAAATTACACGAGATCGTAATCAGACATATATGTTTTGATGTTATTCCTTCTTATGATACAATTTATCTCTCGATATGCATAAATAGTCGTCGCATTTAATTTTTCATCGACTACCGCAGTCTTCCATGCGACATGTCCGAGGGGCCTTTGAATGGAAAAGAGCTTGCAGATTTCAGAGGCGGTCGTTTTTAATTCTACATCCTAGAGATCTCTTTCATGAAGTCGTTCTCAATGTACTCATGAAAGTACTCTACCGGGGAGCGGACAGGTTTCACTGGTAGCGAGGTGTAATTGTGTGGCTTATCCGTAAACAGAACTCGCTTCCATGTTCGACTTCGAGGTGCGGGTGCTGTTAAGGATCTTCCACTGCGTACATTTCCCCGTGTACGGACAGATCTACCTCTACCTCTGCCTATTCGAACATTTCTAGGTAAAGATTCCGACCTACTTCGACCTGGTCATCTTCTAGCTCCGATTTGCAACGGCGAAATAGGGGGCTGTGATAATGTCACTAGTGGTGGAGTCGCTGGTCGCGGAGAAGGGGGTGGAGAAGATACTCGCGGTGAACTTAACGGAGAGCGTGACCGTGGCCTTACTTCATGCAGAGTAGAAATTTCTTCATCCAAGAGCAAGTCGCCATCACTGGCTAGGTTTTCGAAAAAGTTAGGCACATCTTTCAAATTATCGTCATCTAGACCTTCAATTTCTGACAGGATTCCGTCTGCGAGCAGATCTTCTATTATTTTATCGGTCAACGGAGCTCCTAAAATAAGCAAAACATCCCGGTTAGTAAGTCAAGCGTATACATAAATAAGTTATACCTACTAAACCAACATCACAGTACACAACCGCAACCGCACGACCGTGAGAGTTCAATGATACGCAACGCAACCGAAATCACACGATCGTGATAGTTAAAATTCAAAAACAAATTTCATATATGTATTTCATTCGAATTAATGCAGATTAATTAAAATATATCACACACACAAGTACTCTTTGCAATCCGATAGTAAATTACGAAGATAGATAATGGTAATTAGTAAAAAAAATCCACTTATGATAGTGAGTCCGACGTTCAAAGAACACATCGATCTCCCACGCCACGTCAATGAGACTGACGAGTCCCGACGCATACGCATGAGCCTTCTGTATTTCTTTTCTCATTCTAGCATAGCCGCACGATCGATCGACATCGGTTGGGTTCGCAAAAGCGGTTCGCCATACGCGAAATATTTTTTCAAAATCAACACTCACGATCGTTTCAAGTCGAGTGTAAAGGGCAGATTTTTTGAAGAAAGAAGTACAAATTCTTAAGACTAAATCAGATTACGTTAGTGATACAGTTGTGGAGAGAGTATTATTGTACTTTGTACCATCGGCAAAAAGGTCGCCTTGACACCTTAAATGTCCATTTTGCTTGCAGTGGCTAGACATCTGTCCATACCAATCCTTACCAATGAACTTCAACGGCTGCAAGCAAATTTGTTTTGAAACTGGGCAGGCCTCGCTTTTGTCGACTGTACTTGCTGCAAAAATGAACGAAGGGAAAAAGGTCTACAGTTTTGAAACAGGTAATTTAATAATAGATAGGGCAATCAGCCTAAGAGGTATGTCTTTATAATATAAGTTAGCATACCCCGGAAACCTCACAAGTGTTGTGCCACGTGGACCTCTCATCCAGGCAACATCTGGGACGTTTTCCACAAAGTTCCCACGTTGCTTGGTACGCGACGTTGTTTTTGTCGGCACTCGACAAAAAGCGACCAGGAAAACATCTGGAGAGTGGATTTGGTTATTTTTAGAGTGGCCTCGACTGAGTATTTATGGAGTAAAGTGTGCGGAAGTTATTATCGAATGTGACATACGCGGAGGGACTGCTCCGTGAAATGGTCTGCAGTGACGAAGGGATTGGTGCCACCTAAACTTGATAATGATTCAGGTACTGCAATTTAAACTCCATTGAAAGGAATCATTTTGTTACCTACTGGCAGCCTAGTGATGAATTTGTATCGAATCCTTGTGGTGGGGCTAAGTCAGTTGTACTTATTGTAAATGTGATTCAATAAACAGCATCAAGAATATATGTTTCTTTGATTCGAAGACCGAGGGGTACAGTACCTCCACTCTCAAACATTCCTCAAGATTAAACAAAGGTAATCTATTTATCATTTAGTATCGCTTTCATCTCGGAAATGTTACTGAAGAAGTAGTATTGCTAATTTATAAATTTCTGACGAACTTGTTATTCCTCATAGAAACGTTTCTATCTTAGTACGCATATACATATACATGTATTTAAAACCAAAACAGATTTTATAGAAAAAGTTATCGTTAAGTTGACCTCCAAGAACCAGTATTTAATACGGTCAAAATCACATCATTTTATTGGGCTCCGGTCTTCTTGTAACCTCGCTAAGGTTGTTTGCATCTTATTTAAATACCTTCTGCATTGAGTTCAATGTACGATGGATTCTCGACAATTTTTTTTTAGGAAATATATGTACTTAATACAAGACAAGTATACTCGTATACCAGAGAGGCGTGAAATGAATATGATCGTTAGCCAACCCGGAGTGAAGGAAGAGCGACTTAGTATACAGAAGCTTTGCCATACTTGTCATCGCTGACGTCAGATAAGAAAATTAGGGAACCCAGTGGGAGTCGAATTGTTACGGCGTTACGACACTGTACACAGGGTGTACCACAACTTATTGTCCCACAATTATGTATGAGTCATGGGATATTAATTGATAAAAAATCTGTGAGACGAAACCAGTTTGCTGAATTTCACTCAAAATCATGGCACTTAAGGCTTATTTCATAAATTGTTGTGGTCTAAATACTACTGAATAGGTAAAAGTTATAATTTCAAATTCAAACTCAGTCATTAGAGCAATAATGAGAAAAAACACAAATAAGAACTTGATGACTAACATATTAGTAGGTGTGCAAAAAACGATAATAAGCAAAGGAATTAACACTAGGTATGCAAACAGATAACATAATATGTTGCATCAAAGTAAACAATACATCTCATGAGACATAACTATGACTAATTAATGAGAAATGTTCCAAAAGCATGTTTAGTAATAACCGGCATTTTAAGCAGCTAAAGGGTTTTTTGTTGTAGTACCACTTCGTTCGTGGACAAATTAAATTTTAAACACTTTGAATTTTTAATATCACGCTGATTTTAATTTATGTGTACATGTGAAGCGGTTCTCACAACACAGTTGTGCCGGATTATTCTATTTAAAACAACGCACTGCACTAACAAGGCGTAATAAGAATCATAAAAAATATAGGACAAATCAATAACAAAACTAACACGGCCCTACACTTGAGATGCTGATTACGAGTACTTATTAGCATCAACCATTGACAGGAAACATTATTAAGGTTATGTAAAGTAAAAATGATAAAAAACTTTTTAAATTGCCTTTATTTTCAAGTCGAAGTGTTCCCTATTGTTTATCCCTTTGTGCGTTTGCATATCATATCATTGATAGTGAGCAGTGGCTAGGAACGAGCGGAACGAATATTTTAATATTTCAATGCGCCACGTGGCTCAGCGGAAACCATGCACGTGCTACCAATTAGAAATGGAAAAGGTAAAAAAACCTGACTAGATTGCTTCAAGCGTGCCCTTCAGTGGGAGTTGCTTATAAAATGAAAGAAAGCGCATAAATAACCCTCTTTTTATTGAATGGACATTCTTACCTAAGGGGTTGATACAACTTTCGGTTTTAATTTCATTGATGGGCGTATATTTGTGTATCGATAAAGATGCGATGTTATTTAAACTAGCTGCGCGCCCCTACGCATAAAGCATAAAGCTGGTCTTGACAATTAAAAACGCAACAAAAATGAATTAGCAAAATAGGTGCAGTTCTGCATTCGAAATTACTACTTAGTTTGTCAGCTTCACCGTTTTTAGAAGAAAATCAAGTATCAAAAAACAGCCAGTGTTACGTTATCTGACTAATATCCAACCTCACTAAGATAATACCTAATTGGTTCACATTGCATTTGTAACCTTTAGACTGGGCACAGAAGAACAGGAATTTGAAAAAAATATTGTTTTCAATTTTACACGCGATTCTGAACAAACTATTTTAAGATTTTAACTTATTTACTTTTTTTAGCTTACTTTGGGACTAGGTTAGTTGGTGTGAATTGTCACGTGATATTATTATTATTATTTAATGAAAATCTTGCACAGATTCAGGATCGCCATTTTGGAAGCTAATATAAAATACTATGGGCAATCAGAGCGCAGCGCATCGTTGCCATTGCTCCAACAAATAAAAACTTAATAAAAAGTACCGCAAGACGATAATGTAATTTACCATAACATGTCATATAGATGTAACAATACTTGTAGTCACGCAATTTGTGTGTCAAAATCAATGAGTGTAACTTTTAAATGAATAATTCCCATATTTTTGAATAATTTAGGTTCGTGCTACGTCTGGCTGCCTGGAGGAAGCAGGGTTGAATAGGACTCGATCTGTGGAACTCGCACGGCATGTGCTTGAGCATTATGGTTCTCTGCATCCGGCTTTTAGTTATTAACAGGGGTTGAAATATTAAAATAACTACTTATTATTGCATAACATGAATAAGCAATAGTAGTGAAAGCCATTTTAGGGATTTTAAGTTGTACATGTCCCTTTGCTACCTGCATGTATAACTGTTGAATTAAGATGTTGCAGAATTTAAATTCTGAGAAGTTTACGGTTACAAAATAGGTACTTGTCGGCTTTTGACCCATCGATATTTTAATACATGCGGTCTTTCTTATTTCGGCATTATGATACGAGTACTTTCCCTTTGTGGGAGTCATAATAAATATCGACGGTTAAAAGGCAAAACGCATGAAGCGACACTTTTTGTCAAAATGCATATTTGAAATCAGCGAATTTTTCCCTGTCGTTTGAGCCGGGTTTCATGTAAAGTTCAAAAAACGTCGCTTCATGCGTTTTACCTTTTATTTAACCGTCGATATAATTTGTATGTATTTTTTTAGTTTAACTTCTTCCCAGCAGTGGGACACTATGCCAGGCTAATAAAAAAAAAAAAAAAAAAAAACTTCATTGACGACCGGATGATCTAGTGGTTCGAGAACCTGACTACGATGCTTGAGGTCCCTGGTTAGATTCCCGGTCGGGGCAGATATTTGTGTGAAAAATACGAATGTTTGTGCTCGAGTCTTGGATGTTTGAATGTTTAATGTCTTGGGTATTTATCCGTTGCCTTGTACCCTTAGCACAAGATTTGCTTACTTTGGGGCTAGGTCAATTGGTGTGAATTATCCCGTGATATGTATTATCAAGGATGATATAGACTGGATTGCAATCGCCATAGTACAGATTGGCCGCGGAAAAATAGTTCGATTATTAAATCTAGATGGCGCTGACACATAGCCCGAGGGTTTGAAAGCAAAACAATAAGACTACAGATATTTCATATTACTGCAAATGTATTATTATGCAATACTTTTGAAAAATAATACATTTGTAGTAATATGAAATATCTGTAGTCTTATTGTTTTGCTTTCAAAGCCTCGGGCTATTTTACAGCGCCATCTAGATTTAATAATCGAACTATTTTTCTGCGGACGATCTGTACTATGGCGATTGCTAATCCAGTCCATATCATCCTTGGTATTATTTATTTATCGTTTAGTTTCGTTTATCGGTCTTAAAATCAAAACATTATTGTGTGTAAAATTTAGACGATCAGATGGCCTAGTGGTTAGAGAACCTGACTACGAAGCTTGAGATTCCGGGTTCGATTCCCGTGTCGGGGCAGATATTTGTATGAAAAATACGAATGTTTGTTCTCGGGTCTTGGGTGTTTAATATGTATTTAAGTATGTATCTATCTATATAAGTATGTTTATCCGTTGCTTAGTACCCATAACACAAGCTTTGCTAAGCTTACTTTGGGACTAGGTCAATTGGTGTGAATTGTCCCATGATATTTATTTATTATTATTTATTATTAAAATAAATAAAATAAATGCTTATTTTAGTCATAGGAACTGGATATTTCTGCTTTCTCTGTTTGCGCTGTTATATTTATTTAGATTGCGTGTTAGTCGCATGATGAATGTGAGATAGCAGTTTGAGTCATTATCCAACTAATCCTTCTTGATTATATGAGGCTAGACAATATTTATTGTTTGTCTTTTACATTGTTAGTATCTGGGCGACCGAGTTTCACTCAGGCTAAAACTCGAAAAGACGCGATTATTTTTCCAAAATAAGACCAAGCTAGGTCGGATCTTCGCCTCCGAAAATTCCCACATAGTAAATTTCATCGAAATCGTTAGTGTCGTTTTCGAGATCCGCAGAATCTAATGTAATAAAAATCTCGTGTCACGGTGTTTGGTGTTACTCCTCCGAATCGGCTTGACCGGTTTTTATGAAACTTTTTTCTCTATATTTGGTAGGTCTGAGAATAGGTCTTAGGCTATTTTTTATACCCATATTCTTCGCGGAAAGAGTCGCGAGCAACAGCTAGTCTAATATATATAAAAAAAAACAAATAATTTATTTCAAGTAATTTACAAACTCATATTCAAAAACAAAATACTTAATAATACAAAATCAAAATAAAATAATAATACAAAATCAAAATCAATAGAATAAAATTAACAATCATAAAATTAAAATTAAAAATCTCGTGTTACGGTGTTTGTTATCGAACTCCTCCGAAACGGCTTGACCGATTTTTGTGAAACTGTTTTGTCTGTATTCGTTAGGTCTGAGAATAGGTCGTAGGCTATTTTTATACCCCCATTCTTCGCAGACGGAGTCGTGGGCAACAGCTACTAAATAAATAAATATACAATGATTGCTCGTCATTATTTAGGTATTAGAAAAATTACGCTTAAGACAATGTGCAATGTCTTTGACATTGTTTTAAATTTGTTAAAAGGTAATGCTTTTTGTATTTAGTACCGTAGCTGCCTTTGAAGATAGAAATAATTACTGTTAGATTGCTGATTTCAATTTAACTCTAGGTTTGTGTTGATTTTTGATTGGGACAATACTTAGTTTTGAAGAAGAATTTAAAACCATTTTAATAACTTTTCTAAACAATTATAATTATCTTGACAGAATTTTGAGATTGTGTATGTATACACGTGTCTGTGTCCTTGGTATACTTTTCGTCTGTGTTCTTTTGTCTTTATCGTACATTGTAGTATTGCTCTTTAATAGTCAGATAAGATATATCTCGGTAAATAAAAGCACGAATTTATTTTATTTGGCCATTGTTTATACTTGGATCTTTTAGATAAACATATGAGATGGCATTATAAGTACAGTCGACTACAAAAGAATCGATACGGCCAAAGTTACTGAAATATGTAATACAAAACTTTAATGACTTAACATTAAGTTCACGTGTAAAAAAAATAACTTTGTCTGATTCGATCTTTTTGTAGCCTACAAACTACATTCACTCTTCAAAATTGTGTAGAGGTCAAGAAGTGCATGGAAATAGAGTCCATTCTTATCGTCATTACCATTACACTATAACCTTTCTTATAAGATCCTTCTAATGAGACACGTTTAATCCTTATAATTGCTTAGGTACTTACTAATATTATAAATGGGAAAGTAGCTCTGTCTGTCTTTCTGTCTTTCTGTTAGGTACCTAATTATATAATTTTTTGTATGGAGATAGTTTAAGACCTTGGAATGCTGACAGGATATATTTTTTTCCAATAAAATTACATAATTCCAGCGGGCAACAGCTACACAGCTAGTTATATTTGTTACGCAAATTCTTCGCCTGGTTTTTCTACATACATGGTAATATCCATAAAATACTAGTCAGCTATAAATATACGCATCAACGTAATACAGTAATTTTTATTTACACAAAATATACATATTTACAGAAACATATTTTAAAACACAAAATTAAAAAAAAAACTTAAATTAACTTAATCTAAACCTAAAAACCTGTATTTACAAATGTCTCCCAGATCGTTGCTAATGGGCAGGGTGCCCATAATGCTGGCTGCGTTTCCTCGTTGTATGGCAACGCCAATACGTTGACCGAGGAAAGAGCCAGCCTTATGGTCACCTGTACACCGGACAAGTTTACTTTTTAAAAATTTAAAAAGTTTTTGTGCTTCGGATCCCCACGACCCCAGAGTCTCAACAGCAAAAGCCGCAAATATGTAGCTGTCTGCTAAATTTGCATATTTGCGGCGTTTTGCTGTTTCGGCCGTTGCAGCCGCCGCGCCCGCCCTCAATGACGTAGAGCTAAGTGGGACGGTGCTAAAGTGTCCACACAAGTGGCGTCCCAAATAAGCGGCCGTCCCATTTGCCAAGGTACTAACGTCATTCCGTCAGGTCTCTTGCCGTCATCACGTGCTAGCCCAACCGGTTCCAATGTAGACGGTACGTTGATGCTGGCAAGAGCCCGACGGACTATGTCATTGAGGCAAGCGTGGCGAGATAAACGGCCGGCGCTTTTGGGACAAGCTAGACCGTGGTGACCCAGCCGATCCACGCTGTTGCCACAAAAGCAACGATGTGGTACGACGATGTTTCCGCCCAGTCTTAAACCGACAGCCAACCTGTAACTATGGTCGTCCATAAGGTTTCCATAATTTATGGACGGGAACGCCTGAAGCCAATAACCAGACTCCTTTTCTGCAACAGCTAACAAGCGAGCCGTCTCTGCGCTGTCCTTGCTTGTGTCTAGTAGGTGAGAGTAGACCCGGAGGCAGATAGGTTCGTCCCATAGTTTTTGACACTGCATGCTAATGGGTAGATCTTTGCCTGGGCAGGCTAACTTCCAAGCGTCTTAGGCTTCGGACAAGTACGTTACCTCAAAATCACGAAGTGATGGGTTGAGAATTTTTCTAATGAGGGATAACGTACTGTGTGCCGAAGACAAAAACGCTGGTAAAGCAACGCTGGAAATTTGGCGAACGCCGAGACCACCGTGCCTGATGGGTAGTGTTGCTTGTAGGAACATCCTGCTATCCATTTTGATGTTTAATATTTTTTGAATTTGTACATGAACAATTTGGTCTATTATCTCGCAACAATTTTGATATTTCCAAAAGGGACTGCACCTCATGGCGTAGGTGAATTTAGGGACAAAAAGACAAAACCGGAGAATGAACATAGCCATGTGAGAATGTATTTGAAGAAGGCGATCAGAAAATTCATTAAAATGGTTGATATTTTTGTCGATAAAGCCTGGTATGGCTTCATCAAAGACTGGGGCACCCAGGAGGTGAAGCGAGTTTTTGGATAAAATTTTGATGCCAGGACTAAGTATTTCAAATTGTCTAATTATTTCTGACCTCGAAAGTGGATCAGTATCTACATACAGTTCACATTTGTTGAAGTTCAGTTCGAGCCCAATATTTTGGAATTTTGTTTTAATCATTACCAAATCGTCGAGAATATTGTTTGCTTCACCACCTAGGGTACCGTCGTCCAGATACCAAATGTTGAATTTAGATTTAAGTTCGGAAATAATTGGATGGATAGCAAGACTGAAGATAGCCGCCCAAGGGGATCACCTTGTTGACAACCAACAGATGAAAGTATTGTGTTGTTTTGAAAAAGTAAATTTGATGGTAAACTATAGCATTGCCAGATAAATGGGTAAATATTTGGGATTGAATTTTGAACTTCTGTCAACAAGGTGCTTCGATTTAAGGAATTAAAAGCGGTTTTGATATCTAACTTAAAAAGAATTTTGTTTTTGGAATTTTGCAAAAAGGTTCGGCAGGCATGAACGGCTGCTTCGCAGCCCCCCTTACTGCCAAAACCTAGCTGAATCGGTTGAAATTTTGATTCTAAACAGGGCAGGATATGCTTACAACAAATTTTGGAAGCCAATCGTCTGAAAGTAGTACCAATTGCTATGGGACGAACGCTGCCGTCTTTTTTGGCCAATGCACAAAGATTTGCGCCGTAAAGAGTGGAAACTACCTCCTGGTTTACCTCACCTCTTAGCATCAGATTAATGAGTCTGGTTATATTGGCTAGTAGATCGGAGTGGATGCCATGAGCGGGAGTGCATGTTATAAGATCCTTAAGATGCTGCGGTGTAAGGCCATCAAGACCTCCAGCAGAGCCATTGCTGAAAGATAAAATTGCAGCCAGGACGGCAACGTCTGTCGTTTCGAGGCTAGGTTGGGAAGCATTTGGTGGGTTTGGCAGGCAAGGTGAAGAGGGAGCTGGTGGATGTTTCGTCTTGAGCGCTGTAAGGGTATCGAGAGAGTTTGGAGCGGAGGTATCACTAGAGAAAATTATACGTGCCGCGCCCTTCAGATCTCCATCGTTTATTTTGGATTCTATTATTTTGTAAATATTGCGTGTTTTTTGGTGTGGAGTGGTATTATGATTGGTAGATACTGGCCGAGAGCAATTCCATTTGATAATAATATAATAATAATATAATAAATTAATAATACATAAATTTACATACCTAAATTAGGAGAAAAAGTAATAAATGGACGCCTTATATATATATTTAACGACCGCTTTAGCCTAGTTGGTAGTGACCCTGCCTACGAAGCAAGAGGTCCTGGGTTCAAATCCGTAAGGGCATTTATTTGTGTGATGAGCACGAATATTTGTGCCTGAGTTATGGATGTTTTCTATGTATTTAAGTATTTATTTATCTATATAAGTATATTTATCGTCGTCTAGTACCCATAGCACAAGCTTTGCTTAGTTTGGGACTAGGTCGATTTGTGTAAGATTGTCCCCCTAATATTTATTTATTTATTTATTTATTTAAAAATAAAGCAATTGATAATTTGGTATTCATCATCGCACCGTTTTGGTTCAAAAATAGTACAGAAAACACAAAACAAATTGGTTTTAAAATTAAAGCTAAACTAACTAAAAAACCCAAGGCACAATTACCTTGCAATGTATACATGTAAGTATGTATTACGGGTTAAATCTTGGAAGTTGAATTAGTAATTAGACCCACTTCCAGTGGTCGGATTCACTTGAAATTTGGTATACTTATGTAGGTTGGATGACAATACAAGTACTGTCAACAAAAAGTACCTACAGTCAGCGAAAAAGCTTGCAATGAAAGTGAAATTTTCAATAAAAACTAATTTTTCAGTTAAACATTTTTGCTCTAAGATAAATAATATACGAGTGAGGTAAAATAATACGCCTTATGAAATACTGTCCGCGGCTGATCTATTTCGGTTACATTATTGGGTCCTCAGGGTGCTGGTGTGCACCACCTGTTGACAGTAGTACAAGTTGGAAGCTTGATTTTACCTATAGCTTCCTCCTTAATATTATGTAATAAGTAAGTATGCATAATGATAAAATTCCTCCTACTATTTTACCAACGGACGTCCAGGCAGAGGGAGCGTCTTCACCCTTAGTGGTTGGTATTATGTTTGGCCCACACGAAGCAGGTTGCTTCATCTTTTCCAATAAGGACTACTAAAGCAGGTCAGTTTTATGTGATAAATTATTACATATGATACGTTACAAACTTTGTTTATTTATTTGTGGTTCAATCGTGACATTTATTTAGGTTCTTTGTGGCACATGGATAGATCACGACTTGTAGACGGATATAGAGTACTTTTTATCCCGAGAAGCAGAAAAGTTCTCGCAGGAAAACAATAAAATTTCAACCATTGTTTACGAAACGGTTGCTTAGAGTATGAATCTTCTCAGGTGAATTTTTCGCTTCGAGCCCTTACCTTTCAAAACAAACGGTATCGTCATAGTGTTAAGGTTCAAATTTAATGTAATGGCTCGAAGCGAAAAATTCACCTGGGAAGATTTATACAATAGTTTTGTCGCAACAGACACGTTACATTCAATAGCTTATTACTTATTTGTACGCTGACATCTCTGAGTGCGAGTTACCTCTTTACTATTAAATCATAAAATAAATAATAAATAAATATCGCGGGACAATTCACACCAATTGAACTAGTCCCAAAGTAAGCTAAGCATAGCTTGTATTATTATTACAAGGCAACGGATAAACATACTTATATAGATAGATACATACTTAAATACATATTAAACAACCAAGACCCGAGAACAAATATTCGTATTATTTATACAAATATCTGCCCCGACACGGGAATCGAACCCGGGGCCTCAAGCTTCGTAGTCAGGTTCTCTACCTACTAGGCCATCTGGTCGTCTAAAACAACTATTACAACAATTTTTTAGAAGCCGTGGTGGCCTAGTGGTGTGACCTATGGTCTCTTAAGCAGAGAGTCGTAGGTTCGAGTCTGGACTCGCACCTCTGAGTTTTTCGGAATTTATGTGCTAAATTACATTTTCAATTTACCATGAGTTTTACGCTGAAGGAAAACATCGTGAGGAAACCTGGATACACCAGAGAAGAAACTCAATGGTGTATGTGAAGCTCCCAATCCGCACTGGGCCCGCGTGGGAACTGTGGCCAAACCCTCTCATTCTGAGAGGCGGCCTGTGCCCTGCAGTGGGACGTATATAGGCTGGGATGATGATGATTACAATTGTTAGCAATCTAAGTTGCGATCGTACCTATAGTTACTTAATAAGTGAGTTTAAAAAGAATAATAATAAATCATAGGACGATTGAAACAAATTGACCTAGTCTCAAACTAAGCGTAACTTGTACTATGGGTACTAGGCAACGAATAAAATAATTGTATAGATAAATTACATACTTAAGTATATGTAACCCCGGCGCCACACATATTACAAATGTTTGAACACAGTTATTTGATCACATGTGTAGCACCGGTATTTGCTTATTTGTTCAATAGAACATCCATACAATCAACCATAGATCAAATATGTGTTGAAACATTTGCATTTTTCTTACAAATATCTGTCCTCGAACCCGGGACTTCAAGCTTGGTAGTCAGGTTCTCTAACCATTAGGCTATCCGGTCGTCAAGAAGAGCGTGATAAGTGAATTTCAATCCCCCATACGCTCACTAAACTTTACACTTTTTGCCCTAAGATATTCTCACAGGATAGACTGAAACGAACCACGTAAGGTAATAATTGCCATGTGACACACTTCCCGGGTCTGGGCTATTTTGGTTGTGTAATTGGGTCTTGAGGGGTGCCGAGGTGCACCGCCTGCCGATGAAGCAAGTTAAAAACTTGTTTACAACATAAAGTTATATAAGAGAGCTAAAAATGTAGTTTTTGAATCCGTTGCACGGGGGTTTTACAGGTTTAAGCAATTTAAGAAGTTTACGAAAAAAAAATTACCACCTAAAACCTTTTACTTTTATACTACCAAGTGGAGCAAGTGGTAAAGGGGTAGAGAGGTAAAACGTTGTATTAATTCGTATGAAGGTAATGCCCGAATTCCTAAATAGTACATGAAATCAGAAAGATACAATCATTATCATCATCCAGGGATTTACAAAGTTTCTACTTGAATTAATTTTACTTATTAGAGAAATTGTCGTCTGCCCAGTCGCTATTAGACTAAATACCTAATTTGAGTTCAACATGACTTAAAGTGGCCCAATTAAAAGTATTGCATAACATTTAATGCAACCTTACCTACTTGATTTTATGTACTTTCTGGAGTACCTACCGATATGCCAGTTGACGAACAACGTATGCATTGTGCTATTTTAAACGACTTATGAATTAAACATTGTAAGAATGACCTTTGATAATAAGAACAAAAACAATGAGATGCGGTACCTTATAATAAAATGGGCCTCATGAGAAGGCCAATGTAAAAGGTAATGAAAAGAGCTATATGCTTCGATCACCTTTGAACCATCGAATTGGAAACGAGGAGATTCTGAGAAAACCGATAGTTACCGATATAGCTCAATACTATCATAATTGACAACATTTCATATTTCTAAGACTATAATTTGATTCGTTCTCTGTATTCTGTTTGGAAAGAGAAAGACGCTGGTAGTTTTAAATTTTAAATCTACAATTTACAATCTTTTAAAGATGTACTTATTCTAAAAGAGCGTAACGATAGAATAGATCCATTACTTTTGTCTAGTCTCTATTAAAAAAAAGTGATGACGTAAATTTGACGTTAAGGTTGTTATCAAATTATTATCAAATTTAAAATTAATACAGCTCTTTTTTCTAGTGAAAAGGATAAAGGAAACATATCTATTCTGTGGTACTATTTGTAAGTACATATATATTTTTAAATTTATTGTAGTTTTTAAAATATGGGTAAATAAATTATAATAAAACTTTTTCCATGTTCAGGAAGCGAAACTCTTTCGATTCCTGCAGTAATTTTCAGGTTTAAAAAAATGAAAGGTTGTCAATTGACAGTGGATGGGGCACATTTCTCGTACCTATAGTACTGATGGCCCAGTGGCATTTAAGGTTCTGGTGCGAAGTAGTAAATCAGTGGTTGTATAGGTATTGTCTTTGGATTCTGGAGTGGTGACCTCGTATCGGGAGGCGGAATACTGGTAGCTGATTCCGCAATATGGGTGGATAATCTGGTAAAGATCGCGGCATTAGCTGCGGGCAGCAGAAAAACCGATTGCTTTGGCGATTTTTGGCTAAGCTTACGTCCACCATTTGATGTCTGCCCGGTGATATAACGATGATGAAGAATAATAATTTGACAACAGAGTTATCTAAATAGAAGTTCCTTTCACTGTAATTAGTAAAACAGAAGCAAATGACCCCGTGCATGAATTATGAATTAACTTCATACGAATTAGGTATTGATTCCTATCGTACACTACACTACTTAGTGGACACTTGGATATTATTTACAACTTACTTGCAGTAAGCACGACTCTATTTAGTTCGGATAAATTCAAAAACTGGCAGACTATTTTCTTTACCGAATTATGTTTGGAGAGGGTGAGAAAGCAACATTTTGCAGACGTTAATAGTGATTTGGTCAAGAGCCTACCTTTCGTTTGCCTGAGTTGTGTGAGACAGCTAAGCGGTGTGCGAGGAAAAAACACCAATAGGATATTTTACTCGCGCTGATTCGTTTCAGAATCAAACACAAGCGAAAACATATGCCACCGTGACGTCTCTACTTTTACTGTATTATTTGGGTTTTTAATTTATCGTGTAGTCGCTGCGCTGTTCAATCCCGTGGAGTCACCATATGGCAGGTACGTGCGCCGTATGGTAGTAACAGACTTCGCTGGGATTCGGTGCAATTTCACTGTCTACTCTCTCAAACAATCTGGCATCTCGGATGTAAGAAAGAGGTTACTAAAAATAACTCTCCAGTTGTTTTGCAGATGTTCTTATAAGACAGTCAAAGGTTATCTCTCCAGCCAAATATTCCATCGCGTAAAGATCTGTTTGTTAGTTAAGTTAAATATAAACAATAAAAATGAAATTCCGTACCTAAACTAATAGCAGAGGGACTCGCATAAGACGTTGAGATTATTATACGGATTTTTTAATCTTTGAACACGTGGATCATAGATTTTGTGCGAGCGATGCGTTGAAAAAGTGCTTATTCAGTTTTGTTCGGTGTTCCCTATAAAGGCGACGTGGTTTTTTGCCCGTTCCCATGAACCCTGGACAAAGGAGCGACCTCGCTGAAAGACCGAGGAGATCCACGCAAGAATAAATATTGTACTACAATGGGGTAGCTTCTTTGACTTTGCCTTCGTTGATAGTTTAAATGGTTTTGATACTTTTTGAATTTATAACTTTAAGAATAATTGTATTAGTGCTGTAGCATAATAAACATTGCAGAGCCAAATATCTAGCTGATAAGAGATGATTGTTATGGAAATGTTAAAATTAAGACTTCCACGGGTTAGAAAATATCCAGTCAGCCATGTAATTTTTTCTAACAGTTACATAGTTTATTCGATGGTGAATAGGATTGCCTAAAGATTATTTGGTAAACGTATTATTAGAGATGTCAAAAATAATTTTTGATATATCGCTATTCCCATACTTTAAAAATTAAATAGTACTCGTACGTGTAATTCGCAAATATTGCATTTGTTTGTGAACTAAGTCAAATAAGACTGATAGGTGGCCTGCTGGCAGTAAAACGTATACATACAGACCGTAGATAATAAATGTTTAACTTTACTGTTTGACGACCAGATGGGCTAGTGGTTAGAGAACCTGACTATGAAGCTTGAGGTCCCGGGTTCGATTCCCGTATCGGGGCAGATATTTGTATGAAAAATAAGAATGTTTGTTCTCGGGTCTTGGGTGTTTAATATGTATTTAAGTATGTATCTATCTATATAAGTATGTTTATCCGTTGCCTTGTACCCATAACACAAGCTTGCCTAGCTTACTTTGGGACTAGGTCAATTGGTGTGAATTCTCCCGTGATATTTATTTATTATTTATTTTATTTTACTTTTAAAGTATCAAAATCAGTAGATCGTACTAGGACCGACAACAAAAGCCGTAGCGGGCCGTAACGGACTTTTTTCCGAGCCGATCAGGATCTCTTCCTCGTGGCATCGGCTCACTATTGTCATGCTAAAAGCAGCTCTTTCCCACGCATCACGTATGGCTTGAGCAAATTTCCAACTTCATCTACTTAGTAGCTTTGTTTGTTTGGTTGAACGCGCTAATCGCAGGAAATACTGGTTCGAATTGAAAAATTATTTTTGTGATGAATAGTCCATTTATCGAGGAAGGCTATCGGCTATATAACATCACGCTACGACCAATAGGAGCGGAGCATCAATGATTGACGCGGCCGAAGTCGCGGGCACCAGCTAGTAACTTATCTATCTATACATATAAAATGCTTTGTCCTGACTGACGGATCAACGCACAGCTTAAACCGCTGATCGTAGAGACCTGAAACTTGGAGGCTGTGTTCTTTGTATGACGTAGGCATCCGATAAGAAAGAATTTTCCGGAATTCCCGCGGGATAAGGAATATACGGGATGTATATATTTCATCAATCAAGAGTAACCCTATCTCCATAACGAAGATTAGGTACTAAACTGTTCAAATTGGGCTTGCAAAAGTAGACTACCACTCAAATCAACTGGATCCTATCTCCGTAACTTCAATTACTAAACTTTTCAAATTCAGTATAAACGTAAATGGTCATACATAACAGCAAAAAAACTTATTGCAGGATTTTTGGAAATTCCTGTGGGATAGATAATCTCTGAAACTTCCGAGCCGATTAAAAAAAATCTTTTACCAGTAAAAAGTTACACTATCCTTTATTGACATAGGCTACTTTTTTCCTGGAAAATACAAAATTCCCAAGATATAGAAAAAAAAATTCAACTTCGGAGCTCCTTTTAAAATGTATTTCACCAATAGAAAAGATACACTGTCCTTGATTAACATGGGATGCTATTTTCCGGACAAATGCTAAATTCCCGCGGTATAGAAAATAGTAAATTTAACTTCGGGGCTGAGTTTAAAAAAAAATGACCAATAGAAAGCTACACTATCCGCTACGCTATCCTTTATTGGTATAGGCTAGGCTACCTACTATTTATTCGGTAAAATGCAAAATTCCCGTGGGATAGAAAGAAGTGAATATCACTTGAGGGCTGATTTGAAAATTTCTTTCACCAATAGGAAGCTACACCAACCATTATTTACATAGACTACTTTTCTCAGTGAAAATTACCAAAATTCCCACGGGAAAAAAATAAGTGAATTCAACTACGGGGCTGATTTTAAAACTTCTTTTACCGGTAGAAAGCTACACCTTTAAGGACATAGGCTACTTTTTCTCGGTGAAAATGGAAAGTTCCCGCGGGATAAAAATAAGCGAAAATTTGCATAGAATAAGGACAAATTTGTTGAAATTCCCACGAGATAGAGAATAAACGGGATTTATAATATTCACTAACTGATACTGATGATGATGAAATGGTGAAATGATAATAATGATGGATGTTGCCGTTGCCGGATTTTTGTTTTATACAAATGAAAGAGATGAAGAAGCTTTACCACAAATTGGAATTCTACGCGGACGAAGTCGCGGGCAAAAGCTAGTCTTCTAATATAAATCTAAATCTCGTGTCACGGTGTTTCTTACCGAACTCCTGCGAAACAGCTTGACCGATTTTTATGAAACTTTTTTCACTGTATTCGGTAGGTCTGAGAATAGGTCGTAGGCTATTTTTATATTAAAACATCTAGTTTGTCATTTATTTTGTTCGTATAGCTAGTAAGGGCAACATTACACAGCTATAGCAATGAAATGCCGCAACATAAATGAAGCATAGAGCTATTCCTATAATCAGCAACGCAATATACAGTTAATTTATCGTCTCCCTATAGATTGAGACAGACCTAGCACTGGTATTTGGCATGTACCTATGTGGGTTTGTGGTAATTACAATCGGTGCAGTATAATTACGTATGTAAAGAAAAATTGGACAATAGAAAAATTAATGAAGTGTTTTGCTGTAGAGACTAGCATGGAAACTCGTCATTATCTTATCAGCTGAAAGGCGTCAACTGCTGGACAAAGGCTTCATCCAAAGATGTTCTAAAATGAATGCTCCTGCGTTGTTCCGGTCCAAGTGGATCTACGATCTTTACCAGATTGACGGTCTTCGACGGACGTCCATAAGAACTACTTTATTAGTGTCACTTCAATATGAATAAACAAATTGATCAAAAACATATGTTTCTCAACAACCAGCAAAGCTTCACGAAGGGGTAGATATGTATATATCAAATCACATAAAGTTTGAAAAGAATGATGGATAAAATACATAAAAGTCATTTGACATAATTTTTGAATTTGTCAACTTTACAAGATTATTATGAAATATGCCAACTTTTTATGTGATTTTATTACGTGATCAAAAAAGTTCCTCCAATTAATAGTTTTACGAAAACTATAATGTATTAAAATAAATGACTATTGCATATTTCGTCAATAATTATTTTAATATTTCATGTATTTTGCCACTTTTCCCACAAAAAGCCATTTTTTTCTGAGTAAACATCTTTCTGAGCTTTGTTGTTTGTACTTGTAAAACTATTCCTAACAACAGACATCAGTCCTCGAGTATTTAAGTACAGCAATAATCTAATGCCGATAACGCGGTACGTAGCGGCGGCAAACTCAACCCAAGCGATAAAGGCAGGTTGAAGAAGACACTCGTAATTACGCAGACTAATAACCACTTGCCACTAGTGGTGTGCTCTTTAAGTGGTATTCCTTTAAAGGGACCTTAAGCAATGATTATTTTTGTATTGTTTTATCAAACCCATCGTGATAGAATGCACAAATGAAGGCAGGACGGCAGAAAATAAAAGTATCGGATACAGTCTCATATCAGCTAAAAGACGTCTACTTACTGCTGGACGAAGGTCACCCCCAAAGAGTTCCACAATGATCGGTCCTGCGCTGCCTACATCCAAGGGCCTGTTGCATAACAAAGTACAACTAATATTAAGTACAAGCGGAACTCTCGGTTCAGTTATATTAACTAGAAAGGGAGTTCCGCTTGTAATACAAGTTGTACTTTGTTATGCAACAGGCCCCAAGTGGTTCCTACGGCCTTTAACCGCAAAAGTGCCCACGTCACAGACTTCACATGCTAGTAATTAAGTTGTTAATTAAGTTAATTATAATATAAATAAATATGTATGTTAGTCTTTAAGGTATTTTCATATGGGCCTATGCAGCCTTAAATAAAATTATTGTATTCTATTCTATCCTATTCTATTCTTTAACAGATGAACTCTAAGATTTAAGATTTTAGATGGGCTCTGGTTGAGTTCGAAACGCGTCAGTGTAGTTTGGTTGTGGTGATAGTTGGGTTTCTGTGTGTTCGTACAGTGTGGAGGTGGAGGAACTGCATGAACACGCATTTCTTACATAAACGTAAGTATCGTAAGGTCACGGGTGAGCAAGTGATTGTTTCAGTTCTATACCAGATCGTCAATCCATCTTGTTGGGAGCCTTCCTACGCCACGTCTTTCGGTTCGCGGTTGCCATTCTTGAATCTTACTGCCTCAACGGTCGTCGGTTCTACGAGCAATAAGCTCTGCCCACTGCCACTTAAGTCTGGTGACTCTCCGAGCTAAGTCAGTCGAGTATGTTAGTCGGTCATAGGGAAAGAGTTTTAACTTTGTAATTTGTTTCTCAGCGGCTTTACTTCCTGAACTAAACAGGTAGTCACTATGGTAAAAGTGATTCAGGTTAATAGATATTTTAATACATTTTTCAGATTGATGTTTAGTGTAGCGCGGCATATCGTACGGCATTTAAATCGAACACTTCATGTACAAAAGCCTTGAAAGAGGTATCCAGTCAGGTTCCTTACTTAAGCGTGATGAGAATAGGACGGACTGAATCATCTATCACTTCAATTTTTTGATGCAACTATTATAGAATAACTATTAGTTTCATTCTTAATCTCATCGCAATCAAATAGAAAAGAAAGAAAGAAAGAAAAATATTTATTCGTGACATAATCTTAATAAATTAACAAAGAAAAACGGTAAAAGATACAAACATTATCACGAAATGGTCCCAACTCAGCATGATGTCGGCCGTGAAGCCGACGCTGGTCTTCCGTTGGAACCATTTCACCAACAATAAAACATAAACTGTTCAGTGAAAACCGACAACTGAAAAATTAATCACCACCAAAAAAAAATACAAAAGGAAACTATAAAAAGCATACAAGAAAACAAAACGCACAATGGTGTCTGCATAGACCGAACGCCTTTGCCCTTGCCACTTATTATATCCAAAACGAAAACATGGAAACATAGACAAATTTAGTTAGGCATGAATGACACAAACAAACAATGGCAATATAATATTACAAGAATAAGTGAAAATACAGAAGATGGAAGCAGTAAATTATAAACACACAACCGCAAAGCAGACGGGGAAACAAGTAATACAGGTGTGCAGTACTAATGTCCCCGCTGATTTTCATACATATATGTTATTATGTCCCCTCTAATTTGTTCAACCATTCTGCAGACCAACCCAAGCAGCGAGTCACTAAAGTACGAAATATGCAAAATACGCTAAAGTAGCGTGGCAGCAACAAGGAAGCACCCAACCACCACTCAAGGCAACATCCACAGCAAAGTAGATGGGCCGCGAACAAAAAGGTAATTGAACATTCAGTGCAATACATAACCTCAAACAAATTAAATACAACTAGTGTCACGTGCTAAGGTTTCCTGCTTTTGCTGATGGTCATACATGTGCTTTTTAAGTTTAGTTCTAAAGCCACATATACTCCGCAGGTCCCTAATTGGCGGTGGTAAATAATAGTAACGTCACCAATTCTTGAAATATCAATAATGAATTTCATAACATCCCTCTGCCCTTAATTTGAGAGGAGTCCCTATTATCATCGTTTATATATAAATATTTAGTAGCTCTTTTGTATAGTCTTAAATATCACTAAAAAATAGAATGATATTCAGTTCATGTGTCCGTAGCCAAGGTTTTCATTAAGTACGTGTGTACTATCAAGATGACAACTTCGATTAGAAAAAAAAATTGATCCGGAAACCGAATGAATCCTGAAACTGTTTGAAATAGTCAATTTAACTCTCGGAATGAGAGTACTTGAGCCGTAGTTCCTAAAAACTCGGAGATTCAAGCCCGAAACATTATTATGTATCTTCTTAAAAATATGTTTCACACGCTCTTAGATTATATCGATTTATTTTTTATAACTATACATATTGTATAGACACAATTTTGAACTTAGCTGTAAAAATAATATAATATTATATTAATGCTGCGCATAATAATCAAAGTTGTCAGCGTCTTGGAATACACAATATCTGACACGTCACTCGCTCACGTGCATCAAAATCTATAATCACTAGAAACAGCCCCTGACGAATGGACCGGAAAATGTTTAAATGGAAGCCAAACTACCGTGCAAGACGTTTACCCCGTAAAATATGACGATATTTTAATATAAAAAATTTGAGGTAAAATTAAAATTCCTGCAGCCCGGAAATGTGGGAGCGTGCGGAACGAAGCAAGAAATAACCGCTATGTTCTTGTTTTCAAACTATGAAATTGTTTGCGTTCCTTCTGTAAATAAACATTTCTTTTGGCATTTTTTTCGTTAGTGTTATGCGCAAGATAAGAATCTGAGCAAGAAAATGAAGTATTAAATTATAACACGTATGTGTAAAAAAGGCACATCAGATCTAGCACAGTCACGAGGGGCAGAGCATGTATGTATGTACACAACGCTTTATTGTACGCAGAGCATATGACATTAGAGCTTGTATTAGCTAAAATGACGTGCGCCCCTCTACTGAATCAGTTGATTTTGATGTCTAAGTGTTAATATTAATTACGACTCTTCATTTGTTTGGGAGCGTCAACTATTCCGTTGATCAACATTAGTGTCCAACATCATGATCGACAAATCACATGAAAAATATTGTGCGTTAATGCGGTGGTAGGGCGCGTCAATTTAAATTAGACAAGCTATAATATAGAAACGGATGGTGAACTCATCCCTTAAAAATCCCTGTCTTTCAGATAGCATTTGAAAGATTCGCTGAATAGTTTAAAGTAAAATGAACTAATAATTAGTCAAAGCTATTTACATGGGGAGACAGTTAGTGTAGATACGTAAGCAAATCTAGAACCAAAAACTTTCCGTCAACGTAACTGGATTGTTGTACTTATGTAAGTACATAACATTGCAACCCTTCTTTAAAGTTTGGTGAAACTCAACCCGAATTGGTAATCAGCGCGCTCTTTAGAGCTCCATTTAAAACTGAACTTTTCTTTCAAGTGCCACTTAGGGATCCGCATCGCAGTACAAAAATAGTACGTACATAATTAAAAAAATCACGCTTCACAAATGTTTGGTTTAAATTTATTTATAGAATTGGAAAGAATAGAACCATTAAGCTTAGCTTAGAAAAACCTAATAAATCAAGTTTCCACACCACGATGAACATAAGAATGAATACCACAAGGAAGTTTAGAATTTTGTACCCATTTCTGCTTTTTAGTAGAGGTTACTCTACATTATGTATTACGACAAGCATCTATCTATAGCTAATTAAGAAACTAAGAAATAACAATAAATCAACTATGCAGTATTATTTATTTATTTATTTATTTGAAAAAACTTACACATCATGACAGTATGATAACAAAGCACAAAGTATGAAAAAATGTTTCAGATCATCTGCAATCGCTGTGTATATTAAGTAACAGCATAGTATAGTAAGAAAAGTATTGGCTAAAGCTGTTACTTTAATATCACAAAGAACCCTTCTTGGATATAAGAATCAAACCACTTTTTTGGGATAACGGCGGCGCATTACAATCACAATGGCGCTATCGGCTAACCGTTAACGGTCCCGGCCCGGAGTCCTAACCTTCGGTTAAATTTAAATTTACTAACTGACAGTTAATATTAAATCTTAATAAAAGTTACTTTCATCTTACCAATAGTTATCTTGTATTTGAAACGTTTATTAGTGTGTAATCTATTGGCCAAATTGCCAGAATGACGGTATGCCTAAGGATTTTTAACACATCATCAAAATCATGGTTTCATCCGAAAGTCGTCCACTGCTGAACATAGGCCTCCCCCAAGGTTCGCCATGACGGAGGCCTACCTATACCGCGTCTTCCAGTCCGTGGACGGCATTTGAGAACCTTTTTGCATCGTCAGCTTCTACGAGCGATGTGCCGTGCCCGCTACCATTTTAAGTAGGTACGAGCTATTTCTTGTGCGGATTTCAGTATTTTTAATAGGATTCAATATTTTCAATGTTTTAAATTATTTTTATTCGGTGTAAACATTTTGGAGACACGGTCAAGAAACAATTAAGTTATTAATATTTTAATTTCTGGCAAGACGCTTATTTTTTGTGTGACTACTAGTAGGAAAAAAAAATCTCGATTTACTAACTTAGTATTTAGCTCAATTTAACATTGTTTGTATATTCGAAACTGTCAAACTTAAACCAAGTTTCACGATAATAATCTACCTACTTTGATTTAATTTTTGTTGCAAGACGGTCTAAATTATGTGCGATCCATATTTTAACTGCAGATTAAAAGCGTGCCACTGGCCCTTGCGGCTTTGATTCCAACGGCAAAGTGTTAAAGTAGGTCATTTACTGTCAAATTCCGATGCATTAGCATAAGGGATGCTGCTCTTAAAGGGGTGAAACAAAAGAAAAGGGATCAATGGGCTCATTTAGGTAAGTAACGACCAAAAGAGGATATCAAACGTCGAAATAACAATCAGACAAATGAATTAAAACATTTTATTGATAAAATTACTAATGACTAACATCACATTATTATCTTCGAAGGCACTACAATAAGCAGTTATAATAATTTGTATTATGATTAGGTGCCCTTGCTAACAATATTTAGAGATAAATCAAAGGTTACATTGAGAAATAAGTAATACGTACATTTCATATAATATATCTTTATTACAATGGTCTTGAAATTATTCACTTCCTGATAACGGAGTTTTTCTAACATTTGTAAACTGATTTGGAAGGTACTTGAGTATAATTTACGTTTCAAAAGAGTTCACAACTAATTTAAACAGTAGATAATAACTAAAATGAAAACGCTAAACTAAAACTTTGCTAATAATACCAGAGATCCCTTCGAAAGTAAGACATTGATTTATTAATTATATCACGAACTTCAACTAAGTACGAGTAGAAGAAGCCATAAAAGTAAATTTCATAACTACATACAAAATTACAAATAATAGTACGGTAAACGTACACCTTAACGCCCAGTAGATGACGCCCATCTGTCACCTCTCTTACTATGACATAAGATTGAAGGTGCCTTGTATTGGGTCAGTGTGGAACACAGGGACGTTTACTTTATATAGGTAGATTTCAAAGCATAAACCTAGTGCACACCTTTAATGATGTAAAAGATATCCAATCAACCGAATACCTGTTAACTCTGTCTGACTAAAGCGAGCAAATAGCTACATATTCTTGGCTATTAAAACTAACATAAAGATAAAGAAACACGCGCGTGCTGCCTTCATTAAACCTACTGGCCGTTACGGCGCACCTTGCGCCGGCAGCGACTTTGGCACCGACAGCTGTATGTTACCCACTTACTATATACATCACAATAAATATCTACTAGCTTCTATATTAATCTAATGTAATGAGCTACACTTTCATTACTAATTCTTATTGTTTGCTAGGACGGGCCTGTCTTGTCTTCTCCTGCCACCATTTTAAAGTCTCCTCAAACTGCTCCCTGTCTTCAGGAGTCACGTGAATATCAGGAAGCTCCTGCTTCAGCTCCACATCGCTGTACTGGGTATTTTCTAAAAACGCATCTTCCTTAAATTTGTATTGTTCATGCGCCATGATTAAATCAGGATTGATTGCTTCGAGAGGCAACTCAGTGTCGTCACTAAAACTTCTCTGCATGTCATGATGAATTGATGTTGCATATTTCACTTCGAAGTCACCGTCGTTTAATGGCACATCAGTTTCGCTGCAATAGTTTTGTTCAGGGATCACGGTGAATTGCTCAGCTGAGTTAGGAAATGGAAAATGCCCTTCCAGTATATGCGGACTCACGTCTTCTTGTGCTATTAGGTCAGACGAAGGCGTCAAGGGCTGTACGGTACAATCTTCTTCTTCGTACAAATGTGGGGTAGATACCAATTGAAAGTTTTCTGTCGCTGGTAGTTCTATGTACTGTGGCTGAGGTAACTGATGTAGAGCTCCATCTAATTCATCTAAATCTTCATCCACTCCATCTTCGTCAAAAGCAGGTGAGTTCAGTGCGAAGTAGCTTCTTTCTTGGCTATTATCTCGTGGTGATGATGATGCGGGCGAAGGAAAAGATTCCATGGAGATACACGACGTGTTTTCTTTATCAGCATGACCAATGTTCAGCAAGCTCTCCAAGTTTCGTATGTATTCCACTGCCATTCGTAAAGTTTCCACCTTGCTGAGTTTTTTGTTAGGTCCTCTGTTAGAATTGGCATTTTCGAATTCAGCAGCAACTTCTTCTGGTATGTGTCTTCGGAGAGCCGCAAATCCATCGTTGACTTGACGCACTCTATTTCGTTCCCGCGCATTCCGCCTCGCCACCGCAAGTGGTGTTGGCGAGCGCGCCAAGTCTTCCACTACATTTTCGCGGACTCGCGGTCTCTTTGCCGGGACACTGGTGACCGTTGGTTCGGTAGTACGCACTAAGGAAGTCACTGACACTGTCGGTGGCGATTGGATCTTCTGCTTCTTCCGCACTATGATAATCTCGCGCCTAACGTTCTGATTACCATTGTTTATATTGACTGCGTTGTTGACAGATTCTTGAAGCACTTGAGTTTTGCCGAGTGGCGAGTTTCGGAAGACCACGACACCGATTGAGCTCATTTTGTTGGGTTGAGTAACATGTTACTATTGGTGTTTGGGTTGGTACCGTTAGGGGTAGTACTAAAGGTAAATTGGTTTAGATGGCGTCAGGGCGCCGGCCGCGGCGGGAATGGCGCGTGCCGCGCGGGCGCACCTGGGGCGGGCCGCGGGGGGATCAACAGGGGTACTTACGTTTACTAGTTGCACACATGCCCTTTCAAAGGGCGGTATAGGGTAGCGCTACGGTTCAGAATATTAACGGCTGCATGGGCTATTTAGTATAATCACGAGATTATTGGTTGCACCCATAGTTGTTACGTGAGGCAGTCAGGTTAAAGGAAAATAATGCTCATTTAAGTATTGTTTTATTTCTACATTTTTATTCATGTACATTTACAACCAACCTTGTTCAACAAAATATGTGATTTAATTTTTAGTGATATTGGCTTACACGAAGCGTTTTGCTTCATCCTTCTTAACCTGACAGGGAGTAGAATTTGCTCTTATCGCCTGTGTTTCCAGACAGATACAACCTAGGACACTTTAAGGTCATTTATCCTAGAGTGGATCGGCGTTACTGATCTGATGGAGATGTACTTTCAATCTCTTGTGTATTGTATTAAAATAGGTATCAATCACTGATCAGTTAACTTCCTCAAAAAAAAACTTTAAAATACATATTTACCCAATTATAAGATACCGAAGGACATTATACAACTAGATTTAAAAATATTTAAAAGGAAAATGACTGAATTATTAGCTACTAAATGTTATTATTCTGTTACTCAATATTTGAACGAAGCGGTTAAATAGTTTATAAGTCTAAATTTAAGCTAAATAGTTATCGTATATTATATTTACTCCATTATTATTATATCTTTTGACATTTATTAATTGTTATGGATTGCTTTAATTATAATTTTAATCTTGTTTTTATTTACATAATTGGAATGATAAAATTAATTAGGATAAATATATAAATATTTGTACACCTGCATTTGTGAGTAAGACATAGCGACCAAAATGTAAAATACCACCATCCACTATTGTACCTACCTATGTTCTAGCAAATAAAGTTACTGGAAATAAAGACTGGTTACTGATTACTGATTACTGATTATGAAAAAAACATTGATTTTAAAAGACAAATTGTTTAAAACGTTTTTATATGAATAAACAAGCGAATATTATCATCCGTACTAAGTAAATCCCAATATAACCACCATTGAACGGCAACGCTACCCAAAACGCGAGTAGCACTAAGGACAATAATTTTATGGGGTGTCCCACCCAGTGATCACATGTGTGTGTTGCAATGCACACATGCGTTGCCTGTATTCAGATACGTACACTCATTGCACACACGCAAAGTGGAGCTAAAACCGTTCGCGTGCTTCAATGGCATTTTGAAAACGAATGCGCCGGCGCAGAGGGTTGCTTTGGAGCTTTGCGCGGGATTGAGGACATAGAGTTTTATTTATTTAAATACTAAGTATTCCAGATTTTTTTAATTCACATGTTTACAGAAGTTTATATTTGTATGAAAAATACGAATGTTTGTTCACGGGTCTTGGGTGTTTAATATGTATTTAAGTATATATCTATCTATATATGTAAGTATGTTTATCCGTTGCTTAGTATCCATAACACAAGCTGGTCTAGCTTACTTTGGGACTACCTAGGTCAATTGGTGTGAATTGTCCCGTGATATTTATTTATTTATTTTATATAAAAATTATTTACGGCGCGTGGATAATAGAAGCATGATAATAGTTAATATCTATTTAGCTATAAATAGATATCTATTTATTCATCTATCCGCGCAAGATCTAAAGTCATGGACATAGCTCGAAGAATCGCTAGACTTAAGTGGCAGTGGGCAGGGCACATCGCCCGTAGAACTGACGGCCAATGGGGCCGAAAGGTTCTGGAGTGGCGTCCGCGGACCGGAAGACGCAGTGTAGGTAGGCCTCCAACAAGATGAAGCGACGACCTGGTGACGGTAGCGGGAACGCATTGGATGCGGATGGTGCAGGGCCGATCTGTTTGGCGAGCCTTGGGGGAGGCCTATGTTCAGCAGTGGACGTCTTTCGGCTGAAATGATGATGATGATAATCTATCTGCAATAATATCTAATACGAAAAAGCACTCAAAAACATCTGGTAGTTACGGGCTTATGCCTAAACAAATAAAGTTGCATTAGATATGTTTGCGTAATATGTATAATGTGTTACTATCGTGAACTGTATACCTAATTTTGTTATTCAAAGTCAAAAAAACAGTCTACGAATAGTTTACAATACTTTATTCAAATTCACATACTAAACCACATTTTATAGGTATATTATATCTTTGTACACCTAACTTATGTTTATTTCAACTTTAGCATTTTTTATTTTTCTAAATTACGTACTTATATTATTTACCGCTCTACATATATAGCTATAAGTATTAACCCATCGAAATAAGTATTAATAATACAAGTATTTTAAAATTTATAATGAAGTTTTCGGCGCAGGGCTCTGCGTAAAGGCAGCTCGCGAATTGCAACGGTATATTTGGGACTGCTATTATAAAGTAAACCAACTAATTTAAATTATTCTAACAAAGAAAATTTAATTTCGTTACATAATACAGCCAGGATAATATTTTTCAGATTTTTCAAGCCATCGGAAGCAAGCAGAAGACACTTGATTCAGACCATTTCAATGCTTAATATTTTGCAATATGATTCCTAAATTATACCTCAGAAACCAGACATAATGTGACATTTAACTTTTGTTTAATAGTAATTGTTTTAACGTTGGAAAAGTGATTGCAAACCGAGTAACAGAACTTAGTAACCGACTAGGTAGTAACCATTGAATCAATAGACGACCTATAGACCTACCTATATAGCAGGTCAAGTTCAAATTCGACACGCGCAAAACAATGTGTTGTTTACAGTGAAGTTGATTTTCATACGTATTACAGTAAGATTAATTCCACTTTGACACACGAGACGTCTCAGTTTTAACCGTAAAGGTCGTGTTTTCTCATAGGGTAGGTACTTATAAAAAAATTTAGAAATTAATCACATAAAATATCCAAACCTATTTAATGTAATTAATAACAAAACTTCAGCCTAAGTACTTATTGCACTTCCGATCTCTCTCGATGTATGTCGAGAATTGCCGAGTGCCAAAGTGGAAATAATCTTACTGTACTTTGACACGAAGTTCTAGTTTGTATGATTGTGTGAGGATTAATGAGATAAAGTGTATGAGTCGCCCACGCCAGCTGCCCTAAGCTTTTGTATTGGCCTGACACGTGCCCATGTCCCTCACTGACTCGTTCCATTTTAATCCCAACCCGAGATATAAGAATTAATCTAATTTTATAAATATATAATACTTATTATACTTTTATAAATATATAATACCTAATATTTATTTTATTTATATTGTAATAAATATATTGTATATCGTGTTGTATATGTTTAGACGTCCAGACGTGTTTAGACGACCAGATGGCCTAGTGGTTAGAGAACCTGACTATGAAGCTTGAGGTCCCGGGTTCGATTCCCGTGTCGGGGCAGATATTTGTATGAAAAATACGAATGTTTGTTCTCGGGTCTTGGGTGTTTAATATGTATTTAAGTATATATCTATCTATATAAGTATGTTTATCCGTTGCCTAGTACCCATAACACAAGCTTTCCTAGCTTACTTTGGGACTAGGTCAATTGGTGTGAATTGTCCCGTGATATTTATTTATATGTGTATTATTGTGTTGTTTTATAAATATTTTGTATTTTTTTAATATTTATTGATTAATATCTCTTTATTTCTCCTGTCTGTTATTTCCGCCACCTGCATAAACCTGTTCATATTTGTGTACATGTATCCAGTATTGGTTGTCTGGAAGAGATCGCTTTTGAGCGATACGACCGCCTATTGTCTGCCTGATTTTTTATTGTTATTTTTTTTGTACTTTTTTTTGGTGATCAATAAAGAATAAGTATTTGTATTGTATTGTATTGTATATTTTTAATTGTGACACAGTTATTTATTTATTACAGTAACCAAAGTACCTATAAATGCAGAGATTAATCAAAGGAACTTTTTCACGAATGCGTTTTGGATTTTTGAAAAAAGTGAATTAAACCTATTAAAGTTTCACGTTTTGTAAATAAAATTTAAAAGTTGCTAGGAAGCATACTTAGTATGTAAGTAAGTTGGTTGTCTGTTGAAATGTATTTAATTTTTTCTTTAAAATTTACACAGTTAATGCAATAATTATAAATCTCAACTGTTATTGTTAAAAATAATTACCTACGCATTTATGCTCTAAGTCGACGCAAAAGAACCAAACATTCTTAATATTCAATGAAGCTTGATTATGTATGAATTCGTGTAACAGTCGAGGAAACTGAATTGCGTACCTACCAGAGTGGAACCTTTTTGTGGCAAATGCCATGTTGACAATCCCTACATCTGCCAAAGAAATCATTGAGAAATTGATTGTGAAGTGGTTCCACCTGGTACGCAGTTCAGATTCTTGTACAAGGAGACTTTTGACGACCGGATAGCCTAGTTGTTGGAGAACCTTGGAGAAGCTTGAGGTCCCGAGGTCGATTCCCGGTTGGGGCTGATATTTGTATGAAAAATACGAAAGTCTCTGCTCGAATCATGGATGTTTAATATGTATTTAATTAATGTATTTATATATGTTTATCAGTTGCCTATTATTCATAGTACAAGGTTAGCTTAGTTTGGGAATAGGTCAATTAGTGTCAATCGTCCAATTTAAAACCTAGATTTCAAACAATACCTATTTGTCTAATCCCCGTTTTTTCCTTTATTTATATAGTAAAGAAATGTATAAAGAATCGATTACAAAAGTTAGTTGTGGCGATCAAAGCAAAAGACTAATAATAGGTAAAACTTTTATTTTAAATAATATATAATATATACAAGGTGTTTTTAATTATTAGGAAATATTTCAGCAGATCGTTCGGTTAATTTAACTAAATACGCCTTTAAAGGTTTTTCATCAGAATATTGGATTCAAGATGAATTCACTCTTTTACACCGTATAATTTTAACATTTGTTTGGAATGTTTGGAAAAAATTGTCAACACACACAAAAAAACCTGGTAATTATTTACAGGGGTGTTACCTACATCAAACAAACCCAATCACCGTATATTACATGTTCAAGTGTATAATTTTGACATTTCTGTCGTTAAATTACAAAAGTCTAAGGGACTTGATTGAGATTTTTTGGATGATATTATTAGTTCAACTATAATATAACTTATGCAATTTATTATTTTAGTCATCTTCACGCTTATTCCAAAAATAACAAAAATTTGGTTGTAATAATATAATATACAAAAACGCCTACCAAACAAGTATAGCAACCTTGGTCGCTTAATTTTCAGATAAAGGCTTTGCTCAAGGCGTTGAGACTTTCATCTGGCTGGAATTATTTTAAGGGGAATACCCGTCAAATTGTAACCAAAGAAGTTATAACTTCGTTCCATGTCCAAGATTGAACTCAATAAGGCGTACTTAAAAATGACGTAGGCAGCCTAAATCGTATTGTAAGTTCACGCTTAAGAGGAAATTGAATACTCCACGAGGATTAGGCTTTTCGAGACATTGTTCCTAACCTAAAACTGAGCATCCTGTAACCTAAGACGTGATTTTTTTCCCGCCAATCCGCTCAGTAAGGTGAGTCCCATAGTCCCATCTTGAGACCATGTGGGGTATGTGTGCCATAATGCGCTCATGTTCTGGGCTAAATTTAGACTTAACCATTAACCTAATGGAGTTGAAGTAACAAAATCTGGAGTGATGTTACTCTTTATCGTCACGCATAACGATGGATCACTATTATGCAAGTATTAAGAAGACTCTACCTACATTCGGATACTGTGGGTAAAGTTGATGATTTTTAGGGTTCCGTACCCAAAGGGTAAAAACGGGACCCTATTACTGAGGCTCCACTGTCCGTCCGTCTGGCCGCCCGTCTGTCCGTCCGTCTGTCTGTCCGTCTGTCTGTCCGTCCGTCACAAGGCTGTATCTCGGGAACCGTGATAGCTAGAGAGTTGAAATTTTCACCTGAGGTAAAACCCACTATGGGGTTATTGCGTTTATTTGAGTTATCTTTTAAACAACGCGAGTTACAACAGCGCCTGCCATCTAGTGATAGACACTTTAACTACTTGGAGGACAACAAGTAACATAGAGGGCGTCTTGGTGAATCGTATTCAAGATATCGGTAATTTTGAAATAGGTAAATAAAATGCATTTAAATCCTATTTTTTTTAGTTTTTTGGTGTTTAATTGTATTGAAGATGCCGAGTATTTGTTGGTTCACATGTCTGAATTATAATTTGTATTCAAAATGCTTTTCTCTCAGAATTATTACCACTTAAAATTTTTGAAAGTTATTTATGAAATACTAGCTTTTGCCCGCGGCTTCGCTCGCGTGTACTATGAGTATTACAAAGAACCAAGATATCAAGCAAGCAAGCATACAGGCAAACAAGCAAGCAGGTCCACAATTGACTGAGAAATCGGTGAACATACCTACATAAAAAAAATAAAGTGATTCCACTTTATTTTTTTAAATAACCTCCTTTTTTAGAAGTCGGTTAAAGAGCCCTTTGCGGCCTACTTACAGTATAAACTTATGAATTTTGAAATTTTAGCTTTCTACAACCAGTAAAACGCAAAATCCCGTTTTTTCCCGTTCCCGTAAGAATTTCGGGAAATGTTTTCTTAATGCTCCCCTACACTCCCCAAGGAACCCACTTGCCAAATTTCAGCTTTCTATGACCAGTAAAACGAGAAATCCCGTTTTTCCCGTTCCCGTGGGAATTTTGGAAAGTCCTCTCCTAATGCTCCTTTACACTCCCCAAGCAATCTACATGCCGAATTTCAGCTTTCTACGACCAGTAAAACGAAAAATCCCGTTATTTCCTTATCCCGTGGGAATTTCCAAAAATCCTTAAAACTGTTTTTTACTATTATAATTACCTACTTTTATGCCAAATTTGAGAAGTCTAGTAATTATAGTTCATAGGTTTCCGTTGAACAGAATAATAAATCCCGTTTTTTCCTTATCCCGTGGGAATTTTGAAAAATCCTGAAATTAATGTTTTAACTAATGTAATAACTACTTGTGTATCAAATTTGAAGAGTCTAGTTATTATAGTTACTGAGATACGGTCACTCGGAATCGAATCTATAAATCCCGTTTTTTCCCGTTCCCGTGGGAATTCCCGAAAATCCTTCCTTAGTGAATGCCTACATTGTATAAGGTATCTATGTGCAAAATTTCAAGTATCTAGGTCCAGTGGTTTGGGCTGTGCGTTGATATATCAACAGTCAGTCAGTCAGTTTAGAATTGTATATATATATAGATTGCTAAATGCGTTAGTATAATTGAGGTTATTGCGTCTGTATAACGCATTTGCCCCAATGTCAGTGGTCAATAACCTTTTTCTAGATAGTGTAAATTTGAGCGTTTTAACAACACATAAATAAATGACTGAATCCTGAAAGTGTGTTTAGGTACTTTAAATTTTTACTGATGTTAAAATTATTAATTCTTTAGCAACTTTAGTAACTGCTTATTTGATTTTTCATTAATTTTGAACATGAAACTACCGTGAGACTCACTCAAAAATCTTAAATATAAAATGAAACTGCCTTAAAAACCACCCAGGAACTATAAGCAAAAAAATACATATAAAATCAAAATTGAACCGATTACAACAACCGACGAATTGAGAACCTCCTCCTTTTTTGAAGTAGGTTAAAAAATGTTTGCAACACCGGTTACTTGGCTTTGGATAAATGCGTCTGCAAAATAAAGACGCATTTTACGTAATTATACTATTTTTGGCCTCAACTGATTATTCGCGGTTCGTGGTTCCTTTTATTAATAATACCTTCTAGAATATGGTATTACGAACACGCGCCATGAAGTTTTAGAGGCCTAATCACAATCGATACACAATTATTTAAAAAAGATGCATTTTCCCAAATTGAGGTAATAGCGTCTAAAATCCCGGTTTTTAAAAAAATGCTTGTATATTTTTTAATACTAGTGCAGCAAACAAAGTTACTTCGACAAATTTATTGTTAAAGACTTGGATAAAGCACAGGCCAGGCCCAAACAGTACTTCAAAATACTTGATGCATATTTCACAATTTGAGATTGAAAAAATATCAAAAAAACACGAAAAAACACGTACGCAATTACCTCAGGTGACCTTATTTCGGTTGCCGCTATAACAAAAAATACTAAAAAATGGAATAAAATATATATTTAAGGGGCTCCCATACAACAAACGTGATTTTTTCGCTCGTTTTTGCTCGATATTGATAACGGCAACAGGTAGACGCTTGAAATATTCACAGAATATTTAATTATAATATTGACTTTAAAAATAAATCATTAAATTAAAATAAAAAAAAATATGTAAGGGGGCTCCCATACAACAAACTTGATTTTTATAGATAATTGTATGAAACCCTTCGTGCGCGAGTCCGACTCGCACTTGGCCGGTTTCTTTTTATCAAGCTCTAAAGATTGTTCAGTGAAGTCTTCGAGCAAGAATTCCGATTGGATTCTTTTCAAATAACGTGGAGTGGAAAACTATAAATTTAAATTTTTAAAAACCCTCAACGCAATTAAATAAGTCTACCAAAAATATCCTTTTCGCATCATACATAAGAGCTGATAACTTTAAAACGGCTGAACCAATTTTGATAAAATATGTCTAAGAACCATCGCCAAGAAACCTGTTTTCAAATAAGAAAACCGCATCTTAATCCGTTCACCCGTTTCAGGGTTATGATGCCACAGACAGACACACAAACAGACAGACACACACACACACACATAGCATTCAAACTTATAACACCTCTCTTTTTGTGTCGGGGGTTAAAAATGTGTTATTTGAGGGTTTGTAACGGAATGTTATTCCATATTTTTACTTTTGCTTTATTGTAAAATCAATAGGTAAAATTATCGCAATTGTTAATATTATAAACGTGAAAGTTTATATGGATGATGGGATGGATGGAAAGTGTAGGTAGGTAGTCACAGTTTTTTTATTATATAGTGCAAAAACCGTTTCCACCCTTTAAACTTTAACCGACTTAGACCAATTTTTGATAAAGTCAAGACAAAAGTTAGATTTAGTGCGTTTTTAATTTAAATTTACCTAAACGATAAATAAAATTTTGTGCCAGTTTTCGATTTAATACTAACTTCTGTTTCAAAAACTTCAACTATTGTCTGTTTATAATAATTAAAAACAATTTTATTTACCACACCTTTCTAAGTATTTTGGTGCTAAAAATTACTAACCGAACAATATTATAATGTTATGTATTTGAAAACGTGACACTATGGTACTAAACGTGGTACTATGGATACCTAACATGAACACTAACATGAACATGAAAACATTTTGAAACCTTACACGTCTAGGGGATGAAAACGACTAGTTTTCGCTTATTTCACAATCGTTTAAGTACCTAACTACGTACATTTCTACTAATAGAATATATACTGATGCTTTTGTCTTTCTCCTGATCCCGTCTAGACTAAACAAATCAACGAGACAGACTATGTGTTTATGAATAGACTCGGCCGAGTTACCTTCAAATGCTAACCTATCTCAATGTAGGTCGCCTTGAAATAGCTAGGCTATTGAGGGTTTCCCCAGACGGCATTATTCTTTATTAGACCCCAAACAAAAGAGAACCTTCAACTTGAAGTTAGTTAAGGTTAAAGTATAAAGACTCGGGCGGGCAGTGAGACTGCATCTAGACGAGCTAGGTATTCATTCGATTGCAAAGGGGGATTCTAAGGGTATTAATATCCTGCGCAGTGCTTTCATACTCTGAGGCTTGACGGATGTGTTTGTACAAATGAATGTTTGACGCTTTTTAAGGGTTCTAGGATTTTGTTTAACGAAGTCAATTGGCTTTTGGGAGGTGAAGGAATTTGAAACTGTTTCAGCAAATTTGGAATAAATTCTTTAACTCTTATCGTGGTTTAATGTTCACGTCTTAATTCGGAGAAAGAAATAATTGTTATTCCCGGCCAAAATAAAGCATTTTCCTTACCATATGGTAGAATATAAGGATGTACAAGAACAAAGTCAAATATTGAGAAAACATGTACACAGAAGCAAAATAAGCATCAAGTGGTGGTAGACTGTGTAGAACAAATAAGTCCAAATACTTAGTTCGTGTATATCGGACACTGAAAGGTAAAATTCTAAAAGGAACTATTCTTTCCGCTGGCGTTCGTGTCGTCACAGTGTGTATGTTTTTGTGTTTAGTTTTAAATGGGTCCCACTGAAAAACAGCGTTGTGGCGTGCCACAACATTATGCTGAGTGGGGCCCAATTTATAATATTCGATAATATTTCTCTATTTTCTTTCGATGTATTTTTTGTCTGTGTGTGTATCGAATATGTGTAAATAAACATTTCTCTCTCTCTCTCTAAAATTATAATTGTATGAGTACCAGACCAACCGTGTTCTACATTACCTCATTAACAATACTACTTTATTTATTAATACAAGTTAAACCAGAAGTCAATGGCCGAAGTAACCGTTTCCTTTCAACAACAATATCTGGCTTTTAATAATAAGAACTGATCCAGTCTGCGCCTTCATTTTGTGGTTCTCTTACAATGAGCTTTTCATACTTATTGTTTCACTCCAGACGCGAACCTGCCCCTTCTTTTGGGACTCAGAGCTGCATTCGTTTTCAATAAACTCTTTGCTAACTTGAACACTCCATTCCCCTTATTCATTTTATCAACACCCTAACATTTGACTATCGCTCTTGTTCAGTTGTCCCAAAAGCCATGGAAACCAAATCTTGCCGCATGAAATCATTTGTAAGGCAAGATCAAGTCGTTTTGGTGGTAGTCGTTCCGTTCAATTATTTAGTCTCATAGGTATTCAAGGCATTGAAGTTGCAGCTGAATGGCAAGCTTCATGTGAACTTGAGCGTTCATTGTGCGTTTGAGAAATTCAACATTCAATTCTGGTTTAAATTTTGTGTATGTTTTTTTTAGGTTCACGTGTAAGAAATATTTTAAATGTACACTATGGTTTTACATAAGAGGAATAAAAAGCTTACTTAATAAAAAGTACAGGTATAATTTTTGAATTGCAATACTTAGGAGAATTTTTCATTAGTAATTTCAAACATGTAACTTGGAAATTGGTGCATTTTATCCATTTCAAATCGGAATAAAAATAATTGTAACTTGATTCGTGGCTGGATTGCTATTATTCTTTGACTTTAGAGGCAACCAACGAAAAAAATATCAGAGCCTGGCAGATGTTTGAGCCCGCGCCGTTTTACCCACACTATTACAGGTAGCCATCTCATTCCACCTTTACTTTTTCGAGCGCACCTGAAAGAGATGGCTGATGTTCTAATAGGGGTTGCACCGAGGGATTTGCCACGTGACCTCTTCCCCATGCTCCTACGCACACATACAACTTTGGAGTATCAATCAACTTCATCGATCTTTGGAAAGAATCATTAGCGTAGTGCATTAACCGAGTATTAGTTTGAAGTTACGAGGTATAAATATTCATTTGATAAATTAAAAATATAATTAATCATCTTTGGCTTGAAAACAAACTTCAAACTTTTTTATACTGGTTATTTTATCAACTCACACGTTAATTGCGTACAAAACTTTCCAAACAATCTAATATGTATGTATCTCGTTAGAAATTTAGCAGCTTCAAGCATAATCTGAATAAAAAGGTAACTCAATTTTTAACTGATTGCATAAATTTTAAACCCCTCGTTGCTTAAATTTGGAACCGTCAACAAAAACCAATATTACAGTTAAGTGGCTCTAAGAAGCCGCTTCCGTAAACAAAGGCCGCCGACAAAATCTCATAAACGGGGCCTTCAGCAAAATAATATCATCAACTCATTGGCTACCGACAATTTGGAGCGTTAAAGAAAAACAAACTCCTGGACTTGTATCAAGTTACACTACTTAAACTGTCGTCAGCCCGCCACCCACGCTCTTTCTGCCTTTTTTACGAAACTTTTTAGTTTTTACAATCACGTAAATAGGTTTCCTGTTAGAAAAACAAACAGACGTTTATTGACTCGGAAATACCAGTTTTTATTGTCTAGTTGCGAATGAATGATGGATTTCGAATGACTCTATATCAGATGAAATGAGGCTTCCGACTTTGATGACACAAAATTACATATCACATATTGTTGAATGAATACCATAAACGTAACAGAATTCGTAGAAATTAAAGAATATCATACCTTTGTATAATATTAAAATTTTTGTATTTTTAGATTCTGTAAAATTTATGTATGTTAGTGCTATTATTAAAATTAAATGTCACTAAACATCTATACTTCTTATGGTTTAGGAATCTGCAATACACAGGATCACATTCAGTTAAGTGACCCATTGGCTCGATTGAGGATCCTGTTTCGAGAAAAAATATAAAATTATTTTTCTGCAGCGGTCATAAAGCCCGAAAGTTACAGGTAACGGAGCGTAGAATTTTAGGAATTCCGTCAATAAAACTATTGAAGGTTAAGTTTCGAAGTTTATCAGTTCATCAGTAGCGTTTTGTGGTAAATATATCAAGTTAAACCTAAGAAGCGGACACATCGGGCTGACGGGGCGTGGGCAGCGATCCTAATCGGGGACTGTACGAACCGTTTTCACGATCCACTGGTGACGTTATTATTACCATGGAACCCTTTTACAACCTTTTTGCGGTAATAGATCTTGTTTTATAGGGTTCCATACATTAAAGGAAAAAGCAACCCTTACGGGATCTTCGTTGTTCGTCTTTCTGTATGCAGAAAGTTGAAATGAAATATCAAATACTTAAACCTGCAATTTCTTGGAACTGTAAAAAAAAACAACAACCTAGAGCAATCAGACCCCATAGGATATCTATGTACTTTTCTGTGACGAGAAGTACAGCCTCAAAGTACAAGTAAAGGTTAAGTCCGAAGATCACTGATCCCGTTAAAATAACTTTCTTTTTCATAGAAATATAATGAAACCCAAAGAATTTTTTGCTTGCTTAGTTAGGTTAAATTTAAACTGAACCGTCGATGTAAGAGTCAGTCTCGCACTTGGCCGGTTTTTTAGTTAACATGTAGTTATGTCATGTTTAATAACACAAAGGATCCATTGAAGCGTTAAAGTTAATTGATCGATGTAAAAAGTAATTTTGAAAAACAACCTCAACCTTTCATTCAAAATTCGCATCTTCTGAACTTAAGTTATAAGCGTAATTTCAAGTCAGTCCGATCAGTAGTGTGGGTCAAAAAACATTTTGCAGGACTTGATTCAGTCATATAAGGTAAACGTACCAATGCTCGAAACCTCTACGCCCAGTAGATGACACCCATCTCTCACCTCTCTTACATGGCATAAAGATTGAAGGTGGCATGTATTGGGTCAGTGTCGAGCACAGGGACGTTTACCTTACCTACTTAACAAATAATATACCTATTGAATTTATGTTTGACATACCTAAATATTAACTAAAGTCACCGACATAGCTCGAAGAATCGCCAGACTCAAGTGGCAGTGGGCAGGGCACATCGCTCGTAGAACTGATGACCGATGGGGCAAAAAGACTCTCGAGTGGCGTCCGCGGACCGGAAGACGCAGTGTGGGTAGGCTTCCAACAAGATGGAGCGACGACCTGGTTAAGGTTGCGGGATCGCCTTGGATGCGGAGGTTACGGGACCGATCAGTTTGGCGAGCCTTGGAGGAGGCCTATGTTCAACAGTGGACGTCTTTTGGCTGAAATGATGATGATGATACCTAAATATTCAGCGAACCGGAAGACGGGGCTGGGAAGCTCCCAACAAGATGTACCGACGATCTGGTAAAGATAGCAGGAACTACTTGGATGCGGGCAGGAGGACCGACAGTTGTGAAACTCCTTGGGAGAGGCCTTTGCCCACCAGTTGTAGTCTTTCGGCTGATATGATGATGATGACGACCTAAATACTTTTTATTGATATCGTAATGCTAAATGTAAAAAAAATACATCAGGCAACAAACTATTTCGAGTTAAACGTGCTGCCAAGCAACAGCGCTTGAGGCGTTGTGTTCCGGCACGGAGAATAAGAAAGCCGGCGAAAAAATTGGCATAAGTTCTACCTATTCTCTGCTGCCCAAGTTGCTAGGGTAGACGCATCTGAAATCTCCTGATGTTGCGGGGGTCTATGGTTGGCGGTGCTCATGTAGCGACTATTAGCGCCATCTAGTCATCACATAAGGAACTAATTGCTACAATCCTACATCACGCTATCGAAGTTTCTCAACTCGGCTGCATAAATACAACTTCCAACTTTCATCCATTGGACTTCGGTCCCCAGGCATAACATCTGCCTGGAGAGAGATCTCTCTATTGGAACTACCCCAAACTCACTTCATTCCAGTCTATATACGTCACAGGCCTCCTCTCAGAATGAGAGAGCTTGGGCCGTAGTTCCCACACGAGTCCAATGCGGATTGGGAACACACTGACCATTGAATTTCTTTGCAGGTAATATATGCAGGTTTTCTCAGTATGTCTTCCTCCACCGTTAAGCTCATGGTAAATTTCAAAGGTAATTTCGCACATAAATTCCAAAAAACTCAGAGGTTCAAGCCGAGATTTGAACCCACGACCCTCTGCTTGAGAACCCATAGGTCAAACCACTAGGCCACCACGGCTTAGTCACTTATTATACCATCATATGATCCACTTGGTCGTTTGCCGCTCTATTAAAAAAAGTTGAAACGTCATACACCAAACAACACAGCTACTGAATCAAATTATTAGATATCATCTCCAAGTTAATAAAGATTTGGACACTGCCTCTTGTCAAACGTACAAAAAAGTAAAGGTAGCTCGACTACCGTGGACACACTTTGATTTACGAGAAATAAAAGTTCGGGCTCGTTTTAGAGGCGCAATTAAAATACTTAACGAACCTCCCTCAGTGGGTGGTGGGCGACAGTTCTCACGAGGCTATTAAACATATAATTTTCAACTATTGTTTTTTACAAGATTTATGATGTGGGCCGTGCATGTCCTTGTTAGTTGCGGAAAAAGCCGGTTCTTGAACCGAAAAATTTTTGGCGTGTTTATGGTAAACGATTTCAACAACTTCCCTATCCAAGAAGATGTTAAGGGCTCCCACACAATACTGCGAATTCGCATCGCATCGCTAATATCTGCGAGCTCGCACGAATGCACCGCAAGACCTTGCGATCTGATTCGCATCGCGCAAGGTTCAGGTGACCATACAAATTATATGGTCACCTGAACCTTGGTCTTACTGCACGAAATCGCATCGCAGCAATTCGCATCGTCAGTTCCTGTGATGCGACGTCGCGTCGCATCGCATCGCAGTATTGCGTGGGAGCCCTTAAACTGTACCTACCTTTTAAGATCTTCATGTCAACATTTAATGCAATAAAGAGTTTGAGTTTGAAACGGTGACTTTTAATCGGTGGTCAGGAGTTAGAAAATATTAGTACCAAACCAAAATGGAATTTAATAGATAAGGACTCAAGCAATTAAGTCTCTGTTCAAATTAAAAAAAATAACGTAATTGTTAAAACTTCCTCCATCCACCGAATACATGGTCATCTTACATTTGTTGAACTTTAAGTAGTTTTGTCAAGTGTCATCGATTAGGCGGAGAATTTGGTAGGTCTCTTTGTTCAAGAAACTGACTTATCAATGAGGTTTTAGGCTCATAGACTAAGCCATGTGTAGGGTGACAGTGATTTTAACTGAAAAGTGATTTTCAAAATAACAATTATTATAAAAAAAATATACTATCGTAAAAATAGACGTTTTGTTCATGTAACTGCGACTTAAACGTGGTCGCTAACAAATACTGATCTAGAAAAATTGGTTCATTTTTGGTTTGTACCGATTTTTTGGCTGAACTTGACGCCTTAGTTATAGCGGCATGAACATGAGAAAAATCCTTATCTAACAAAAAGGGTGAACGTTGTGTATGTAAAAAAGTTGTATACTTCCCGCGGGATAGCGATAAATGAATCCTAGTATTTCATAAGGAAGCAATCAAAACATAAACAATGCGGTAAATAAAATTACGTGGCGCATACTTAAATCAAATTATGTATTGTTCAATAAACGTGGATCACAAAGTCATTGTCAGATACCTGACTCCTTGTTAGTCACAATCCATTATTATCATATGTGGTTTAAATAAAAGTATCATGTCGATTAATTGCCTTTTATTCATAGAAGCAACCCTTTCAACCCGAGCGATTGTTCTTCTACGTTATTCATATTATGATAACCGCGCGATACTTATCAAGCATGCGCATTATTTTCATTATAAACGACTTGTGATATGCTTTGTCAGCATGACATGAAACGCGTTAAGTGAAATCGTGTTTTTTTTATAAATGTTAGTCCTTTGGACAATATTGTGATGAAAATGTCTTAAAGGCTCCCAGCATGTGGCGGGCGGACTGTTCACTGTTTGGAAGCCACCACCCGTCACGTAATGTTTAAGAATTGAAATATTAATAATCGTAACCTACCCCTTTGGGTTGCATAGATTTGACAGTTGTTGACATTATGATCAGAAAGATATTCATGAGTTTACTGTTTTTTCCGCCAAAGGATTGTTAGACGCTGACTGTACAAAAGATTGGGATCGCAAGTCATTTACATGTTAAATAATAATTTCTTATGCTAAACATGTATGCTGTTGCTTGTTTAACTGCCGATTAGCTTTAAACTTTAATTGAATAAACAGAGCCTGTTAAATTGAAAGAAGAAGCGTTATAAATCCGTGCTACAGTTACTTGCACGCGGCCGTATTATGTTATCTATTAGAGGCGTGCGAGTAAATCGCGTCGCCAGCGCTGTAATAACTCCCAAGGCGTTAAAATGAGCCCGAGAACAATTTAATTGAATAAAATTAGCCAATAAAGTGCGCTCGTCGAAGGCTGCCACAATGGCATACCGACTTTCAAGCGTAGCACTCGTAAATAGCCTTATTTATTGGGGACTTCGGGAATTCTCGTTAAATGGTCGATCGATATGCTGTGTCTCGGAGATTGCGTTCGGGGACTTTTAACCATTGTCAGGCTCAGCCAGTATTTGTAATCGGTAACGTTTTTAGTGGCAAATTTGGACAATTTGCTTTGATGATTGGATTCGGAAATTACAAGACCCGTCTGGCCGCTTGGGCACGCGCCGCCTGCGGCAGAGACATTTTTAAAACAAGCAGATATGTTAATCAAGAGTCCAATTATTTTTACAAGATGCAAGTAAATGAGGAACTGAAAAATTTATTGCCATAATGTCGATGAAAGATGTAGTACAAGCGACCATTCTCAACGACGTTGTACACATGGTAAGTGAAATGATGGCACTATAAACTCTTTTGAAGGAAACTCTTAAATACTTAATCTTGTGCACTCATTTTGACGGCAAAAAACTGATTTAATTTTTAAACAGCTTTACGTGTCATAAAAAGTAAAATTACAGGTGGCAATTTGCAGCACATTTAATAATGCCAACATCAGAATGAGACCGCTCGAATTATCGCTAAAAGGAATGCTCTCATTGCATCTATGATTTAAAGGTTTAGTCGTTAAAAATGTGTAACAATTAATCCTAACTAATATTATAAAAATGCGAAAGTAACTCTGTCTGTCTGTCTGTCTCGCTTTCACGCTAAAACCACTGAACCGATTTAAATGAAATTTGGTACACAGATAGTCTAGAGCCTGAGAAAGAACATAGGCTATATATCATCACGCTAACACCAATAGGAGCGGAGCGGAGCGGAAGAATGTTTCAAAATCGGGGGTTTTTGAAGTAAAACTTATGGAAGCGGATGTGCGGGGGGGTTCGGGGGGGGGGTATTTTTCTTATATCGAGGAACTACGGAGAGCCATAATTAATAAAAAAGGAAATTGGATAAAAAAAAATAAAGGTCACAGGAAAAATCACGCGCCGTACACATCTCGACCTATATAGTACGTTCCACTGCAGACGACAGGCCTCCTCTCAGGATGAGAGGGCTTGGGCCGTAAATTGGGAACTTTGCACTAACCATCGCACAACACCACCCACACCAAACCACACCACAGTGTGTGCAGGCTTTCTCACGATGTTTATCTTAACCGTAAAGCTCATGTAAATTTCAAATGTAATTTCCCACATAAATTCCAAAAACTGAGAGGTCTGTGCGAGACCGGGCTCGAACGAACGACCCTGTGCTTGAGAGGCGTAGCACAAAGATAAGCAAAATTAGACTCTAATAGGTATATTCCCAGGTATGTCGTATGTGACTATGGTCAACTTATCTTTTGCTAAAGCCTGGTTGCAAGTAGAATGTTCAGTACATGTAATAAGCGCGGAAGCACACTCGTTGAGTGGTGTCGCGGCGCATGCCCGCTGAATGTTAAACATAGGGCCACTCGCCCTGGAACAGTGACGTATACCGCGTACTCGGTTTTAATACCTGGTATAAAATATTAGAGAGTCGAGAGATGCAGGCGACCGGTGGATGCAAGTGACGAGTTGTCATTTATTGTGGCGTTCTGAGAGGCCTTTGTTCCTCAGCACGACATTTTAAAAGTATCGATTTTTAGGGTCCCGTAGCCAAATGGCAAAAAACGGAACCCTTATGGATTCGTCATGTCTGTCTGTCTGTCTGTCTGTCTGTCCGTCCGTATGTCACAGCCACTTTTTTCAGAAACTATAAGAACTTGCTGTTGAAACTTGGTAAGTAGATGTATTCTGTTAACAGCATTAAGATTTTCACACATAAATAGAAAAAATCAATAAATTTTGGGGGTTCCCCATACTCAGAACTGAAACTCAAAAATTTTCTTTTCATCAAACCCTTCAAAAATGATATTGAGGTTTCTAATATATTTTTTTTCTAAACGGAATAGTTTGCGCGATAGACACTTCCAAAGTGATAAAATGTGTGTCCCCCATGTAACATCTAAAATAAGAGAATGATGTGTGCGGATGTTTTGCATAACCTGATACCCCCTTCCCCTTTCCGTCACCGAACCACTAGGCGCGGCGAGCAGTTTCACCCTTATGTTGTAGACATTCCTCCATTACGCACGAAGCGGTTTGCGTCTTCTTTCATTATGCGGACGGCTAAGGAGTGGAACTCTCTGCCGAGGTCAGTTTTTCCGGATCGCTACAATCTGGATATCTTTAAGGTCAAAGTGAACAGACACCTTCTAGGCAAGCGTGAACCATCTTAGGCCTCATCTTCGCCTTCCATCAAGCGAGATTGAGGTCAAACGTAAGCCCATTTTTTTATAAAAAAATAAATGATAAAACTAAAAAAATATATTTTTGATGTACATGAGTGAGTGAGTAGGTACGTAAATTTCCACCGAAAATTAGTTTGAACGAGATCTAGTAAGTAGTTTTTTTTTAAAACCGTTATAAATCGTAAACCGCATTTTTTATAGATAATGGTACGGAACCCTTCGTGCGCGAGTCCGACTCGCACTTGGCCGGTTTTCTTCGATCCTGAATTCAATGTTTCTATGTGTACCTACGCTCTACTCGTAGTTCAACCAATGGGTGCTTATTGTGTCTATAAGTGTCTATACAGGGTTATTTGTAATTCACTAGCATCCTTTTAACCCTAAACTCCTACCACTTAAACAAATGTTTTTTGTTTTACGGCTTTTGTCATAACTTAATATTTTTGGTGTAATAACGTTTTGAAAATTAGAGATTACCTCTAATTTTTACGATACTCTGTGTATGTATGGGAAAAAAAGTGCTTCATTTTAAAAAGTCGTAAAACAAAAAACATTTGTTTGAGTGATAGGAATTCAGGGTTAAGAGGATGTCAGTGAATTACAAATAACCCTGTATTACGAGTATTATGCTTAAAATAATAAAATAATGCGATGTGTTTCGTATAAGTAATGTTCTTTGCTAAAAAAATATCACTCTTTTATTAATTAGGCACGTACTTTTAAGCCCTGAAAAATACCTGGACCAAGACAGCCCTTCGGCACGATTGATAGGTGTCTCAACTCCTCTTAATAAGTGGATTCCTCACTCTATTTTGTAGCCACTTGGCACTTGGCAGCCTTCACGAGAACCGTACGTTTTTGTGACCATTGATTAACTGTCATTGTCACCAATACAATGTTTGCGACGACGGTCACTTGTTACCGGCTCAATTTTGCAGTTAATTGATTATTAAAGTTTACTGTTTTGAGCTCGGGCACAGCGCAAGGTGTTTGTTTGAGTTCGAAAAAAAAAAACGATTTTGGGTTTCTCGGAAACAAATAAAAAAATAAAACAATGGTTACATTTGTGAAAGAAATAAATTGTGTGTTAAGAGGGTCATACGCAGCATAAGAAACAAAAATCGTCTCTCCTGTGGACATAAAATTAGTTACTCCGATTCAACAAACTACAGATTTATTTAACTGGGCCGAAAATCGGCCAGGCGTCCCACTCCTCGATATAGACTTGACTAAAAAACATCCTTAACTTTTGCTACTTATGTCCACAGGGGAAACGAAAAGAAATAAAGTGTATGACCCTTAAAATAAAATCTTAGTCTATTGAAATCAACATAACACAATTTATATACATAACTCCACATAAATGAACACGAATTAATGAAAATAAATACTTTAACTACCAAGTGTATTTACAAAAAGAGCTATCGCCTCAAATGACTTTAATTAGTTAATTTGTGATTTAGCTATTTGCAACTGTTCGGGTGACAAATGTCTTCGAGCTTTGTCGGCGCCTGTAATGAGATCGTGCAAGGTAGAGACAAATTCGACTCATAAATAACTTGGGTCGTTCATTCAGCATTTGCTGTTACCGCCTAATTCATTGATATCCTTATTGCTATATTTGTCTCATTTATATTTGCGTTATTAGATGCAGTGGCAAGAGAAACAGAATTTGTTGCTTATCCTTATGGATTGAATTTTTTCGTTAAGTAATCCGATAAATTAGAGAAGCAAGTTTAGCATGCTTTAAGATGAACATTTCTGCAGTTAGTGTAGATACAAAAGCTTTGCCATACTTTGCATCACTGACCTTAAAAATTTAAGCAACCTGATGGGGTTCGAGCTCTTGCGGCGGCAGCATGTCTCTTCTAGTCATATCATGGTCTGGCATGTTTTTTTTTACCGGACTGTCGAAGGAGGGTTATGTTTTTCGAGCGTATGTATTTATGTATGTACGTATCATTATTTGGCATGCCCTGCAGCCTAAACGGTAACCTATCGATGTTTAGAAACTCCTTTACTCGAATTTCACTTATCCGAAAACGGTTCACCGACTTTTTAAAATCCATATGTTTCGTTTTTCCACAACTTCACAATGCCACGGATTCATTTAATCACAGTTTTATTTGCCAACAAATTCAAAATCCCGAATAACATTAATCCATTTTTTTATTTGCCAACCTAATCCGTTGCCATATTTTCATAATCTAAATGTAACGAAAAGCCGAAAGTATGTTTTTATTATCTACCTAACCTAACATCAGTGTAAGACAACATTGCTTAAATTTTAGCGAGCGAGCGAAGCGAGCGAGCAAGACGATTCGGAGCGGAAGCGACTCGGATAGATTAGGTTCAAAGGCTAATGCGGGAGCGAAGCTTGTCTCTGTCAATAATACAAGCACGGCTTGGAGTCCTAAATGAACCATGACAAATAGTTTTATTTATTTCTCTTCTTTTAGCTTCGATTATTCCTGTTTGTTGAATGGTGTGATAGTAAATAGGTATTTTTTATTAAGATCTGATATTTAAATTCTTTTATATTTACTTGAACGTAGTAATTTAATAATTAAATTTGTAAAAATACATTGGAAATACTCGTATACATTTCGGACTTTACGATAAATGACAACTGTTTAAAGCCAAGTGCGCATCATGGTGATTAAAGTTCTGTTTTTGTCACTCTTTGCTATTATAAGCAGGACAGCAACATTTCAAACTGTCAATTTGCTTTAGAGTGTAGATCTGCTTTATATCTGCCTTTGTGACGATTCACTGCAGGGGTCAAATGATGGTCATTATTTAAATTTTCTTTATTTAATTCAGTTTATCATATTTCTGGAGTCTGATTTCTGAAAACGCTTCACAAAGCCTATTTCTCCAAACGGTTTTCGATTTATTATACGTTGTCAAAAATTGGGGCATCCCAATTATTTAATTTTATTAGTAAATGAATATGAATATACAAAATTGTAATTTTGTTACTTTATTTGATTTTAAAATATATAAGCTGCAGGCAACAACTAGTAATAACAAATCTGGCCATATTGAATTTAATCCCCCGCGCAGGCGAGTAAAGAAACAATTTTTAAATCTTAAACTTAAGCCTATAAGCTATCACGAGCATGTCACAGTTTTATAATACAGACTTGGCAATTACAGTGATGGAGTCGGGTATTAAAGTTGCAATTGAAATCTCGTAGCTTGGGGGCCTTGATACTTATGTTCTTAACGAGTGTTCCTGAAACAGCGCTGACGTGGGTACAGAAGCTGGCCACACAGGCGACGGTACCCCGCAATCCTTTATGCAAATACGTACTATGCCCTTAATACAGTGATCATGCGCAGCAAGGGCGTAATAAACTCGAAGCGTTGTTTATGATTTAGCAGAGAGTTTTTGGACACTCCTATTTTCTCGAACCACTTCGTTTCGCATACTTGTTTTGTCATAATTTCACTTGTAATACTAACGATTACCATAAAATAAAATAAGTTTTTTGAAATGTCGTCGTATTTAAAACAGTAGGTTAGGTTAGTTTAATGACAATTTTGAAGGCAATACTGTTTTATAAACAAACTACTTTATGACAAATGAAAATTATGTAAAACGACACACTTTGTTATGGTGCATGTGATATCGGACCAACGATAAAGAACCTTTTTTTTACTTAGGGTTGCAAACAAGTAAGTGAGTCATCTGAAAGTAAGTGGACGGACCCACCTATGGACATCCAACTCGGTAATTACACCGGTTGTTTTGCTTTCTACGCTGAAACAACAACACTGCAAGCACTGCTGCTTGCCGGCAAGATTAGCAAGTAATATCGTGGTAGCGATCTGGACGCCAATTTTTTTAAAAACAAAAGTGATGAACATAATGGACCTTTGTCTGTTTTAGACTTTGCAATTTTTTGCAATTATTGAGACAAAAAAAGTAAATACTCATTCATTGTATTATTAACTAGGACACAAGTAACAAGTGCCTACCGCGTGGTTCAACAAATTCATTAAAAATTTTACCTTGAATTATGACTAGTGGCGTCTGAAGGCGAGGCGCTAGCCCTCCACCCCTGTTTTTAACAACACTGATTTTCTCACATTTAATCAAAAACAAATATAATGTTTACCCATGGTCTAATCGTTCGGTTAACAAACGTTAGCGACCTGTTAACAACCCGCCAACCGCTCATTATTTGCTAACAAACGGCGATAACAGAACTTAACAAGCTTCGCTTCGCGAGCGGAAAAAAGTCGGCATTTTTTAACATTCACCTGTTTTTGCTTGGATATCGCACGAGTTTCTACCACCCGTATTCTAATAAACACTTATCAGGATTCCATCTCAAGGAGCAAAGAATTATGGCATATTTAAAGAATTTATTGCTGCCGCAAAACAAGGGAAACTCTGATAAGCCCCTGGTTTTGCGATAAGGCTCTTTAGTAGTGTATTTGCCGAAGCTAAGTTTTGATCGGATCTTTTTAAGTTATTGGGACGATCTCGGATGCTGTTGACTTGAAATGTAGCCAACTTATGCCTATTATGACTAATTTTTTTGTTGAGACGGAATGGAAATGAATTATACCTACGCTAAGTAATTGTTGTTTTTAGATTGTATTTGATATTTTTAACAGATGTTTGTTTCAAGATTTGTACCTATCTAAGTTGTATGATGCCCTATGATTTTAAAGTATTGGTACAAGAATTAAAATAACATTTAAATAAATGACTTATTCCTAAATTTTTGATATTATTTAGAGTCTAAAAAAATAAGTAAAGATACCTAGTGTCATATAGAAATATAGATAAATACCTACCATGTTAAAATTTTTTAAAATAAATAAAGACATTGGTGTTGACAGGATTCACGAGAATTCTTGCTATTTTAAATATTTAACGAGATATAATGAGTCTCATTTCACAGCTAATCGATGATGATGACATTAGTTGCATACGTATTGTTGATTATGATTGTTTCGAGTCGGAGTGGATTCCTTTTCCTTTTGTTTCGATTGGACTCAAAATGTTTGTCTGGCATGAATGGTATTTCCTCTGTTATAGAATAAAGTAGCGTTCGCAAGAATGCTTTCTATTGATTAGAGATTGGAAGATTGTAAGATTAAGGAAAAACAGACAACGGCCGGTAATTCAATTACTTAACCGTTAGCAAAGCAAGAGAAAATTTTGAAAAACTGTTTTGTGTGAGTCAAATAATTCATCAGGAAGTCATTATTTTGCTTATAATAGGTACCATTCGGATGAAATCAAAATAAGAAAAAAGCACCTTGACTAGTCAACAACCAACCCAAACCTTTGAACCTATGTAGAAGACTTATTACGCAATAAAGGTTTTTTTTTTATAGTATAGACAAGGAATAATGACAGATTTTTTGAGATTTCCACGGAATATTATAGAGTCCTTCCACCCGGTCGATGCCGCGCATGTTATAAACTAGTAAGTTCATAAACTAAATCGTAATACCTAATAATAGGGACGCTAGACTAACATTCAAAAAATTTTAGGCCTGTGTAAGAAAGATTCAGAAACAGATAAAATGATAGTCATAATTACAAAAACTTCAATAATCTATGTATGGCCAATTGGCCACACTGTTGTAAAAAAAAAACTTTTTAAGAATCGTTGAAGCACGAACACTTCATTTCAGTGAGTTGGTATCCATTACACGATTGAAACTCAATCTGATTTGCCGACCGTGGCTCGCGCACGCTTTGACGTCTTAATCGGATCTACTTAATTAGTTATTAGATTACAAACAGGCTCGTTGAGACTTGAATTTACGGCTATTTCGATATTGGATGCATTAACATTCGACAAATTATGGTAGGTCGTGCATAAATCGTGCCAATTTGTACGCTGTTAAAAATACTCTTGCAACAAAATTGTCTTTATTTTTAACTGTCGCCGTTTCCTATTCGATTATTTTCTTATTAGAATTTTAATGGTTTTGTCATTAACAAATATGATTATGTCTTTAAATGTCTTATTTGCGAAGATCGTAGACTTTGAGCATCTGCTTGTGACCACAAACAAGCATCGCAATAAAGTGAAAACGATGGGGTGAATTACACTTTTGAATTCAACTTCTCATTAAAAATAATGACACCATTCGAAGTTAAAATGGTTGAGAAAGAATTTATGAAATTCTTCTAATAATGACATCACTATAAATATAAAAGATTTTTATTTTACAAAATCATAAATGTTGAATTCGATAAATACAAGACAGTGATCTAGCTCGTGGCTTTGGTTTAAATAAGAATCTAGAATTAAAAGGACCAAGATTAGTTGCTTAGTTCTTCTCGATAAACTCTAAAAGAGATTTTATACAAATTTAGAAGAGTTTTTATACAACTTTAGAAGATTTTATACAACTTTACAAGAAATAAATATTGAATGACATCTTAACAAAATGACCAGAGTCCTGCCGTCCTCGCCTCTACAAAGCTATTATTAATACATATCTTTTTTCCCAACGGCTCATTATCTAACGCGAGAATCCTTTCAATCTATCCATCCTATTGTTTTTAGAGCACTTTTTTATATTGATATCAATATTTTTTACGATGGTAGTAGCGATAAAACAGTGATTTGTTCCGAACACATATCGATTGAACGAGATGCCTTTAGGGCTCTTACGATGCGTTTATCATTCGGCGGCCGCTTTGTTTAGTAAATATTCCATTGTTAAAAAACGTTCATGTGTGTGGAAACACTGAAGAGTTTTTGTGTCGGCTAAATGGATAGAAGTTATGATAATGGTACTTAAAACCCTTTCTAACGTCGGTTCTCATATTAATAATCTCAGTTTAACGCCGCCGTGTAAATTGGTTTTTGCGTCTAAATGCGAAAGTCTTTTAGTCAACTCTACACCAGAGTTTATTGCAACTACGTTTTTTTATTATTAAAATTTTAATTTTAATTTTTTAGGTACTACGTATTTTGAATTTGTTCGTATTGTTACTGTTTTATACAGATATTCGTGAGGTAACATCGGCCACAACTGTCTAGCAGTGATGTAGTGAATATTTTCTTTAGGCAACCTGAAGAGTGAGAGGACACACTTCGCAGTTAGTGTATACAACCTTTGCTCTATCACTATTATATAGTTGTCGTAACTATCGTTACGTAGGCGTTTTCTATTTAATATTATAATTAGGAATTAGATAGTTTTGGAGTTTTCTTACTCAGAATTAAGAGCTCTATTGATTTTGATGATTAAAAAAATGTTTTTTCATGGGTCAAATAAACTTTATGAAGAAACGTCACAAAACTGGCTCAAAAAATAAGGACACCTTTTTTTCTTTATGAAAATTAATAGCACTCGTGATTTTAATAAGAAAATCACTAAATTTCCTCATTAAAAAAATACTTTAAATTGAGAATGCCCACGTAACAAATGTAGGAAACCCGGTGGCAACCGAGTTGTTCCGACGCCACGACGGTTTTGTCTAGCCAAATCGAGAGAGATATAAATCTCCCATATCCTGTACCTCTACCACACGCACACGCACACGCACTTTCCGAATAGTCCATACAGTGTGAGTCTTTAAACGAGCAAAAAGCAATCAAAATTATAAAATTATAAATTATTGTTATATATAACCGACCAGTTTACTGATCCCCGTGGTAAAATCGAAACGCAATAGAAAGTCGATTAATTGGGTTTACTTCCACTTGATCCGACACTAAACTTCTTAATGGACCGTTTACGGCATTTCGCGAATTATTTAGGGCTTTATCACTTTGTGTGTGGGACACCGACACCGCGTTTACAACAATAAGGGATTTCGTGCTAAATGCCACATAAAATATATCACCGGTTTTTATTGCCGCTTGGTGTTGCAGCATATAAGAAGATAAGTAGCAACTTTAAGCGCAACGCGTATATTTATTAAGTAATTGGTGGTAAAGACAACTCTATAAAACAGAATGGTTGTTATTTTTTAACAAATGTTTTCGTACTAGGTGGTTATCTGTGACTTGGCCTGAGTAGATTTAGCTTATCGATATCCCGAGGAACTATGCAGATTTCCGAGATAAAAAGTACATACTTATCTATTTAAGTAGTACAACCGTTTCTTGTTTTTTTTTTAAGTCATTTAGATGTGAAGGATAAATCTTTTTGGTTGGGTGTTAACCATTTTTACCTGCCATCGGCTAGTTACTTAAAGTTAGTTAGTGTATCAAACACATAAGAGTTTCTAAAAAATTAAAGGATTCACTATCCTTACTGTATACACGGCACACCTATTATAAAGCGATTTTACATAATCCAAGGACCATAATATTATATAAATGAAACAACATTTATCGACATTTTCGTGTTAACTCTCCATTTGAATATTCGTCTAAATCGATTATTACTTTCGATGATTGATATGGTTCGTACGATATTACCGCGGACTCTTAAAAGGTTCGATGTGAATTAATAGAGTTGTTTGTTTTAGGGCCGTCCCCGCGGGCGCCTAACGTATTCCAACCTGTAATGAGGTGTCGGATTTAGTGCTTCATTTGTTATAAAGAAGCTCGTACACCCGCTTTTTTAAGGCCCCAAGACGGTTGGAAAGGAAGATCGTTGAACTTGTGATATCAATACTTATTTATTTGAAATAGTGTCTCTTTTTAACACGGACAATGAGATAGAGATGAACAGAGCGAACCAAGTTCGTCACGCTGGCGCTCCTGTATAATAAGGTATATAAAATAAAGTAAAAGTAAGGATCAATTTGGTTTTGTCGCATTGTATGGAAATGTTTTTCCTTTTCGGGCAAACGGCTAATTTTCGGTCGACATGGATTAAGTCACGCTATAGCATTCCTGGTGTAGTTGTGCCTAATCAAATTTACTTTATATTTATCATTTATGAACCTTTTTGTTCATACTTATAGGATCGGTTTTTTTTTCGCTATAGTCTGAGCATAGCCGTGCAGCGAGGGAATGCCGCTAGCATTAGGGATTGCAGTCCGGAAAACCGAATCCGGTAACCGGGTCCAGTGATTGGATATTTTGGCAAAAGAACCGTAAAGTACAAAATTTAAATGCATGATGCTCGTACAAAAAAGATAGGATAAAAAAATAAGCCTGAATTTGGATTGCCACACGCTTTGGAATATCTTCTGGCTATTTATGAGAGAAATAATTTATAAACTGACTAGCTGTTGCCCGCGACTCCGTTCGCAAAGAATGGGGGGGGGGAATAAAAAATAGCCTACGACCTATTATCAGACCTACCGAGTGTAGAGAAAAAAGTTTCATAAAAATCAGCCAAGCCGTTTCGGAGGAGTTCGGTACCAAACACCGTGACACGAGATTTTTATATATTAGATAATATCTGTCGATAATGTTTTAATAGATATAGAATCTGACGTAACATTTAATGACCTTGAATGATTGACAATAAAATACTTGACTGACAGTTTGCAGCCATTTAAATTATTTGTAGAAGCGTTATACAAGAAGGGATTCAACCCTATTAACTTCTTTTCTATAAAACATATATTTATTTGTTTAAAGACTAAAGAGTTAAAATAATACAAAGAATAATTATTGTGATCGCTGTATTGTGCTATGCTATTCATTATATAGATTCGGTAGTCTGTCATATATAAAAACAATACTGAATAGAATTTTAAATAGTTCATTATTTATTGAATCGGGCGTTACTTTGCGGTAATGCATATTAATTATTTTAACTGAAACAATTACTTTGCTCACCTGCGACCTTACGATAGTTACGTTTATGTAAGAAATGCGTGTTCATGCAGTTCCTCCACATCCACACTGTACGAATAATAATAATAATAATAATAATAAATCGAGGGACGATTGGCACCAATTGACCTAGTCCCAAACTAAGCAAAGCTTGTACTATGGGTATTAAACAACGGATAAACATACTTAATAGATAAATACGTACTTAAATACATATTAAACATCCAAAACACGAGCACAAACATTCGTATTTGTCACACAAATATCTGCCCCGACCGGGAATCGAACCCAGGACTTCATGCTTCGTAGTCAGGTTCTCTAACCACTAGGCCATCCGGTCGTCTAAATAACAAACCCAACTATCACCACCACCAAACTACACTGACGCGTTTCGAACTTAACCACAGCTTTGTAGTTTGGAGGTGGTGATAGTTGCGTTTGTGTGATTTGTGTGTGTTCGTACAGTGTGGAGGTGGAGGAACTGCATGAACACGCATTTCTTACATAAACGTAACCATCGTGAGGTCGCGGGAGAGCAAATTAATTTGTTTCAGTTCATTATTGTAATTTTTGTGATCTCATTTAAGTTTCTCAGTTATGTTTAATTTTATAGTTTTGATTATTAATTATTGATCTCTACTTTATGTATAAAATCTAACTAAAAAGATTGACCCACCAATTGCGTTATGTTAAAGATGAAGACACTTTTATTGAGATTTTAATTGTTTTGACTTTTAATTTTTGGTTTTATTTGTTTTCACAGTTGAGATTAAGATGTTCATTGTCTTTTGACCCGACTGTCGAAGGACTGTTATTTCTTTTTAAAAGTAGTCGTAATAAAGTTGATTTCGTATAAATATTATTACATATCGTGGTTTTGCACATCATTAATGATCCATGTTGGATCGAAAAAGGAAAATTAAGGCCAGCCAGGATAGATTTCAGGAAATCCGATCGGATCCGACCGGATTGAAAAAGAGGCCGGATTGCAATCCGTAGGATGCTAGGCGCGCTGCCCAGAGTATCGATATTTTTTCTAATGTATAAAATTCTCGTATCGCGGTGTTTGTTACCAAACTCCTCCGAAATGACTCGACCGATTCTCATGAAATTTTGTGTGCATATCGGGTAGGTCTGAGAATCGGTCAACATCTATTTTTCATACCCCTATTCTTCGTAGACGGAGTCGCGGGCAGCAGCTAGTACTATTATAGTATTTTATTACGTAAATACATACAATCACGCCTCCTTCCCAGCAAATGGATAGGCAGAGACTATTTGTTTCACCTGCTATCATATGATACTGACATACATCTTTCGAATCCTCAACACTCTTTAGTTTTCACGCTCGCCGGTTTCGTTTACTCTTAACCTGACCTTTCTCCAAAACCCAAGAAGATGAAGAAGAGTCTTTTATTTTTTATTTGTATATTAAATTTATATTTATTTGAATACGCAGCTGGGCCTAAGGATCGAAACGAAGTATGTGAGTACTTAAAATAATATTATTCTAATAGGCGTTACCTTGTGATAATTAATACCTACGTATAGCAAAAGGTATTTGATTTTAGTTTATATATATAAAAATATAGTCGGCTATCATGTAGTACCCCTAATATTCCCGCTTCTGAATTTGGTGCCCGATGTTCCATCGATAAATAAATATTTATGTTGCGTTAATGACAAAGAGTCTATTTGACTGAGATTTAATAGATAACAGGTCGCGCCCGCGCAGCGCCCGCAGCTTCGTACGTTTAATATTTCCTATCTAATGATTTATTTATTAATGAATTTGTATTTTGATATTGGACAGTTGTACTCGTTTATTTTGTACGAGCGGCAATTTTGGAAATTGTTATTTGATCAGAGTTTTTGTGGCATGGGTTAGATCGGCTGTCGGGATATTACTATTCAGAAAGTAAATGCGATATTTCTGGCTCAGGTTAGGATTTGTGCTAGTGATTCTTATTTATTTATCACTTTATAGCCAACTATGTCGTATAAATGAGCTGAAGGCAGACAGCGTGAGAATTCCTTTCCCGTTTGGTCTAAAGTCGTTTCAGGGATTAATTTAATTAGTTAAAAGGGTACTTGTAAAATAGTGTAAATACCGCTTTGACTTACCGAGAAATATAAATGAACTTGTTAACAATTAAAATAAATACGTAGTCGATTAAACCATAAAATATAGTTTTTGTGCATGCTTAACTTTAACCGACATTCTTGTGAGCAGGTTCAATAAACGGTCGAAAGCAACTGGTAATTATCCATTCATTGACAGAAATCGATAATAATACGTTGAATCGAACGGCCAGTCGATTATTGGCTTGACCGAGGCCTTGACTCAATTGTAATTAGTAACATTGTCATATCGCTAGTGTTGTATTTATGGCCACTTTAAAAGTAGATTTGCATCGAGCGGGTGTCTGCGAGTGCATTGTTATTCAACAAAATAAATCTAGTTACGAATAAAGTTTACTACCTAATCATTTTTTTGTGTTTTTGTGAACGTGAAAAATTTTATTTTTAAATTTGAATATAGGTACGGCTCAACCCGTTTCAAAATAAAATTCATGAACTTGATTTGCACCTACGTGAAATAGTGCGGTGAAACTACACAAATTAGTAGCGGTTAGTGTACAACTCCGTATTTGTCCACCTATTGGGAGGAAATTTAATAATGACCGAGTATTGTTAGGTAGGTACGAACACTTACCGGTTATGCGTTTAGTGTTTATTTAAAAAATACTCTCGGGTGTTTGGCATTTTTTTTGTGGTAATATGTGTCTATAAATAAATAATAAATAAATAAATAAATATCACGGGACAATTCACACCAATTGACCTAGTCCCAAAGTAAGCTAAGCATAGCTTGTGTTATGGGGTACAAGGCAACGGATAAACATACTTATATAGATAGATAGATACATACTTAAATACATATTAAACACCCAAGACCCGAGAACAAACATTCGTATTATTCATACAAATATCTGCCCCGACGCGGGAATCGAGCCCGGGACCTCAAGCTTCGTAGTCAGGTTCTCTACCTACTAGGCCATCTGGTCGTCTATAAACTTGATCGTCATGGCTATTCATATTGGTCATTCAATTAATACTATTTGTTCATCATATCAGGCAGAAGACGTTTACTGTTGGAAATACGTCTTCGCCAGTTCTCTACGACGAAGTTGGGAACAATGGTCATCAATTCTAGGAGCAACATTACATAGCATATTTTAATTTTACTGGCTTTTGGACGAATTCAGCTCAACCCTAGTGCATGCGCGGCGTTTACATATTACCTTTCGCTCGTCACGGTCTTCATGAATTAATTAACGATAATTATGTAAATGGAGTTCTTTTTTTCAAGTTTCATCGGCAGGACGGTGTTCAATAATACCACACTCATTTATAACCTGTATTGTAGTGAAATATCACAACAGGCACTCATGAAACCAATCTCACTCATGATAACGTGTCTAGAGCATGGCGTTAATAATTTTAGCAAAAAAGTGACAGGATTGAGAGAAAGATAATCTCTAAAGCTTTTTAAAATTCCCATTACACTCTATTAAAATTACAACCTGCAAGGTACGTCGTAGTTTATCTAACTATAAATTAATCTGAAAGCTCCACTCGGAAAGCTATCTCGCATGCATCAGCGCGATCTGCTAAAACTCTTAGCTGCCGTGAAAAAAAAACTGTAATAATTCCAATTAACCCTAATAATAGGCTCTGTGCACAGTGAAGAGGCAGCGCGATTAAAAAGACAAATTCCTTAACCACTAGACTACAATAGCAGGTTGTGAGCATTCCCTTCGGTCAAAGCCGCTTTTATTAATAGACCAACGACCGGTAGCCGCCACGGTCGCCTTACTGAGCGAAAGATATGATTAACACAAAGGCGATACATAATAAGCGATATTGGGACCAGTTCGGGGAGCTATGGACATAATGCGAGTATGTGACCGCAGCAGGTTTTTGATCACATCCATTATAGGCTAATGCTTGTTGTGGACAAACGCGTGCGTTTACGTTTGCAGCGCCTATGATGTTGTTCGCGACAGTATAGAAAACACAAACGTTATTGGTTAAGTTATAGGGCATGCCGCTCGCAGGCTATGAAGCTTAATTAAGGACAACGGTGCTGTGCTCAGCGCTGCCAGCGAGCACGTGACGACCATCCAGAATGCACTTATGGATCTTTTTGCTTAATTTATAGATAGTATTATTCTGTGTTTGCCATTTGTATCATTATAGTATTTTTAAGCATTTATTCGCATCGCTCACATAGTTTCGTCTTAAGTGTTGTACAGAAGCCAGTTTGAACATTATAGAGTTCGTGTAAGTATCGTGTTGCGGTGAAATATCTTTGGAAAAAAATATCGACAGATCGATGAGCGCATTGACGTGAAAACGATAATTACTTTAATTTCTCAACAGCCGTCTGTTGCAGGAAACTTGACTAGGACAGTAAATAAACGAGGTCGTAAATATGTGCAGTGACAGGAGAAGTAATTGGTTATGTTTTGACATAGATCAGACAAGAATTAAACGTGGGTAAATTTATATGGATGTGCAAAAAGTACGAGACGACATATGGTAAAAGCTATCATACCAGATAAAGAACCTGGTTGGAGATAAGGAAAACTGTCGCATTACGTTTTTGACAGACGTTCTATCGCTAATAAGTATTAAGCCCCTGCGCGACATTTAGATAACGAAGAATGATTTACTATTGCTATTACTTTTTTCAATTTATTATGTCAAAGTAGAAGTTTGCATATTTCTATGAAAAAGAAAGCTTTTTTGGGGTTAGGTCTTACTTCTTGCTTAATTTCATAATTCTATGTCAACGAAAAGGTTAGGCTATAGGTTTTGTTTGCATGAAAATATACTTTTTCATGGCACCACAGGATAACAGATCCGATTAGTTATTTAATGTTAATTTCAACTTGATTCCTCCACGCGTTGCTGACAAAAAATGCATTGACATATAGACAGACAAACCGACAGACGGACAAGGAAGTAATTTTATAAGGGTTCCATTATCATTTGAAAGCATAGAACCGTAGAAAACACTTAACGATAAAAATACAAGGTAAAAATCAACTACATTTTTCCGTTCTGTGCCGGTTAAACTTTATCGGTATTAATTTTCTTATGGATTTGCAACATTTGCAAACGTACTGTTCATTAATGGAATATATGGGTTCCATTTAAACGGGACAGCGTACTAATTGATAGCAAACGTAATAAATATGGCAGTAAGTCGTCGCGTCCTTGGGCTTATCTGGTATGAGTTCGTACGTGCCCCAATTAGCAAATAGGGCATAGTAGTCTGAAAAAGTCAATCTAACCGCACAAAGGCGCATCGCAATACCTAATGACGAGTATCCGCCAATTAAGCGCCGTGTAAGATGGCCAGTGCATGCGCCGGACAAAAACTTGTCCGAGAACGTTGCAGAGGCGCTACCGAACTTAATTGGCAGTGGTTATTGACTGGTGGTTATCGGAGCCAGCAATGGCGATCGGAAAATAGGTAACCGAAGGTCGCCCCGGGCTGGATTCCTTCTGGCTTCTGCACATTCATCTGTACTAGTGACAGCAAAAAGTACTGTGAAATTGCCAACACCGAAGGGCAAAAAGGCTCAGCTCTAAAAATGGTTTTTGAAATTTTAATAGGTGAGCCGGTTAAGCAGTAATTGTGGCCCGCGTTGGAAGGTGATAGTTAATGGTTGGTGTTAAATGAGACTGAGACGGCGCAAAAACGTATCTTATTTAGGAGCAACTGATACCTATTCAAAATGTTTTCAAGTCTATACTCATTACAAAAGCCCCATTGGAGAGAGCTACACTGCTCACTTTATTTATGGTGTGGAAAATGCGCCTTATGCCTCCAGCCCTGTTTGGGGAAACAGAGGGTACGAGGGACTCGCCCACGAAGAGTATACCCACTAAAAACCACTCTAGTTCCCTCACTACAATTGCGTATGGACACCATGTGTGTATAAAGTGACTTCTGCGACGTGCACTGGCCGCCCCGGTATGGGTTTCCTCTAGTCGACACTGTGTAATGCAGGATCGTCTTACCGCCCTCCCCTGCTAGTGTCGAACTATTTACAGAGGTTTACTCCTCCTCATGACCTTCGAAGCGTCCCACTTTCCCATGATACTTTGTTTGACTTGTCCTATACCGTGAAGTAGATTAACTAGATATAATATAATTTAAGTGCGACTAATGTGGTGAATTGGGTAAAAATTATTGACGATATATATGACATTTTTTAACCTATCCTACGCTTCGACATATATATGTGCTAAATGAAAACATCTTTTTCTATTTTGTATTTAAAACAAACAAATTAGAATGCTGTTTGTTTTTAATTCCGATGTTAAAGAGATATAAAAACCTTTATTTAATGCAATATTCAATAATTTTCGTTAAGATAACTTCTTTTCAAACATCTACATAGCGTCATTCATTTAGTTCTAGACACATTATTAAGACATTAGACAGACAAGTTCAGTAGTAAGTTCTAGTAGACATTATTAAGAACAGAATATTAAAGCATTAATAACTAAAATGTGACTGTTAGGTAGATAGTGTTGTCATTTAGTTTTTACTCTTTGTTGTGGTACATTCTACTAGTCATTGACGATAATTAAAAGGTTAGCTCAGTATGTTACGACGTACGACATGGATACTTGTAGGATATTATATTATGGAGATGGTGCAAAACCAATTTGGATAATGGCTAATGAAAGTTTAAATTACACAAGTATTATCTTCGTAAGAGAAACAAATTTGAAAATAATATTTTTGCTGATAATAAAATGGTCGAAAAATAAAATTTGACGGATTCCAAGACAAAATAAATAAATACCTTCATCATTATCCCAGCCTATACGTCCAACTGCAGGGTACAGGCCTCCTCTCAGAATGATTACTTAACACAATTTAAAGATAAAACTGACGGAAATTGTTACCTGGTTTTAGAACCCAATTTGCATGCATAATTGGCTAGCTAAACGAAACCTTATCAAATCTAAAACAAAACTTTAATTTAATTCTGAAACAGCAGCTTAATGTTCAATTAACAGCTCTAAATAAGATTTTCAGTCGCTTTGAAATAAATTAATAGACGTCATGCATCGGAATCGTATTTGGCAGCTCGTAAAAGGTATGCCAGTTGTTTAGTGTAGGGGTGTTGTTTAAGTAAACCCATCCATTTGTATCGACCATAGATTTTTTAGGTACCTTTCCCAGTTAAATAATTATCTTTGATTGTAGTACTATACGTTTGCCTTTTCCATTTCTTCTTAGTTTCACATATTCTTGATCAAAGGAATAGCATGCAGTAGGTATGTATGTATAGAACCGGTGTCCGGCGCGTGGCGCGCCTGCGCCAGAGTGCAGCCGCACTGGCGATTATGCTTGAATAAAAATAAACACCGTGAGACCTAACAGTTCTATCGGGGTTCCGCATGTTTATGGATGCTATAGGTTTGTGGATGTTGTAAGGATGGACCAAATTATTGCGTTTAGCTATACGTAAGTTTTATTTTTAATGCAAGCTTTTTTGCAAACCGTACTTGCATTGTTATACAAACTACATATCCATAATTTATTGAATCAGGCGTTGTAAGGTCGCGGGTGAGCAAAGTAATTGTTTTAGTTCATTACATATCCATACTAAATTTTAAGTCACTTCAATCACTCAGTGGGTGAAATTTGACTTGAAAATTTCGACCTTAACAAACATACAAACAGACATAGCAAGTACAATAAAAGCTTGTATAAATGTATTGCGACGTGCAACCATTTAATGATGGTTATCATTTAACGATAACCAATTTGACCGTCAAATACCCCTTTAAGTATAGTTTTTGTGATATTGTAAAATTCTGCAAAGCTTAGGTTAGGTTAGGTACTTATTAAAACATACGTCGTAGGTACCGTAAAATCGGGGTACTTTGACCCAATGGAGGATAACTTTGGGCAATACGAAAACCACATATTTTAATAATAAAAAATGTGCCATAATTTGGACGTATTAATAAAATCTAAACAAAGTTATTTCCAATGACCAAAGTTACCCCTTAGAACCAAAGTAACCCGACTTTGCGGTGCGTAGTAAATTTCGGCTTAAAATTATTTACTTAACTGGAGATTTTAACATTGGTTATCGTTATCTTAACTTGTTTTAACTTACGCTAAGAGATAACTCTTACTCGATATTGTTACCCTCTTATTGATAATAAGTAACAAACTTACCAAAGTCACAGATAGACAAATCATAAATTAACACCAGTTTAAAAAGCGTTAAACATAATTTTTAAGGTGGTCAAAGTGTTGCATTCTGTTTGGTAAAAGGTGGCTAGAGGCTCCAATACGTCCCTGCGTTTTCTCTTTTCATTTGTCAAAGACTGTCAGCGCTGACGATTCCTTGATCAACCGGTATATGAACACAGACAGTGAATATAAGCTTACGACATGCGATCTAGTTTTAGTTTGGCCCTGTAGGAATAACATAAAAGAAAAATACGACAGCACAGAAATCTGCATACGAGATTAAGATTAAATTGTTGCTGTACCTAGTTGGATATTTATAATGTAGGTAATATCAGACGACTACGCACTGCGACCTGCTCATATGATTAAAAGTACACTGAATAACAAAGAATAAAAAGTATTCCAATTGAAAATCGAATTGATTTATTGAGGCAGGATAGTCTTGCGTTCCATGTACCTACAGGCGAAGTAAAACATCATCATCTTGGCTGCGCTATTTAACTAAGAACTAGTAAAACAACAAGGGAGCGTGTGTCGATATGCATAAATGTTTGTATTTTAATCACGAAAATTTATAGAATCGTCTTTGTACCTACTGGAGAACATATTTCGACGTGATCATATACACGTTGACGTTTAGTAGCCGTTCAAAGGCGTATATGAGAAAACAACATTGTTAAGACACTGCAATATTATCAATCAACAGTTGATATCATTTTGTCCTATTTGCTCCTATACTAAAGCGTGGTTTTAAATGGCACTGAGCAGAATAATTTGAGACTCCTATACTAACTCAAATAAACCAATGGTCAAATCGATACAATTGTTTAAGACAGTAATTCTTTGCCGGTTAACTTATAACTTTTCCTGTTTATTTAGTTTTGAAGTCGCACCAAAAGCAATTGCTTTGCTGACGTGTCACAACACAACAGTCGCACAGAAAGTAGCTGGATTTTCAAGTAATTAAGTTTTTATTTCCACGCGCTGTGCTACTGACATCTACTCAGTTACGACCTCTCTTGTCAGGAAGTGACAGTTAGTCATGCGCGATTCACCATTACAAAGCAAATGGTACTTAAAGTTTATCAGTCACATTTCTTAATTAGGTATTTGTTTTGAAAAGGTCCCTGTGATGACTTATTTATCGGTAGCCGCTAACATTAAGTAAAAAGAGGAGTCGTATGTCTCCGCGGGGCTTCGTTTAAGAAATTGTTGACAGACAATTGAGGGTGGGCAAAGTATGTATGTGCGCAAGAGGCGGCGGACGAATTATACATATTAATACACCAGTTACATTTCTGAGTCATCCATTCTGTCACTCTATGTCAGTGTAATAACATGAACTCGATTTCGGCAAATTATAATTAAAACAGAAGCACAAGTTACGATGGCAGCATCCGTTATTCATGATATAATTTGAACCGGTTTCGGTAAACCTGAATATTTATTTTTAAAACGTGCTGTGTGATTATGTTCCGCTGATAATTTTAAAGTTCACACAGTATGCTGAATTTATGATCATATTATAGAAGCTTGTTAAAGTGTGATAATCATTTAACTGCTATTGCTGTCAATTTCATTACTGCCTCGCGCCTGCGAACCTGCCCATTACAAACGGTCACTTGATTGTCTGCGAAGAAATAGTAGGTTTGACTTGATTGTTTCAGAACAAGGCCTAGGTAAGAAATCGCACGTGGCATTGTGCTTTTGGTAGCGAGTCCAGCTTCTCCAAATTATTTCTGTCAATTTACTGACAATGCCAATTAGCGGCACATTGAGGAGTAAGGACTCCAGAAATAATTCCGCTGCGAATGATACGTTAAGGAAGCTATAAAAAAACCTCGCAGGTATTTATCAGAACTTTGAACACAATCTACAATAAATGCACCCTGTTATTCGTTGTATGCTATTAATATTCTGGGCTCAATTATAAACATAATTAATCCTTGAAAAGTGTCTGTCTGTGTTACTCCGAATGGCTCCGGCATTGAAATGTGCATTAAATAGCAGCTTCCTTGGCACGAGTTTACATGATGGATACTAAACTTGTACATAATTATCATCGTAATAGTTTCTTACTTCCATTTTTATTAACAATAAAATGGGTTGAGATTAAGGGTAATGAAAATGTGAGTCGGTTACACAAGTCAGTTTCTGCGCAAGAATTAATTTTCGTGCCATAAAAGGCTGTAAGCGAGCTGTTAACCAAATTCAATTATCCTAAAATGACGGCAACCTGGCCGTCACATGCTGGAGTACTTAAGGAGCAATAAATTCGTCTAAAGTTTGAGAGCTAAGGATCTTGAACAAGTAAATTACAGTTGTAAAACTTTACTTAAAGAGAACTTAAAGAAAAATATTACACGCGGTAAACATTAGAGAAAACAAGTTCCTGGGTCGTATGTCTACTCCTGGCCTTGGTTACGTGTTATTATTGATAATTAAAACGATTACTTTCGCGAGACAGCCCCATCAGGGTGGTAATTAATATTGCTATTATGGACCAAGATGCGGAGCGGCGTCTGCGCAGGGTGTCGTTACTCTGAAGCTGGATCGTAGACGGGTGCGTGGGAGACCCATTTAGACTTTATCATTTTTGCATATTATTGTCATCATCGTTTTAATGCGTTTTTATATTACTCTCGTTACCATTAAGATTATTTTCTAATGTACTTACCACAGAACTAAAAATAACAAGAATAGAACGCTCGATCTAAAAGCGCAAGGTTGTCATATGGCTAAAAATCCATTTACCTATTTATTTTTCTAATATAGTCCACAGAGTCACAGTGTGAATCTGTGTCTGTGGTTCAAAAAAAGAATTACATTTCATTGATGGGTACTGTAAGTAATTTACTAAAATCTATGACAAAAAACCTGTGCCCAGTGCAAATTGGGAACTTCACACACACCATTGAACTGCTTCACAGGTGTATGGAGGTATCTTCGCGATGTTTTCCTTCATACCGAAAAGCTCTTGTTACATTTCAAATGCAACTAAGGCTCAATTAAGCCTTACTAAATTTTAATTGAATTTTTTTTCCTCTTCGTAGCGTGGAAATTAAAATTCCTTTGTATAGCAATTGTTAAATTAAATGCTAAAAGTTCGAAGAATTTTAAATCCGCCACTTCAACGGCCTAATCTCCCAGAGGCGTTCGACATCGTTTGATTTGCGAGTGATTTATTATACCTGGTTACTCAAAGCCGCAGAGAGATAATTATTGGTTTAACAAACGTATGCGGCAGCTTTTAAAATTAATGGATATGTGAATTAAAGTTGTGTGGAGTGGTAATGAAGATAACGTGGCCTGGACGCGCGCTGATAATGCCCTGACGGCGCTTCTTACTGGCAGATAACTCTTTAATTACGGAGATAAAAAGGTCCTACGTACTCTCATTGGGCTTTATAGTGTCTGACAATTAGGATACGAGTTGCTCCGGTCACTCTATAGCAGTAGGAAATTTACCCGAGATTGATTTGAAGCCTCATGTAGTTTTATGAGGTGTTTTGAAGAATTACTGTGAAACAGCTGTTCAGAGTTGGTGCGGACAGGGAATGACCTGAGTATCTGTCAGCATTCAGTGATTAAGTAATTAATACGTGAGTTTTTAATACGTGATTAAGTAATACGTGAGTACTGGTAACGAGCGAGAAGCCAAATTAAACCAACTCTGAAAAACCAAGTTACTTAGTTTTACGATAATAGATTCACATAACATAATTTACTTTTAGTATTATATATATTTTCGAAAAAAAATTCTATTTTGGCTTAACTAAGTACCTAACATGGTTTTTTTTTCTAGAACCAATAACTTGGCCACTCGATTGTTAATAGATTAGGTACGCGATAATAGATTTTTAGTTGCTTTAACACAAATAAATAGTAATAACCGATTAATCTGGCAAAGAAGTGGCATTATAACTAACTCTTGCCGTAGAAAATCGTGTTTTGTCAGCTCATAAAAAGTACCTACGTCAAAATAAAAATCAAAACGTTTATTCTGCAAGTACGCCACAAAGGGCTCTTTTACATGTTACCTGGTTGGTTGGTGGTGCCACGTCAGTTGGTTGGTAGTGTTATCATCTCTATTCTCGATTTGATTTAGTGAAGCTCTTACTTTTTCTGACCTACACTTTCTTACACTATAATTTCCTCATCTTCTATTTAAATAAATAATATGTCACTGGAATTATTTTATATTGATCGCTTTAATGTCTAAATATGGTTATTGTTATGCTATTAATGTTAAGTAGTTACGGAACAAGATTCCTCCATTTATTAAGACTATTTCTGTAAAAATAGAGTTGGTCCATTAAAATTGCAGCAACTAATCGTTTCAGACGGCCGTATACGAAATTACAAATCACCATAATAAGCTTGACCTAAGTGGAAGGAAATAAGTTTCAATTTGTTTGGCAGGTGACGATATATTTTAACTTATATCTTCCGAATAATTAGGGTCGAGGTTCATCAATCTCATTCATTAGCTTCTGAAGGTGTTCGTAAGTTTGTAGTTGGGTTCGCTCGTTCCCGCCTACTTTTCGCACGCGCGAAATGTGTTTATAACGACGTCCGCGCACACCCACGACACCTAGCGAACATTCTTTCTCACTTAACTAATAGACTGTGTGATTGATGAATTTGAAAGTAATGCGAATTTTTGGCTATTTTGGTTTCGTTTCATCAATCTTCGGGATATTAAGAATACGAAATTAAATTGGTTGTATTACGCTTGCTAAATTAATGCCGAAAAAATTTGCTTCTGTAATAATTTGTTATTGGGGTAGTTTAATTGGATAGTTTAATTGGACTCAAGCTGTTATATTAATGAGTAACAGATGCAATACTACCTAGGTACAGCTTGAGTCACAATGTGTGACAATCTAGAACGACATTTGGGTTATTTTCAAAAAAATTGTGCATAGTTGATGGCTTAATAAAAACAAAAACACGATCGGTTCCTTCGTATAACGAAAGTTAGTCATACAAACTATACTGACGAGCAAAAATAAAGGGTCGGTTACAAAAATGACGATAACTACAAAACCTGCTGTGATAGCTTCTTCGAGTAAAATGAGTTTAGTAAAGAGTTTTATTCGTAACAAGAAAAAGTTTAATTGAGAATAAAACTCTTTACTAAACTCATTTTGCTCGAAGAAGCTATCACAGCGGGTTTTGTAGTTGTCGTCATTTTTGTAACCGACCCTTTATTTTTGCTCGTCAGTGTATATGGGTAACTTTCGTTACACAAAGGAATCAATTAAGTTTTGTTTTTAAATCCCTTAATTGTGTACAAATTTTTCGAAAATTTGCTTATTTAATTCAATAACCAGCAAGGTAGGTATACAGTTAATAAAAAATCATAAAAATTTAAAATCGCATTGCATTGCATTACCAATTTGAACGGAAATGGAGAATAAAAGCAGTTCGATCCGATCGCGCTTCCGCTATCAATCTTGCGTCTGCGTAGAAACAATGGTTCGGCGGCGCACTTCCCACGCACCCGCGCAAAGGTTTACGGCGAGGAAACGTCTCGAGAGATTTTATGATACACTAGCTTTTGCCCGCGACTCCGTCCGCGTGGAATTAGTAATTTGGGCAGCTTTTTTTTTATCCAATTTGCTTTTTCATCAATTATGGCTCTCCTTAGTTCCTCGATATTAAAAAATTACCCCCCCCCGCAACCCCCCCGCACCCTCCAACCCGCTCCCTCCCGCACAGCAACCCCGAAACCCCCCCGCACCCCTCCGCACCCCCTGCACGCCCTCCCACACAGCACCCCCGCACACCCACGTTCGTCCCATCCCAAGTCAAGCGTGCCCTATAGAAGTTTTACTTCAAGTTTTACTTCAAGTTTTTTATTGTCAAATATCTTGAAAACGGTGCATCCTACGGCAAAATCAATGAAATGTTCATCCCTCCTTAACCCGCCCGCCCCCCTCAACCCCCCTCCCTCCGCACCCTCACCCCCCTAAACCCCCCCCACTGGTGTTAACACTGAGATTAGCGCCTATATAGAAGTTTTACTTCAAAACCCCCGATTTTGAAACATTCTTCCGCTCCGCTCCGCTCCTATTGGTGTTAGCGTGATGATATATAGCCTATAGCCTTCCTCGATAAATGGGCTATCTAACACTGAAAGAATTTTTCAAATCGGAGCAGTAGTTCCTGAGATTAGCGCGTTCAAACAAACAAACCAACAAACAAACAAACAAACAAACAAACTCTTCAGCTTTATATATTAGTATAGATTGCGTGTGGTGTTAGTTGACCACTATACGGTGAACGTGTCAACCGTGCAATAGGAAGAGAAATTGGCCGTCCCTTTGTCGGTCGCACATAGTTCGATCTTAACGTGCAAAAGTTAAGTTTGGCCCAACATAGTTACTGTCAACTGGTCCCCGGTACTGGGTCGTCAGACGGCAGCTGGCGTGACGCCATTTATAAAGCGATTTTCTGAGTACTTTGACCGTTTAAACAAAGCAACCAATGAAAGCCAAAATCAATGACAGCCGAGTGATAAGTCTAAAACAAGTCAAAATTTTTAGTAAAATTAACTAGCCATCTTGAGCGTTCACCAATATTGAAATTAGAGTAGCGTCACTAAATTAATTATGCACTGTCACCTAAACTAAACGTGTCAACAAAATTTCAGCCCAATTATAGTTGAGAATAACTGCTTGAAAATTTGACCCAACAAACATTATTACAAACAAACATTGCATGCAAGTTAAATAAAAGCTTCTGAAAATAAGCGATCTGGCACAAATTAAAGCCTGTGTGTATACCCGAATGTACGTTATTTAAAATAAAAACAACGAAATGACAAAAAAATTACACGCGCAGTACAGCTGAGCGAAAAAACTGTTAACACATACATAATTTTTGCATTCATAAGTACAACAAGACCTGTCCTCCCCAAATCGCAAGAGTTGACCGCGCACATATCTGTAAGCGGCGTCGTTATAATTTTATTAAAACCATTTTGCGATACGAGATAACGCTACTTTTATTACCTTTCCGAGTAACCACCGGCCGCGCTTGCAAACTCTCAAATTAATGTCCCTTACGGAGGACCACATGACTTATTATTATTGATCATAATAAATATCGACTTGATAACTTAATCTCGCTTGATGGAGTCATGGAGCCTGCCACGCGCTCCGCAAACACAAATTGTTGGAGATGCGAATGTCTAATTATACGAGAAGTCGCTTTGACTTACTGCGCAACCATTACGCTGTAGCTGGTATGTTATTCTTTAATACTTAGGTATACTAGCAAGATGATTAATGTGTTAGAAATAGATGATAGTGCACTATTAATACTGCCGCAAATGGACCGAAAGAGTTTATGTACAAAAAATAAATTATATTAAGGAGTCGGGCTAGATCCCCCCTATAGATTCATTTTTTTCCTTTGTTTTTTAATTCAGTTTACACTTAGCCTAGTTTGATTTTGGTTTAACGCTTAGTGTTATGTGGGTTGGTGGCGTCTAGAGGTGGTGGAACGATTTAAATTTTATATACTTACGAATAAAAAACAGATAACATTTTCTTAACCTCTTTCTCCCTACTGTCAAAATTTGGGTGACTTGACGCATAAATAGCGCTGCCTTGTAAAGCTACTACCTATCAGCAAGATACCTGCTGGAAAACAGCAGAATATTTGATGTAAAAGAGTTGTTTCTAACAAATTTGGTAGTAGATAAACCGGTAACACCGCACCTGTAACATGCCCGTAAGACTCATAAAATGCACTGCAATTAATAAAAACAATTAATCAGTCCTGCCCATAAATCTGCTGTGTCGTATAGTATCTTGTGTTTTATCGGTGTCATTTATATAGTACACACAAGAGTCTGTAATTAGTGCACCTATATTAACAGGTGGTAGAATACACGATAAAGTACAAGGCAGTATTGAATCACATCATAATTTTTTACGGATATCACTTTTGGTTTTTATACATAGTTATGTCCAAGTGGCATGTATTTAAAATCCATTATCTAAAATGTATTTTTACCTATTTATAATTCCTTGTTCGCAGTATAGATTCAGTTGTCAATACCAATTGTCATTCGCAAGTCGGTAGTTGTGACTCGTGGAACTATTCGTGTTTTTCATCCCGAGTTACATGGTTCCGTTAAGGATTTATTTCTGTTCAATTAATTTAACGTTAAAACTCAAGAACGCTTCTTTATGTGAATGGCTTAAATAAACCGACAGCAGCGACACTTATTTCTTTCAAAAATCGATGCCAGCACTATGTCCCTTCAACTCGCTATTAATGCGAACATGTTGTGGTATTTTTATAGATTTTATTACATTACCGAACTACTAGTACTCTCACAATCAGTATTTTCATAGCTAGGCAATTTAATACAACGTAACTTTTTAACCTTTTCCTTATTTACTACAACCTTTTTTTTTGTGTTTTAGTTTTTCACTTTTCCTGACTGATGTTAGTACTTAGACCCATATGCGAATTGATTGAGATTAATGTGATTATAATTCAATGAGTAATGTGTACATTATAAAGTACATTCGGCAGTTACTCTTGCAATTGTTTTGTGCTTTACAAAAAACGCTAGGGCTCACGAGGACAAAACTCACGTCACATTTTAATCCTTGCTATCATTTCTGTGGTCTGTACCTTAGTCGGTGCAGCAGCTTCCCTTATTCCACCCACGACGCAGTACGCCCGCGGGGGCAGGCTAATTTTACAGTTAATATATCTGCACTGATTGCTGCTACATCAGGACACACATATTAATTTATTGTGTCGGTGATTAAAACATGGCATGACAAGTTTACTTTTAATGGTAATACGAGTATCTTTTGCACTTGCGGGTATTGTTTTATGTAAAGGTGAGTGTAGGAATGTTGGTTTCTGAATAAAATTTTCTTGATCCCACTAATATCGTAAATGGGAAAAATTGTGAGTGTATGTGTGCATGTGCTTGGTAGCCTTTCACGCTGAAATGGCTCAAAGGATAGTTGGATCTTTGGAATAATACGTAAACTATTACTTGTAATCTCGATTTTTTTTGTGGGATCGGGATAAAATTCCAAAAGCTCAACTGTCAGATTAAAAGTCATGAAATTTGGCACAGGTTTTTGTCATATAATGTATATACTTAGGTAAGAACCATATTGTAATTTTAGTGAATTACCATGAGACATCCATAAAATCCTTGAATTTCAATTAGACTACCAGTTCTAACGTCTTACATGAGCGAAGTCGCGGGTACCTAACCATAATAATTTGATGATCATTGTAGTAACTAAGTGCTTTTGTGTAAGATAAAAAGTAAACCAAAATTTGTAAATTACTTTTTCCTAACTTCCCTTTAAACTTAACGATTTAGATTTTTTTTGGTATAGCAACGGTTCCAAACACTTAATTTTCTCCATGCCCGTAGAAACTTCAGAGAACCACTTTAAAGAAAGTACTACTAATAGTCGACCAAAAATTCTTTTCTCCGACCTAAGGTATAATGCCAGTGGTAATAATTACCTTCAAGTCAATGTTGTTGTCAGCCATATTTTATTTTCTGATCTGAACTTTCCTTAAAAAAAGTAAAGCACTTACTTGCTCGACCATTAATGTGACTCCTTCTTATCATTCCTCCCGCTACGAGTGTGTTTAACTTTATCTAGCTAGTTAATACGTAAGAGACACGCCGGTTAAAGATCCATCCATCAGAATCGTGACTCATTTAACCTTTTCATCACCATTTAGACAAGCAATAGACTCTAAACTTGAGACTTTACAAATTTGTGTCTAAACTCCTGACCAGTGGTGGTGTGGGGGTTTAGATGCCAAGGACCTGGGTTCGATTCCCAGTATTGGTCTCTTTTCTGGGGTTTTTTCTGTGCATCTATGTTTCAGTTTGTATTTAATATGAAATATATGGTTTTCACGGGATGACCGTAAAAGTAAAAAGTGGAGTTGAAAAAAATAAAAATACAAAAAGATACTTCAAACCAAACTTGTTAAAGTATGGCCTAGTAGCGACATCTTTTAGTCTGGGTGTGCGGTTAGTTCCGAAGGAGTGTTGATGTTTCTCGATGAGAACTGAACATAGATGGCGCTGTATCACTGCAAAAGTGATGATAGCAGGCTGGAATGTATGATGCATAGAAAAAATTGTGTCTAAACTCCTGACCAGTGGTGGTGTAGGGGTTTAGCACGTGGCACGGAATGTCAAGGACATGGGTTCGATTCCCAGTATTGGTCTTTTATCTGGCGTTTTTTCTGTGCATCTATGTTTCAGTTTGTATTTTAGTATGAAATATACTTTACAAAGTTTCTACGTTTTCTTATAGGCTGCGAAGATCACTTCATTTCATAAGCTCCATAGTTAAGATATTTACACCATAAAACTTTACGGACCAATATAATTCCTCAGACAGTGTAAAGCCACCTTCACTTCTCTCAGCCTTCGCCCGAGGTGTTCCGGTGGCGGATACTGGAACGGCTTTTTGTTCTGTAGACACACAGACACATTTTGGATAACGAGCGGATAGAAAGGCCATTATTCCCGGCGGCCTTATGCGTTGCGACATTTAGGTTTCACTACCGTCGAATGTGATGTGACTACGGTACCTCTACCATGAGTTTACACTAGTTCACAGTGACCGTACTCGCTAGCGACGGCGTAAAAGATTTGTATGGAGAATTGTACTTCCGTAAGTGACCGCTAGAGGCGCTGTACAATTCTCCATACAAATAATTTACGCCATCGCTAGCGAGTACGGTCACGTAAACTCTGCCGTGTCAGGCCTAAGTAACGTATCTCCAAAAACGACGATTAGAGAAAAACGCGATCAAAGTTTTTGTTTTTGTTCATCTCATTGCTTGTTTACTAATGAAGTTTAAAATTTGAAATTTACACAGTAGGTTAGAAATATTATTGTGGCGATGTATTTTTAATTTTAACACTGTGCTACGAATCAACTGGAAAAAAGACGGTTTTTAAAGTTTGCACGGCCTTACTTTTCATACAAAATTCTGTAACGCAAAGTTGCGTATCTGAATATACGTTAGTTAAGCGTGACCATGCTCTTTTTATTACCCAAAACTGTGTAATAATGGCTATGACCTGTATCTTTACTTACATTACTTTTGGGAACCAAGAAACAGAACATTTAAGTAAATTAAAAGTGGGTAGGCTCTTTTATCTAGTCCCGTTATTTTATTTTATAGATATACAAATAGGTAAGAAGGTTAATAATAACTAATAAGTAAAGTGGAAGCTAGAAAACTTTTTATTGAATTTTATCACAGTAACAGGATTTCTATTAATTCTTAACTTTTAGGTATCTTTTTTAATAAATAATACTTATAAGGTCTTATAACAAAATATTATTATCTTTTCTCCCATTTCCTCCTCTCTAGTTAAACATACTCTTAATAAAATTATAATCAATATAGCTCTCCTTGGTTTCAGAGGGTAGGTACGTATCAAAATATATAAAGTTTAAAGTTAATAATGGACGAAATACATAATGGTCATTTGATATATTCTTGGAAATTCTCAACTTTACAGGATAAACCAACCATAATAAACCTAACCTAACCTAAACTAATCTGTAGATTACAAGATTAAAAAAGTTCGTTTTATCAATAGTTTCAAAGAAAATTTTAGTATATTATGACCATCATGTATTTCGTCCATTATTCGTTTTAAACTTTATATATTTTGATATGTTCCCGTTTCAGAAGGTGTTACGTATTATGAAATATAATTAAAATGCCTATTATAACATATAACAACAACCTGATTTGAATTAAACTGCACCAAAAGATTTTTCAATTTCGATTCTGCGGGCGAGTTCTGTATGACCTATCTAACGTATTTGAAATACGGGAGATATCCATTACAAGTGCGTACAAAAATCCCAGATACGTTAGTTCGGCTATCGGTGTTTTTATTGAATTATGGCATAAAATGAAAATCTTCAATATGTATCAGATAGTATAGCATCAAAAATGACGATTTAGCACTGTTAAGCGTAACTAACGTATCTCAAGTTACGTTACTTAGGCCTGACACGGCAGAACTAGTAAACTCATGGCAGTGGTACTGTAGTTACTAACGTAATAACATAAAAAAATACCTACATTTGGAAGTAACAGATACAAATAAAAAAACATCGAATACTATAATTGGGCCCCCACTCAGCATAATGTTGCGGCAAGCCACAACCTTGTTTTTCAGTGAGAGTATTTTTTTTTAATTTTTAAGGACTGTGTTTTGACAGGTTAGGATTTAACAAGTAGTTAGCTTAAGACAATCAAATATACCAAAGTTTTAAATATTTGCAAATTAAAATAAATATCCAAAGCAATGTTTTATTGCTTGAGACTTCAATTTTCCCGTTAGTAGTGAATCGCCGTTAATTCAATTTAACACGCTCTTTTGTTATTAGTTTTACTCGTAAATATGTATCTCTGTGTGTAACGAAATCTTTGAACTTGATTTTCACCCCTTTTTATCGTGGTATGGACACAAAACTTGACAAATAATGCATAGTATTATAATAGTGTTGTACCATCGAGGTTATATGATGATAGAGTTGGAACGTATAGACACTGAAACTCCAAATTTAACCCAACGTAACCTAGCCGTGTCGGGGCTTGTTAAAATCGTCTTAAGATGTATTTTGACCAAGAATAGTAGGTATCCAGAGTTTGATGATGATGAGATGGAGCAGTCAAGCAGGCGCTGGTATTCTAAGGCAGAACAAAGTAACCTAGCAGTGTTTAGACTTGATAGTATTAGGGTGCACTTTGGCCAAAAAATTTGTCAAGGTATTTTTTTTTTAAACTATAATTATTTGAGGTGAAGCGGCAGCCATGAAAGCTCAGATGTACTATAATTAAGTAAGTTTAACCAATGTGTATATAACCTTTAACTAATATTCTTCTTCTTTGAGTGCCACTCCAACTAGTGAAGGTGTACTTTTTCTTGTCCTTAGCAAGGCGGAAAAGCTCAGCATTAACTAATATAATGGCTAATATTATTATTTAGTCACGTTTATATTAATGACGTGCAAATGATCATAAATTTCATTAAGAAAACAGTTAAGTAAATTAGCATGAAATTTAAAATAAACTCATATATAATATAGTTTCCTTATACATATGAAATATCAGGAAACATAATATGTATAAATGTAAATCACTTGCACCATGCGTGAGCAATTGAATAACAGATTATTCAATTACTGTTTGAATTTATAATTTGACATTAAATTTTTAATTACCTACATAATAAATAAAGGTAATTATGAATATAAAAAAAATAACAGATTAGTAAGTATCGTTTCATAAATAAATAGTATAGTTTAATTAAGTCATATGTATCATATAAATACTGTCATCTATTTACTGAAGTTTCCTCGTGAGGAGATGACCCTGGCTACAGTATCAGCTCATGTCTATCATATAAACGCATTGTCATCAAAATTGACCGTATCTACCGGTAAATTTTTGTGTACCACCACCAGAGTTTCACTACCAGATTGTTTTATTGTCACCAAACTTACATAAATTTGTCATTATTTCTGCTCAATCGTATACCAGAAAGTGGTTGAAATGGTTTTAAACCACAAGTCACAAACTTACAGTTAAATAAATACCCGTGAAAAAAGAAACTGACGGCCAGTATAAATGGGTGTAAAAATCACTGTCAGATTTAGACATTACAATATCAAAACAATACACGCCAAAATCCGATACATCACAACTACGCTTTCTGACCCCAAACGAACACATTCAGTGATTATCATCCATTGTGCACTTATCCCCTACTACAAATAATAGCGAATTCCAAATTCAAATGCAATCGTAACCGGCGCGTGGTGACCGGACAGGTGTGCACGCGCAACGCGGCTTAGGGAGAGGGCGAAGTGAGGGTCCGGAGTACCCATGGGGGGCGTAAACATTTCGACCACAGCGTTCATTGATTAAAATATCGATCGGTTATATTCGTCCTACATTACTAGCATCCTCCGTGTTAGAAATCAGTTAAAAAAGGTTATTGTTAGGTATTTTGTTGCTCGGACAACGCCATATATTGATGGCAGACGAAGTTACCACGTGATCTTAAAAGCTAAGGTGCTGAAACGTTTTTGGAAAGCGCTCTCTATAGTCTATTCTTATTTAAAGTTATAATATTATCCATGGGAACTCATTACCGGGATATCAAGTACCCTATGTCTTAATCCAGATCTTTGTCTATCTGTACGCCAACTTCAATCTCAATCCGTTCAGCTTTTATTGCGTGATTGAAATATATAAACATCCAAACATCTTCACAAACTTTCTCATTTAATAAAAAATACATGAAATCAGTAAAAAAATTAAAAAAAAAAAACAATTAAATTAATAATCTAATAATAATAATAACACGTTTGGTTTGAAGTATCCTTTTGTATTTTTTTTATTTATTCAACTTAATTTTTTTACTTTTACGGACATTCCGTGAAATCCATATATTTATATATTTTTTACCAGTGGTGGTGTAGGGGTAAGCACGCGGCACGGAATGCCGAGGACTTGGGTTCGATTCCCAGCATTGTTTTTTTTTCTGGGGTTTTTTCTGTGCATCTATGTTTCAGTTTGTATTTAGTATGAAATATTTAATAATAATAATAATTGATTTATAATATTAGTAGGATACTCGTACCTACACTATGGCTACAATGTGTCCTACTATCTTTTATCCTGTGCTTGAAAATTGTATTATTGTGTCCATTTATTTACAAGTATATTGTGTATCACTTATTTATGTATGTTTTATGATGTGTATTATTAGATGTTTTCAGTTGTTTTAATAAAATGTTTGTTTTTTATTATTATTTATTAAATTTTATATTGCACCACCTGCTGTAATGCATTCCTTGCTTTCTTTCTTTCTTTTTTTAAAGGTTGCCTGGAAGAGATCGCTTCGAAGCGATAAGGCCGCCCATTGCTTACCTTATTTCTTTTTTGTCATGTACTTGTTTTTCTGTATTGTATTTTTTGTGGTGTACAATAAAGAGTCATTGTATTGTATTGTATTGTATTGTCCTAAAATTAACTCGGAACCTGGTGGTTGGGCAATTTTGACTGAACACCTCTGTGTTTTTCCCCAGATTATTTACACACCATCGCGCATCATCTCGGCTTAATTTTCCATGAACTGTGTATTTAAGTGCACAATTCGGAGAAAACTTTTATTATTATATATTGGTAGTTGATTTTGTTTTTCATGAATCTGTCCCCAAAATCGGTTAAACTTGAACACGAATGTCACGTAACGAATTGTTAAACACTAGTAATAATAAAACATCCCAAGCTTCACCCCTAGCATTGCACCATATCCATAACAATGCACATTACTATACATGTTCAGAGATTTAAGGACATGTTTATAGGCACCCTAAACTGTAACGGCCATTCTTGCTGGAGCTACATCAAAGACTTTACCGGATTATATTGTAGTATCACAGGGAGGTCTCACGTAACTGGTGGTAGAGCTAGTGCAACTTGCGCCCGTCGCGTGTCAGCGAGGGCGCAGGACAGGTGTGTCGCACCCCTTATATGACGGAATTTAGGGGCAAAACGCATAACTATACTTATTCCATATAAGTGTGTGGGGTGGCAGGACAACCAGTGATTCAGATAACGTGGGGTGCAATTAAATGCGCCGTGTTAGATCGAGCGGATTAACTGCGTTTAAATTTTTAATAAATTTGTTCAAAATTGTTTTTATTTGGTACAAATACCTCATAGTATAATAATATAACAGCTCGACTGGCTGTGCCGTGCACAGTTTTAGAATAAGATGGACCTATCTCGGCCCATTGGTATGAAGAGCAAGGGCCTTCACTGCATGTATCTGCATTCAGTGGTACGACGAGGAATGACAATTCCTTCTCGTGCCACTGGTGGAACAATTTGGTGGCACGACGAGAAAGAAGGGGAAAAGAGATTAAGGAGTCTAATGTGAAATTGGGCACCAGCATTCTTTATTGGCAACAACGAACTCCGTAACTGCATTGCACTGTGGATGACAAAGCGAAACTACCACACTATTTCCCCAAGAAATTCCTAAGTTATTCACAACCGATGACTATGACCATTCTGTTCAGTACTTATAACGACTTAAAAGAATTAAACATGGTTTTCTTAGTCTCAAATAGCTTAATGCATTACACACGAAGTGTTAACATTTGCAAACATAGTTGCAGTTACTGCAAAAAATACCTAGGCAATATCAACATAAATTAGTGAAAATATTTTGAAGAAAAATCTGAAATTTAATCAAGTATGAACGTAACTAGTACGAAATAGTACTATCTTAAAATAACATAACATGCTTAACAGCCAATAAGCATAACTACGGCCAACTAATTATCATAAGTAATCACATATCCATAGCTTACTCCGACGGACTTTATGAATGTGCAGTTTTCTTAATACACAAGTAAATAAATCAGAGCCAGCATACTTAAAGATAGTCGTATATTTGTTCCAAATAGATATATTGGTGACCGTTGGTAATGTAACCGGCTGCCCATAGATAGTAAAAGCAGTTCCACTCATCGTATGTAAATAAAGTCGTTGTCGATAAATACGGTCAGCCGTCGGCTTGTCTATACGGTTGGTTGTCAATACGTGTTACTTGTAATATAACAGGACAAACTGTAATGTGGTTACTTAACTTACATAGGGAATTGAAAACACAAAACATCTCAGAAATTGTAAATGGGGGTAAATGGCTTTGTTTTATTGTCATTACTGTCGTCATGTACATAGACAGTTTAGGCAACCTGGTGTTGTTACATCGCCACGTCTCTTCTACTTATTAACGTTTATAATACAATACAATGACTCTACCTAACCTGTTACTTGTTTACCTTGTTTTTGGTTGCGGAGAAGTAAGTTTTAACTTACTTATTTCATATGGAGTTCTAGATCAATTGAATAGGTAATTTAAAACCAATATTACTGTTATTAGGACACGTTAGTTTTATATGTGAAAACAATAACCACGTTTTATTTAGGAGTTAGATTTTCCATATTTTGAGTACAATTTTATTGTTATCTCTACCTGGGCACATCGCATATTTTCAATCTTGTTTTGACGAAACAGACAACATGGAACAAATTTGTTTCTTTCACAGATTTCTTATGAATTCGTATGTTTTGATTTGACATAACGATCGTTATCAAGAAGCGACTTACCCACAATGGGTCGCCCATGTTTTGCTGTTTTGACCACAAGTCTCATATCGTGATTTCATAATCGTCAAGTCTTTCACAGATTTTGACCGATTATATCAGTGCCAAAGAATCGTCACTCTTTATTGAAAATGCGAGTGGTATACGTGTCTTTAAAGGCTGATCGTAGATAGGATTCTGTTTCGATGCTATTGTGCTTGGCGCTTTGTAATAACGATCAGGCCGTTGTCGCCATTGAAACTTTTTCAAAATTGATAGATTCACCATTGAGCTTCACCGTACCTCACTAAATCTTAATGGACTTAACGCTCTATTCTTCATATGACGCATGATCCGTTAAAAATATACCTGTGCATTTTTTTTTCGGAATGCCGAGGACACTGTCTCTTGCCCAATTACTGTAATTTGTTAGTGTGCCGTTTAATTGACAAGTTTAAAAGGTAGTTTGCGCTGTACGATGTTGGTGCGATCGGAATGTCATATCTCATATGGAGTGAAGCCGTGAAATTTATTCCCACGACGGCAATATGGATTTCACTTATCTCAGGATAGAGCCGCATGAATAATAGACAGTATTTTTGCAAAGTAATTGACACAGAGCTGCTCCACGCTCGAATATAAACTTATGGTAGAGTTAAAACGATTAATCTGTCGCGGTTGGTGGTACAATCCCAACGCGAATAATGAGACGAACTTCTACGAGGGACTCTTGGTTTGCGTGCCAATTATTGACGTAATTATTTTGAAAATATGGCTGAGCTTTTGTGATATTCAATACCAAGCGGCTATATTTTTTAATCACCTGATGTGGCCCGCATTTATATCGCCACCACGCCGAGATTGTCAATTGATTCTTTATCGGACGTCCGCCATTAATCAAGGCAAAAGTCACCGATGAAGTATAGATGTCAACATTGAGAATTTCCTGCACTCTTGTTTGGAATACAAAGTCCCCGACGAGCAAATAAAAAAGTAACATTATTTAACCAAACAATTACGAGTAGGTAAGGTACGGTCAAGTGCAAAAATAAGTAGCTATCGATTTAATCCTCCCATCGTTATGTACCTATACCTTAATTCGACGACATAAGAGCTATGGGACATATTTATGAGCAAGTTGTGTGCACCCATATTTTTACACTTGACTGTACCTAGGCAATTTAATTGATAAAGCTTATTATGGACCTCAGTGAAATTAAAAAGATGTTTCAGCGACGTACTAACAAGAGAATGCGAAAATTAAAATGATACCAGTATTACTGGAGTATTAAGTGTCTAGCTGGCCAGTCGGTAATGAGATTGTGCGGTAATCTCTGATTTAGTTAGCGGGCGCCGCGCCGCGCGAGGCGTACTCGCTGGTATTATCGTCACAAGCGACAACTGAGAAGTGACTGCTGATTATGCCGCGTTCACACCGCGCGCGGCTAATAACCGACCCAGAGGAACCGATTTATTTCAATTATCAATTAGCCCTTAACACCTAGACGCGAGATAAGCCGCCATCATTCAACTTAAAGCAATAAACTTAATTAAGAGCAGATTAAAATGAAAAAGTTGCTCGTTACGGCCTGTAATGAAGTGGAAAAATATACGCTAGTAGGATGCGACGGCAATTTTTCTATTTAAAGAATTTGCCACCTTGTAACCAGTATGTTGGGAATACGCGGATTTTGCGGAGAGGCGTGTGCGCCGGCCCACATTAACCTGTCCCCGGGATAATAGATTGGGAATTTCACGCACTAAAGGTCGATTTAAATTAATTTAAACATTATAAAGATAAGTGGAGTGGTGGTTCGGAACTACGCGTAAGCTTGCAGCAGTGTTAATTCGACATGCGAAAACGACGGGTGTAGTGTTGGCTTCTATCATTGATATAATAGCTATTCGATTTAATTATAAAGTTTATCTATTCCTATTCAAAATTTTACTAGAAATACAGGTAAGTATTATTTAAGTAGATAGAAACAGTTACAAGAACAAATTAGAATTCAGGAATTTATAGACTCCCTTAAATAACTAGGTATAGGTAGGTATCTAAACCATATTGTCGATATAGTCATAATAGTCAACGTGTATCACTCATGAACGTAACAAATACGAGGAGTAGATACGTATATATTATTTATTACTATCTTTTGCTCGCGACTCCATCTGCGTATGATTCGTTTGTCGCTATTCTGCGGGAACTGCGCAATTTTTTGGGATAAGATCTATTCTACGTCCTTCCCAGAGTTTCAAACTATCTCCATACCAAACTTCATCTAAATCGGTTCTGCGGTTTAAATGTGAAGAAGTAACAGAAATAGTGAGTTTCGCACTTATAATATTAGTAAGGATATTAGATTGATATGATTGATTGGAGAATTTGGCATGGAAATTTTGATATAAAAGACTTGTATTCCATTTTCCATACCCTGCTTATAATATTTATGCAGGTGTCTATAGTAATGTAAATATTGCGTCCGCTACAGTAGAGGCGTTAATTTAATTCTTAATAGGTATTACGAATATACGACACAATTTATTGAACGCCTTTAAAAATAGTCTTAAGCTCTAGTAGCGGAATTTTACTTCACGCTTTAGTCACGAGAGCTGACAGCATGTTTGCAATAGCAATGTGGGAACCTGGAAGCCCATTTCTCTTATCTCGACTTAATTGAATCAAGTACAAGTCGGTATGAAGGGGATAAATACTCAGAACCGCAGGCATAAAATTGATTTAATAAATATAAATAATTTATAATTTATTGAATCAGGCGTTACTTTGCGGAGGTCCATATTAATGAACTAAAACAATTACTTTGCTCACCCGCGACCTTACAATAGTTACGTTTATGCAAGAAATGTGCGTTCATGCAGTTCCTCCACCTCCACACTGTACGAACACACACAAATCACATAAACCCAACCATCACCACCACCAAGCTACACTGACGCGTTTCGAACTCAACCAGAGCTCATCTTCAGAGTTACTACAACCGTATGCTATGCTACCAAATGTTAAACTACCAAACCAAAACAAATGTTTTAACTTGTCACTGTAACTTCTCAAGTACCCACTTTATTTTTCTTATTCTCAAACTACCCCACAAAAATTAACTTTTATTGACATATTTAAAACTACCTTGAATTTTTTGTTTATTTATTTATAAGGCATATTTAATTAATACTAACTGTTCAAATTCGACCCCAGTTAACAGTTAGTATTAATTAAATATGCCTTATAAATAAATAAACAAAAAATTCAAAGTAGTTTTAAATATGTCAATAAAAGTTAATTTTTGTGGGGTAGTTTGAGAATAAGAAAAATAAAGTGGGTACTTGAGAAGTTACAGTGACAAGTTAAAACATTTGTTTTGGTTTGTTAGTTTAACATTTGGTAGCATAGCATACGGTTGTGGTAACTCTGAAGATGAGCTCTGGTTGAGTTCGAAACGCGTCAGTGTAGCTTGGTGGTGGTGATGGTTGGGTTTATGTGATTTGTGTGTGTTCGTACAGTGTGGAGGTGGAGGAACTGCATGAACGCACATTTCTTGCATAAACGTAACTATTGTAAGGTCGCGGGTGAGCAAAGTAATTGTTTTAGTTCATTAATAAATATACTCTGAACAAGAATTTGACATGAAGAGATTATGTTTATTAATCTAGGGAAACGAATGCGAAACCCTTTCGTAATGACTGACGGGGGGATATTTGAGATGTTTACAGACACAACAAGAAATAAAACGAATACCGAACGGAAGCTCTAGTGGATATTGACCCTTTGAGATCTTTGCCCAAACACAATGAAGGACCAACAAAAATAGTAAGAACTCGCACGGACACATCTGCTGGCCACTATCGAATAAATCTACTAAAATAATATTTTTATTTTGATTACGCATGCACGGGGTAGGCAGATGTTAGATGGCTAACATACTGACTTCAATTTCGACAAGCCTAATCCTAAGCTCTTATCGTGACCACGGGCGCTGCCATGAGGTTGAAACGTTGAGGTAAATTTAAAGTTCCATGTGTGGTAGTAATTGTTAACCTGAATTCTGCCTACCACCAGTGCACCGCCACTCCTTATAATACAGTACTTCTATCACCGTTGGCGGTGAGCCGGCGGATAGGTGAATACATCAAACGCTACTTATAATAACTATTATGTAGTCTGTGCTACTACTGCAATCAGAAAATCTATTAATCAATTATGTTTATTATGCCCACATAAAATTGAATCAAAGTATACGAACGCAGTAGTTACAAACAAAAATAAACAAAATTAAAACCAGAAGACGTCGAACCAAGTATCCGAATATCACAAGTGATGAATTTAAAGGAATTTAAATTAAAACTTTTAATCATTCGAATAAGCGATGTGACAATTTAATGAGGAATATATTGTTGTTCAAACCTATAAATAAGTAGGTAGAGCGATTTCCAAAGTTAGCTATGTTTGCAACCTTGAAGTTTTATTTTCGATTCCTTCACTACATTGTCCTTGCTTGATATCCACTCGGCCGGTGTGTCTCCTCCGTATAAGGGCAGTTCCAAGTCGCCAGTCATTGACCAAAGCGATATGGACTTTAATAGGGAACGTTACATTATCATCTACTTATTGACCCAGTACAAGGTGTGAAGGAGTTGAAACTTTGGGGTGTCTATTACATCGTTCAAGTCCCGGTTAACAAGCTATTGTAAGATGACGGTTTATGATCATTGGAAGCGACTATAAGTTTATATTTTTGAAGTTTTTAAACTTGCGACGTTTGTATGTTAGTTGTAGTTTCAAAATTCGCTAACCATTTTTTTTATTACTTCCTGGTAGGTATTCAACTAAGCCAATATTTGGCATATTTATGTGAGTCCGGTGGCAGATAAGTATATTGTTGTTTGAAACTTGGTACCTACGAATATTTAGATTGGTAGACAATGCAAGTACACAGTCAACAAATAGTTGTCAGTAAAAAAAAATCTTTGGAGTAGGAAATTTTTTAAGAGACAGATTTATACTACGACACACACACGGTCATAAATTAAGTAAATTATTCGATAAACATCTAACAAAAATTAATTACTAAAGAATAATCCAGAACCCAGATTTTCGAGCCATAACTTTTCGTAATTAGCGTAAGAATATTATGGCATTAGTGTTTATTTTAGCTTATGAAAGAAATGCTAAAATCTTTGGCTTTCACGTACAAAATCAGTGACAAAACTCTGCTCAAAACTATTCATTAGCACATTGACGACACCATCTCAAAGAAGTAGGTAAACAAATTGATTTCACACACTGCGGTACAAAGACTCACCGCCCACGGTGGAATACTTACCATTCCGCAATTTGACGTGTAATAAAAAGATGCTAATAAATAAAATTAGTACCGTATATTTTCGGTGACAATAATAGTAAAAGAGACCGCTGGGAGTCAGGGCGGGTCTCTTGCGCATAATGGTCGTAAAGAGTAAAAGCGAATGTGGAATTTTAAGTTCATTCTTGTGTTATTGAGCGAATGATTATATTTTTATGATTTCTTGGCGAATTAATTTAGTGGAAAAAATTTGAGCTGTTAATCGAGCGCGGTTGTTACTTGTAACGGTCAAATTTATATGAGTTCGTAAAATTATTTGCAGATGAAAATACGGAATCAGAGAGACACTCTTAGTATACAAATAGTCTTAGATTAAAATGCTGAAAGATTTTCGATACAAGTACTTTTAATTTATAAAAGTCATCGACATTATCTCAGCCTAATAACGTCACACTGCTGGCCACATGCCTTCTCTCAGAATGAGAGGGTTTGGGCTGTAGGTCCCACGCGGCCCAGTGGGGATTGGGATTTTTAAACACACTATTGAATTGCTGAGCAAGTTTGTGCTGGTTTCCTCTCGATGTTTGTCCTTCGTTGTATAGCTTGTGGCTAATTTCAAATGTAATTTATCATATGAATTGTGACAAATGCGAGCACAGGTTTGAACCCACGATTCTCTGCTCGATAGTTAGGTCAGACCATTAGGGCTACTATGACTCCATTGTATAAATATATATGTACTTACGTACATACTTTAGTATTTTCTTTAATTATCGTGGTCTAAAATTGAATTTTGACATTATGTATATAAATCTTGAACACTTCGACACATTTTGACCGCACGTCAGGATATAATCGATATAAACTAAAAAAAAAACATAAATCCATTGTAGTGTTACTTCACAAAGGATAACCGTTCTAACTTATAAATTTTTGTGCGAACAAAGGCGCCATTTTGACAATGTCTCGGACAAACGGACGGCCGGACGGCGATATAATAACATATCGACCATGAGATCGAAGTAAATCAATCGATGATGGCCTAAATCATATTCGAAGCTTTCCGAAATAACTTACTGACGTTTCGAAGCGGTATCAATATGTAACAGCGATGCGTATTAAAAGATAAATTCTTTCTATTTAAAAATCTCCTTCTCAAACTCACAAAAAGCATTCGACTCGATTTCTCTCAGACGTCAAATGTTTGCGTTTGGAAAGGATTTTAAAATGCAACAATTTTTTGTAAGAAGTGCGCCTCAATTGGATTACCGTATGCAAAAGCGCTCGGCTGGCCAAGCTTTGTTGGGAACTTTAACCAAAACGTTAACGTAAGCCTGTTACGGTCTAACGAGGTTCCAATGCGCTTGCAGCTCAATTAAGAGCGTTACAGTTAATGAAAGCCTAGTGTAGTCAAACTGAATGCATACGCTGTTGAATTGAAACCTTTTTTTAATCTATAGCAAACTAAGATTTATGTTCAGTGTATTAAGATTTAATTAAAGAAATCTTATTCTATACCCCTATAAAGCGCAATTTGCTTATCTACAACGCCTTTTACGTTTTAAAATTGCGAGTTTGAAACGCAAAAGTTTGCGTTCTCACAATCTGCGCTGTGTATCGGCTGCGCTACAAAGGGTAGGTACTATTTGATTGCTTCATTATGCGGAATCGGACTCGGTTCATTGTATATCATTTCGCATGTTATATCCGTTTGTATCCTAATTTAATCATCCTGAAGATTGGACCACCGGGAAAAGCGATGTAACGGGGGGCCTGACCGATTGTGTGATTGAACTTTTAGGACAGTTTAGGATTATAAATGGTGTTTTATTTTTGCACAAACGACATCACGAACAAGCAGTTATAGGTTGAATTCATCACAAAAAATATAGGTGGCATTTTAATTAAATATGGTTAGCTCGTGGCTTTTTAACTACGAGATTCGGAGAAAGTATGGTATTTATTTACATTCATACATGTAGTATCCCTTGAAAACGACCGTTGTAATGTGGTCAAACCAACGGTTCTATGAACAAATAAGTATACCTAAATAAATTCGTAAAGAAAAACATTATAAGTATTGCATTAACAATATCGTTTACTACCAGAAATTGTAAATTAAATTCCTTCTCATTATTTAAAAAATAGTTTCAACAAAGCATCTAAGTGCTTTAATATTGGGATCCTTTGACCCAATGGAGAGTAACTGTGGCCCACATGAAAACGACATTTAGAAGGGTCAAATAAAAACATAAAACGTTGGCGCTCCTTTAAAATTAACCATTATGGCAAATGTGCCTTAATTTTACCACCAGAAGTCGTATTGTCTAACGCGCGGGCGCTTACCGTCGCTTTCACCGTCTCTTTCTGTCACCATCTCACATCGTTTGTCAGAAAGGACTAGTGAATGCGATAGCAAGCGTCCGCACGTCAGACAATGCGGCCTCTGAATCTTGTGAATCCTAATCTTAACGGCCAAAGTTTCCCGTCAGGGCCTAAATAAACCGACCTTTATGGTACCTACTAAAAAATATTTAAAAAAGTGACACGTAAAAGAGCCCTTTGTGGTCTACTTGCAGAAGAAACAATACAATACAATACAAATATTATTTATTGATCACCAAAAACAATACAGTGACATTACAAAAATAAAAATTCAGGTAGACAATAGGCGGTCTTGAAACGTTTTGATTTTGATTTTTTATGCAAAAACTTTTATATCATCCTGTGCATGTATTGGATTCGAAGTCAGCAATATCGGGAGACGCAAGCGCAGCATCGCATTATTTATTTGAAACGCGCAAACGTTCGATTCTAATGCCGTCACGAGCTTTCGCTCATTTGATTCGGTTCAATTTGCCTGACGTCTTATTTGAAACCCGGTGGTCCGATCGAATCCGGGATATCTTACGAATTTGAAACGTTATTACGAGAAGAGAATGCTTTGAATCTTAGACGTATAAAGCCTGTACGCATTTAATTTATTTTATAACCATAGTGTAAAACTTAAATGCAAATTTTATTACGATTTCATAGGATCTTATTTGCATGAGTACATGAGTACTCATTATATTAGTATTAAAACACGTTTCAAATGCCATAAAGAAATAGAACGATGTTGAATTTTTAATAAAAAGCAATCGCTACAGCGTTTAATAATACATTTGCTTCGGTATAGAATATACAGCATTGAATAATGGCCATAAAACTAGGTACTCATACATGATGGAACTCCTAGAAATACGCCTCAGGGGATATAGCTCTTAGCGATAACACAAGCGGTACGTTGATTGATAAAGCCTATCATGCTATTAATGCGACTGAAGCTGCATAAAACGACGAGGTACGTTTAAGTTCCTCGTCCGCGCTGATAGCAGTAGCTTAATGTGTACCTTTCAATATTCTACAGCTTTTTTTTGTGATCACTTAGCTGACGAAGGTAGCAGATTTTATTTGCGTGCGAAATTGCATTTGAAATTTACATGAGATTTTCGGTAAAAGAAAACCTTGAGAGGAAATCCGCGAACATCTACGAATTAATTCAATCCTGTGTGTGTGAAGTTCCCAATCATGGGAACTAGAACCCAGCTATCTTATTTTGCGAAGAGGTATATAATCAGCAGTAGGACGTATGTATATAATCCATTGGCGCTACAGCAAATTTGTTTACATATTTGTTCCTCAACAGTACAACAGCGGGAGTGCGCCGCCGAGAATTATTCTCAAGACTGGATGGTTTGAGAACTCGAAGATGCAGGAACTGTCCAACAGCCAGGGCACTATCAATTGGACTTGTCTTAGCTTCAGGGTATCGATGTGCTTGCTGACGATGGCTCGATGGCAAATATTAATTAACTAATATTAGGCTAATTCTAACAATCCAAGTAACTTGACAGAATACTGTAAGCCTGTTTTGTAATTTAATAAATAAATATGGTACCCAATTTAGAGAGAGAGTGAGAGAGAGAGTATATAGGCCGAAGATATGTCGTGGATGAACGTGGCAACGGCTAAACTGTATTGTAAAATTTCTATGACCACATCAAAATGGTCGTTGCATGCGCTGAGTTGTCACCGATATTCTATTTTCTTTTCAGTTGCACAAATTTTAAAAAGAAATAGCGTCCACTTGAAACCTAAAAAACGTTGTAAGTACAATGAAAACATTAGCAACATGCCGTGACGGTGTAACAGTATACGGTAACAGCCGTAACAATGGGGTATCGGTTCTTCGAAGTCACATTCGCAAAGCCGCCGACGCGTCTGCCATCCACGTCTCAAGTTAAATTTAGCGTTTATGATCCCATCAATATGCCTTACGCGATATAGACTCTTACTATACATTTATGCAACCATTGAAAGTAAAAGCCGCTAAACAAATGTGCGTCTTTAATTTATAGATACGATGTATTTCATTATCAGTAACGAGCTACACAAAAGAACGAAGTCTTATTTTATTTAACGCACTTCGCCACGGCTTACAAAAACCTCAAAGTTTATAAATGGGCAATCAATATATTTAATTGAGAATTTATTACAAGTAATTTGTAACAGGAAATTTTGCAGTTCGAATTTTAAATTTACTGAAAAAAGGTACCGTTGAGTGCATGAAAAAGATATCATTCACACAGGCTGGTTTGCGATTAAAAATGTTGTAAATGCTGGAATGCTGCGTTATTTGTTATTGTCCCGCCACTTTATGGGAGTAATATCAGTGGTATTTACATTTTATGATGGACCGGTATGTAGCGAGAGAGGCTGCGGGATTCCATCACTCGTCCACCAGGAACAAATTCTTATTGCTGTAAAAAATGGCAGAACAGTAGACTGTGAGCGCGGATTATGTCTGAATGATGTAACACGACGTGAGAACGTCGCAGAGGCGGCTACTACTTTACATTCGATTCATCTAATGTTGTAGGTACGTTTAATGAGAATCATAAAACTAGGCGAGCTGCTGGACATTAAGTAGCGTTGACTACTAGTCATGTTATTAACTAGCTTTTGCCCGCGATTCCGTCCGCGTGGAATTAGTAATTTGGGCAGCTTATTTTTTTTATCAAATTTGCTTTTTCATCAATTATGGCTCTCCTTAGTTCCTCGGTATTAAAAATAATTACCCGCCCCCTCTCATCCCCGCCACCCCGCCACCGAACCCCCCCCCGCACACCCGCGTTCACATTCACCACCGTACTCCCAAGTCAAGCGTGCCTATAGAAGTTTTACTTCAAAAACCCCTGATTTTGAAACATTCTTCCGCTCCGCTCCGCTCCTATTAGTGTTAGCGTGATGATATATAGCCTATAGCCTTCCTCGATAAATGGGCTATCTAACACTAAAATAATTTTTCAAATCGGAGCAGTAGCTCTTGAGATTAGCGCGTTCAAACAAAAAAACCTGTTCGATAAATTCTTAAAATAGACGTATCTTTCTTATTTGTGAACCGATTCAAATGAAACAAACACTAAATGTTAATCCAAGAAAATACCAACATATCAGTGAAAACCGCATCCTTCTAGGTTAAGCCGTTTCTGAGATTAGCGCGCACAAACGCACAGACAAACAGACAAACAGACAAACACACAAACAGACAATAATTCTAAAAATCATTGTTTTGAGTTCTATTGCGGTAATAAATAGCCCTAGTGACAGTTTTTCTCAAATATCTTCAATGTACAGACACCGACTTGTTACAGATTTATTATATGTATAGATTTAAAAGATTGAATGTTTGTGGAGCGTGCAACTGTGTGTTTGTTACTCCTTCACGCTGAAATAGCCGGAAGGATGTATTGCAGATAGCTGGATGTCTAGAATTAGCTACTTTTTCCATCTAACAGTGACAGTTAAGTGACATTAACCCGTAGAAAGTAAAACGCATGTGTTACTAACAACCTATGGACCCCGGTTTGCAATAAAGCATTTGAATTTATCCCAATGATTCCACGGGTTGTGAAATCTAAAAATTTTAACAGCTAAGTTTAAAGACATGTCATGTTATTTTACATGAGAGAGAGAGAGAGAGAGAGAGAGAGATAGAGATGTTTATTTACACAAATTCGATACAAACACAGAAAAAAAAATACATTTGACAGGAAATTTACAAATAAAAAAAATATATATCGAGTAGTATAAATTGGGCCCCACTCAGCATAATGTTGTGGCAAGCCACAACGCCGTTTTTCAGTGGGACCCACAAGTCCACTGAGTGGGACATGAGTGTTCTTTATGCAACGTCTATGAAGTCCACGATGTAAGTAACGGAACTTCCCATAGGAACTTAGTTAAATCTGATGGATTATATTATACGAGCAAAATCGCGGGTAACGGCTAGTATTAAATAAATTTTATAAATCCATTGTGATGATGGGAATGGCCGTAATTAGTTTGCCAGAACAGGTTAATATTTTAATTATTCTTCGATTTTATTACGCACTGAATGTCATAAGAAATTTATTTTACTACCTCGTATGTAAAACCTACAAAATAGACTGAAATGAACTAATTGCCGCTTTAATTGCGATTACTGTGGAATAGTTTTCTGCGCCTTGTTTTAATAAGATCGGTCTGTTTCATTAGGACAAAGAAAATCACGCGATAAATAAAGTATATATTTTATTTCTAGGTTTTTTTTTCATTCCTAATGCACACACTACTAAGTGCAACGATGCTATTACTTTTTCAAGCTACCTCACTTATTAAAACAAGCAGATAGTTAATTTCTTTGTTTATAACTAGTACTTAAATGATATGGCATCGTGTATAGTCGACCAAGTAAGTGCTGTACCATTTTTAAGACAGTTTATGACAGTCACAATGACTTGTAAGTGAAAAAAGTTCTGTGTTATTTTATGCCGCACCTATAAATTAAATTGGATCTTAGAGTGGTAAAATAATTTCTTGATCGACTTTACATTAAATATGTTTTTAAGTAAGTATGTTAAACTAACGAAGAAGGTGTCAAATCTTGAAAGGCTTGCCAAATCTACATACATATATTTGCCATAAAATTTATAGAACCATGCTGGTATCAGGATTTTTTAACTGACATTTTATAGAATAGCTTAGGTTAGGTTGGGTTAGTAATAATAATTTTGAAGAAAATACAGTTTCAAGAATAAAATACTTTATGTTATAACAAATGAATTTCGGGCAAACGAAATAGAACTAACGGATAAATAAAGATTTTTGATTTAAAATTATATAAACTTCACCGTTGAAATAAAAAAAAAAACAAAATGAAGTCACTTCTACATTTTCGTACTCTACATTACTGCAATTCATTTCAGAGCGCAATCATATTACGTCATAAAAATGACAAATAGGCATGTAAGCTCGTATGTGGCTTACACGATCACATCGTCGCGATGTTGGTAAAAAGTTGTAAACCAGTGCCAGTGTTGCACAGCTTCAATCAGATAGTGGTCTCACGCGCAACTCCATTCATCTCAAGTATTTATCGGTGCAAAGCGGATGCTGTCCGTTGCTGAATTAAATCACGATGCCTAGATGCGGACTGAGCTCCATTCACAGATCTGCTGTGAACTATTCATTGATAAACTCGGTACTTACATAACTGTTACATAACTTACTAAGTGTGTTTGAAATAAAAGAAGCGGATTTTTTAGGTTTCACATCTCTATCGTTTATCGTAGGGTCAGGTAACTTTGGCCCAGCAGGTTAACTTTGGCCATTGAGATTAATTCGACCCAGGCTTTATTATAGCATATTTATTAGATCTTTCTATATCACGTTTTCATACGGGCCACATATAACCCTCCATTGGATCAAAGGACCACAAACTTATGGTACCTGAATTTCTTTTGTTAATTTCGAAAAATGACACATAATTATAGTTTCTTTTCTCAAAATTATTTCCGAACCAAGCAGATGAGTTTTTTAATTACCACTTAAAGGCACTAAATAAATAGGAACGGGCAAAGTAATTATTAGTTTATAATAGAGAAATCGCGTAAATATTTCCTCGTAAATATTTAAAAGTTGGCACCGTTATGGTGTTTGGATGACTCATAAAAGTTTTTAATGCTTATACTCAACGTTTATAACAACTAATTTATTTTTATTTATACGTCTTAATTAGACACGGAACATGTACAAACCGCCCAATGAGGAGGCCGGGCTAATCAACACGATCGTGTCTCCAAAGATAGTTTATCTCCGTACAAGCTTTCTAAGAGATAAAAGTCAAATTTGATATTATAAAGTAATATGTAAGTTATAAAAACGTGATTTTATTATGCCATCAATCTTGTAGGGCGGCGCGTTGTCTCTGCTTTGTAGGTTTCTACCGATCGGATCGTGTGAGTTCCACTTTATAAATGCTTTTTTTATCGAGATGACCAACAAGGAGTAGAAATAACATCGTTTTATTGAATTAGAATGAGTTTTACGACCGAGGTGCAAATGTATTTTTTTTAATTATTTAGTACAATTCGGATTAAAGATACTTTGGAAAAAATTGTATATTTTTTTAATGAAATGACTGAACTGACTGAATGAAAAAATAAGTTTTGTCTCTAGTCTGTACAGCATCACATTAAAAATTTAACTCTATGTCGATAATACAAATGTTAACATGAAAATCACATTAGGAGCATAAAATGTTTATTAAAATCACTTTTCTCACGTCCCCGACCTTTGATATAATAAATATTTTGACATCGCCAGCGTTGTCTATCGATATTTTATCGTTATCTTGTCTTATATGGAAAATAAAGCGTCGGTTGAATGAAACCTGTATTACAGATCACTCTATCTTATCTGTGGTTCTGTCTTGTATCTCTCTATCTTTGGTCATGGTGTTATACATTATCATTATAGCGACCTATAGTGCGAGTGCGTTCAAATTTTATGAGACAATATTTTCATTAAGATAAAGTTTTATGTCATGGGACCAAATTACTTTCTTTATTAATAAGGTAAGGTAGTATCTGCGATCTTTTGTTTATCAGTTGAAATAAAATTTCAACAGTCTAAGTATTGAAAAAACATACTTAATTGATTTGTATCTGGGCATAGTTTCTGTGTGGGGGTGGTACCTAGTCTAAGAATTTTATCTCACGTAGATACAACTTACTTAGAAATAAAAAAATTAAGAGTGAGCGTCTTGGCTTAAATCAATTAAAACCTTTTTTTAGCATAAATTACAAACAGCAAGTGTGAACGTTCATAAAAAAAAATCTTATTCAATCTTAATTTTTTGATATTTTTTTACTCGTGTTTTCCCGCTCAAAATAATTGCGATATGGGTTGCAGGTCGTGCATTATTGTTATTCATTCCGACTTTACAAATACGGGTCGTATACTGAGCGTACTTCAATTATTCAGTGTTAAACTGTCGCGTATCACTTTGTTACTTATAGAAACTCTAAGTATTCATCAAGTTCTCTGGTGATTTCCAGGCCGATACCTGGTAATTAAACACCAGCAAATAAACGACGAAAGTGAAATGTGGACGTTTGTTCAGATTTAATATTTGTTTTCCTGCGGGTAACATTAACATGCCATCATGTAATTTAAAACCCCTTTTCCGGGGCTCGTGTTGTGTCAAAGGGCCCAAGTCAGGTCTGTGTTGACATCCGTTGAAACTTGTACTGGCTACCGGAATTCCCAGAGAGTTTTCAAAAATAAAATAAAAAAACATTGATATCAGTGCTTCTACCATAAACGTACAAATCGATTCACAAGAGCTGGCACGAATGGATTGAACGAAAGTAATGTCACTTTGACATTTTTGTAGCATGACATTTTCATATTTGTGTGAAGTGTATTCAAATAGGTAACACATAGAAACCTTCATTCACTCATTCGATCCATTCGTGCCAACTCTTGTGAATCGACCTGTAGTAATGTACCTATTGTTATTGTCTTCCTTGTTAAAAATGACCTGGGCATAGTTACATACCTACGCATTCAAACTGTAGAAATCTTTGAGCAGTGTGCTTTAAGTTACTCCCTTGTGAACAAAATTGTTTATTCAATCACAATATTCCTGGACATTATAAACTTAAAATAGACTACAAAAATAAAGCCACAATATTGTTTACAATATTAGTAATACCAGACCAGACTATCATAGTCATGATTGACCCTTGGAACTGGAATCCCCAGTTTTTGAGGGAGGAAAACGCCAGCCGTTAGGTCACCTGAGGCCAGAACTAAACGCATGGACAGATCTTGAATAAAATATTTGAAATCTTTCAACCACGATCTCATTGCAATTTGCAACATTTGCAACATTCGAAAAACTTTATCAAATTAATTTTTATTGGAACGTTAGCAAAATTTACTTTATTTGCTCGTTTATCAGAAACTCTACCTGCTGTAAGCACCCACAGGCTGCATTCCTCCACCGTCGCCACGCGACTAAAAGGCCTACCACAAAAAATCAAATGTCATTGCGCAAACTATATAATAAGGCCCATTCACGAGACACCCTAGTCGATATTTTTTCAATGTCAAGTCGGGACAGGCATGCAATTTTATACAAAAAACGGCAAAATCAATAATAGCTGCGTGCACGTGTTGTCGATGGATTATAGATTATGTTTTCGAAGATTTTCCCAGCGCTCAGCGCTCGGGTCAGGTACGGGAATAGAGGAATCCATGGATTAGACCAATTTAAAGTTTGATGACAACGAGTAGAAGCTCTGACTAATTATTTATATTATAAATATTGCGGGGTTATTGTTGTTTCTGATATAAGTAATAGTTGTGATACGATGGGATAATTTATTTGCCTTTACATGCTCAATATTATCGAGTATTACGTTTACCTGTATGTGGATTTTTTTATTAATTTCAGTGTCACCAAAGGGTATGAAAACGGGTTTATTTGGCCGTAAATACTACTATTTGATTCCTGGCTCACCGTAGAACGTTCTCTCAGTAAGATTTATAAATGAATTCTCTTGTCAAGCAATGCAAAGTCACTATGACTTTTTCTTTATGACCATAAAGATCATGGTACATTTGGTTCGATATTATTTTTTTCTCATGTACTTATACAAGGCCAAGAATTGTCAAAGTTCAGTTTTTAAGATTGTCACTTTCAATATACGAAAATAATTTAAACATAAAGCGACTCTACGCATCTCTTTGTTTTATTCGCAAAAAGTAACAAAGGCGTAATATATAATTATAACGGCCAAAATTGTAACTGTCGTCTTACAAACTTACGTGTTTCTTACACAAAAGCAGGTAACTTTATATAAATCGGGGTCTTTTATAGAAGAATAAAAAATTGAACAGTTAAGATACTTCTCCGACATCAATAGTGCAGATATCTATCAAAGTTCCCTAATAAATAGGTCACCGAAGTATTGCTTGAAATGACTGTCATTATATTTTCAGCGAAACATACTTAAGCGAGATTTATAGCTATTTAATCAGTAAACATTATCATTGAGATGTGTGACTCGGGGAATTCGAATTGTCCGTAATTGCCAGCTTTAATGTATACTTTGAATCAAAAATTGGCTAAATTGGGTATTTTAAGGTAGGGTGTTTCTCTACTTTTTATGCTGAACTAAAATAACACTGACGTACCTAATTACTATGCCATTCATTTGATTAAATAATTTCAAACATTGTTTATTATATTACTAATTGTTAGCTAAGAGCAGGGTTGATAACATAAAGCAAACAACAAATAGGTTCTTTGAGAAAAAAACTCAAATACTTACTTATTATGGTATCAGTATCACACTAAATAAATAAATATTATACATAGTGAACCTAGGTCTTTATAAGTAAAGTTTCATAGTTTATTTATAAGCTTCAAGTTAAATCATCGGTTGTAGTAATATGAGTGTTAACAAAGATATTTTAAAAAGGTACAGCATTTACTCATTACTTCGCAGTCTGAGAGTATTATGGACCGGATGGTAAGCAAAGTAATTTCGCGTAAAGGTTTCAAAATTCATTACGTTTTGTAATGATGAGGAGGATATATTGTTTTTCTCGGTGCGCCCACAATGCCGGCACAACAACGCGGAAGCCTATACTTAGCCAAGATATGAGCTTTTAACGAGCTTCGTCCTTTTCTAACCGAAATTCAATCTTGTGGCCTTCACATACAAACTCACTAAAGCTTTAGTTAGTTGATACTCGGCCTTCGGTATATTAGACTCTTTATGTAAGTGCATCAATTATCTAAAGTAAATTTTCCAGGAACGTTTGAGTTTGATTGCAGATCTTTTTCACGGTTGATGTGGACGTGTTAAGAAAAAAGTAGATCATGATAAGATTGCTTAAGAGCGACATCTGTTGTCCGGGTGAGCGGATAGTTCCGAAGGAGTGTTGACGTTTCGCGCTGAGAACATGAAACATAGATGTCGCTAGTGTCTCTGCGTAAAGGGACTATAGAAAAACAAACTGAAAAATGTTGATCTATAGGGAAAATTTGTGTCTTAACTCCTGACCAGTGGTGGTGTAGGGGTATAAGCACGCAGCACGGAATGCTGAGGACCTGGGTTCGATTCCCAGCGCTGGTCTCTTTTTCTGGGTTTTTTCTGTGTATCCATGTTTCAGTTTGTATTTAGTATAAAAATATTAAAAAGTAAGATAGTCTAACTAGATGCTGATAAGACGAGACACAAGATTGTTATTTATGTTTCAGATTGTTCTAAAAATTTTTTGTTGTTTTTCAACATTGTGAAAGTGTTATGGCCCTACCGAGCATTTGGCGCATTTATTGCATTCATTTAATCTCGTGCTGTATCATTACTAGCAAAGCTTCAGTCCTGAAATTCATGTATAAGATATTTGAGGATTCACTCTAATGACCAGTGTTTATCGAAACACGATAACTTGTAGTTCGCTCGATAGAAAAAAAATCCAAAGTCGTCTCTAAAAAGTAAAATAAATCCGTAGCACAACGTCAATACTGCAAGTCAGGTCATGACTTTTTGAATGACAAAAAAACAAAATGTCTTCTAGGGCCTAGTGTTGCTACATTTTTAAAATGTGCATTAGCTTTAGTAATACGATGAAAATACCTAAAAACACGCGCATTCTAAATAACCAACCTTTCTTGAGCCATCGTGCTTCCCCCTTGTCCGATAGTTAGTAGCGTTAGTTCTCGCTAGCTTGCGCTTAAGCACGGCTTTGATTCTAGCCGCTCTCACGCACGCATACACGAATGCATAGAATATCTAAAATCGATTAGCGCCAAAAGCTCGGTATGGAATTAAGCCACATAACTCTTTTTTGTATATAAGTATATGTAGAGTCGACAAGACGCAAATTCGTGTTTAAATCTGATTTTTCGTATTTTTCTGGGTTGATACGTTATTGCTTGTCAGCATCCGACTTTGGCTAGTCCGATATTTCAATGCGTTTTTTTAACAATTAAAGAGTACAAATTTCTGGTTTTCTTATATTGTCTTGATCAGTCCCATCTTTGCAATTGTTAAGTGTCGACATGTATTGAGTAAATGAGAGCTGGTAGGTTGTGTAATATATTGGCCACAATTACCTACAGAAGCCATAATTAAAGGGTTCATTTACAGTTACAGTAATTACGGGAAATATCATAAACATCTCTCAAACCGAGCTCAAGGATACTGTTTTACATTCCGGCTCTGAGTGTTTGTAAATGTCACTGATTGACGTTTTCCCGTCACATTTTTTTGTTCACCTACTTTGAGTTTCGTAGCTATGATAAGCATTTTTAACTGAATTATTAGCGTCGTTGTAATTGTCAAGTTTACCTTCAACTTTAACGGATAGGTACAGTTGTACTTAACTAGACTATTGTTTGTCCCCTAGAATGGAACGCTTAATCGTGGGAAATTATGCTTAATTGATGAAGTAATTGACATTAAATTATACTTAATCAATATATTAAAACGTTCCTGTGATAATTTGCCATTAATTTTTCAAATTATGTCTCGACATAAGTTAATAGTGTGTGTACAATAATAACATCGATGTATTCCCACGCTTAATACAAATAAATTCAATTTTATATCTTTTCAATGGTCATCTTTGAATGTTTTTCTCCACCTTGTCAAATAATAATACCTAGTCATTTTTAGGTATTTTGCTCTCTAACCTAAGTTACGTCTAGAAAATACACTTTGATATAAGTACCTATGTAATTGCAAGTGTAATTTGAATTAAACAATTTTGTTTGATTTAAAACATCAATAAAAAAATAAAAAGGTAGGTACATTAAGACACATTTTGGCACCCTTTATTCCGTAGGTAAGTAAGCCGCAAAGGGCTCTTTTAAAAAGGGGTCTTTTTTTTAAAACTACCAGCGTTTATCTATATGTTATGGGTATCCATGGGCGGCGGCGATTGCTTTCCATGAGGTGAACCGCCTGCTCGTTTTCCTCCTATCATATAAAAAATAAGCTTTAAGAAAGACCACTGTTGCCAAGAAGAATGCGCTTAAAGAAAATTGTCAGAAAATAATTATTCCATCAAGAATTGTATTACAAATTGCTTTAAAAAAAAACAAGATAATAAATTAAAAATATGTAAAAGGCAAATATTCATGGGTATCGACAAATCATGTAAGTATATAAACTCACTATCGCACATAAAAAAAATACAAATGGTACACAGACAGAAAGTAGTAAGTACTAAGACTAAGGCATCATTTCGATCGGCCCGCCAAAATCATTTACAAGCCGCTCTGGAACGTCACTCATGTCCACGTCTCGGCGGCGCGGGCGCAGCGGAATAACAATAATCGTGAATGAATTGTAATGGCGGCTTAATTGATGCGGTGAGCGCGAGTTCGCCGAGCCCGTAGTGATGGTGGATGGAGCATCGACTTTAATTTTTAAATATCAAATTGTATATACGTATTTATTTTGAGTGACGTGTCCAGAATTTTTATGTTATGTTTCTATAATCAAGGGCATTCTCTTTAAACATATTTGAGTGTTCTGCTCATTAATTTAGTATTAAAGAGATAGCTCTTGTAGGCACATTTCCTTCCGGTAGCTATATTTATTTTAAGTACGTTATACTAGAGCTAGTTTGTAGGCCCTTCAATTTGGCAAAATTTCTAAAAGTTGGTAATTCAATCCCTGTCTTTAAAAAAAATACAAAAATATGGTATTAAATAATGTGCCTTACGGGGTACATTATCAAATTAACCCATATATGCCCAGAACTATTTTTAGTCTCCGATTTTTTTCATTCGCTAGACGTCACAGATATAAGCGTTTTCGTTTACTAATCCGCGGGTTTTTTGCACGGGTCAAAAATGTCCCACTGGGCATATTATATGGGTTGGGATAACTAGGACCCTTACTGAACCATTGTAAATTAGCTGTAGAAAAACCTCCTTCAAGTAGTAGGACTAACATGATTATTATTTGGTTATCTACACTAATAATATTATAAAGAGGAAAGATTTGTATTTTTGTATGTAACGAATAAACTTAAAAACAACTGGACATAGAAAGCTACATTATCACTGAGTGACATAGGCTACTTTTTACCGCGGGAAAATACCTTTTCCTACGGGAAAATTAATTTATCGCGGGCGAAGCTGCGGACGGAAGGCTAGTACTTACTAAAGTGTTTTTTACTGTTATTTATTTTATGAAGTTCTAGGTCTGGATTACTTTGATCAAAAGATTTCAACAAAAGGGGCCCAGACGGTTTAAAGAGAATAAACATAAATTGTAGTTACAGTCAAAACCGTTTATAGCGACACCCATTACAACGACATATTGGATGTAACGACCAAGAAAAAACCCAACACGATCTTATATACCAAAGTAACACTGGTTACAATGACCAACCGTGTTTAACGACCAAATATTGCTGTCTCTTGAATGTCGCTATAAACGGTTTTGACTGTATTCTAGTAATATTCTATTCTAGTAATAGGTTTTATGTTTATGCATATCCAAGAAGAAACATATATAAATATAATAATATATTCAGTGTGCTACAATAAATCTACAATGCAACAGGTACAACACTACTTTATTTGTGATTTCATTCATTCATTGAAAATATCAATATCACCTGAACAAGTCTGACAATTACTTATATTGGTATTAGAAAATCAAATGAAAGCAATCTTTACGTTACCTACTTACGTAAATAGTACATTACTGCAGAGGCTGCGAAATAGTGGCTTGCCGGCCGAGTAGTTATAGATGGCCGAGTGTTAAAAAAGGCCATCTAGATATACGAGGCCGACAATCCTTGTTCGCGGGAGAGGCATGTATAGAGCTTTTCTCAAACATGCAATGAAATAAATAATAATAAAAAAAACTCCAAAGAAATCAAAGGTATTTCTAGAGAAATTATAAGTAAACTAGATAAAAAAATATAACTTACACATTTAATTTTATGACTATTTATTTTTGTTAGGTCTTCGGGTTCGGCTTGGGTGATCTTTAATATGGCTAATTAAATAAGTAACGCGCTATGTTACTCGGACAGTCGTTTATTCAAGTGACAGAGGCACAGACAATATATAATGTCAGTAGCGCGCTAAGGGCGCGTTCCGATACTTAACATCTTCCTTCGAAAAGGAGTGACTTAACTGTACTATCTAAATATTCTAGTGAGCTTATATAATGAAAAGAAACAAAACGAAAGCTGACAGTTGCACTTGTCATTTAAGCTGTTGACAGGACTGACAGATGGCATAACCTAAATATAAGAAAAACAATATATTTATATTGCTGTGCTAGTTTGAACAATAGACAATCTGCTAATAAACACAAATACTTAATTTTACGTAACAAATATTATCTAATAACCAAATTCATCGTGAAACCTAAGTGGAGGAACGATACGACGGCCATAGGAAGATATAGTTGGAGGAATTGGTGTCACTGGACTGTTTGGGTAAGTATTAACATCTGTATTACTACTAATGGTTTCTTTGCTTTCAGGTATATGTGAGCTGCTGAGGTGAGGCGTGTTATGAGGTGGCAACGGATGGCTATTTGGAGATGGCAATGGATGGCTGGTTGGAGATCGCAATGGATGGCTGGTTGGAGATGACTGCGGAACAGGTGGAATGTATTTCGGTTTAAGGATGTGCTGGCGACTACGTCGGAACGTGCCTTCGGGTGACTTGACAACATAAGATCTAGGCTCTGGACATACATCTGCAATAGTGCCTGGAATCCATACAGAGTGTGGTTGTTTCTTAAAATATATGTTTTCTCCTTTCTTGAGAGGAGCCATATCTTTTGAATGTAAATTGTAATAAAAACTTGACACATTTTGTTTGTTTTTGATTACTAAATTCTTACTGTTATATATTTTAGGCTTCAGGTTTTTGTCAGACAATACTAGTTTTGTTCTCAAAGTTCTAGACATTAACAGTTGCGCTGGTGAACAGAGACTATTTTCTTTAGGTGTGTTTCGATATTGAAGGATAGCTAAATATGGGTCAGACTTATCAGCATGACATTTTTTAAGGATATGTTTGATAGACCCTATGGCTCGTTCAGTCATGCCATTGGACCTGCTCAAATATGGGCTAGATGTTGTATGTTGAAATTCCCATTCATGAGCAAAAGCTTCAAATTCTTTGCTGTTAAAAGGCGGGCCATTATCTGATATAACAGTTACTGGAATTCCATGCCTAGAGAACATAGATTTGAGGTGAGTTGTGACATGTTTTGAAGATGTACCAGAGTTCAATAGGGCCAGTTCAATATATTTAGAATAATAGTCAACCGCAAGTAGGTATTTGTCAGAGTTAAACTCAAAAATGTCCACGCCTATTTTATTCCAAGGTAATGGTTTATAATCGTGGTGGATTATTGTTTCTTTTTGGTTGCTATTCCTGTATGATAGACAAATGTGACATTGATTTATGTATTTTTCTATGTCTGTACACATTTGTGGCCAATAAACTGACTGTTTTGCTAAGCGCAAGCAACTGTTAATGCCTTGATGACCAACATGGATGAGTTTAATAATGTCATCCCTTAGTGACATAGGGACAATTATATTGTTGTTTTTAAAGACAAGACCATTCAACACATGAATATCACCTTTTAGGGGAAAATAGGGTCTCACATTTGGGGGTACTGATCGCTTATGCTCTGGTCATCCTTTTTAACAGTAGTTAATTATGGTTAACAAATCAGAATCCTTAGCTGTATGAGACTGTAATTCTTTGAGTTTTGTTGGGGTTACAGACAGAGATTTCATGACTAAGTTAACATGCAAGTCAATATCAGTATCGAGATCAGTCAATGCTTGTTCCGACAAGGCACATCTGGACAGAGTGTCTGTGCTACATATAAATATTTCCCTGGTTTGTATATCACATTTAGGTCGTAAGGCTGTAGCCTGAGCATGATACGTTGAAGACGGGCTGGAATACTGTAAACAGGTTTTTTGAACAGTGACACAATGGGCTTATGGACTGTCTCCACGGTACTATGGCGACCATAGATATATTGATGGAATTTTGTACAGCCAAACAGTATGGCTAAGAGCTCTTTCTCAATTTGAGAATAGGCTTTTTGAGATTGAGAAAGAGATGCTGAGGCATAGGCAATAGGGTGCTTGTCATGAGATATAACTGCTCCCATTGCATCTTTAGAAGAGTCCACAGATAGGACAATGTCTCTACTAGGGTCATAATAGGTTAAAATTGGGGCCTTTGTAACAAGGTCTTTTAAGTTATTGTACTCTTGTTCATGGTTTCCAGTCCAGTCCCAAGCAGTATTTTTGGATAAAAGGGATCTCAAGTTTGTGGTATTCTGGGACATATTCTCAATGTAGGCTCCTAAGTAGTTGACCATGCCCAAAAAGCGCTGAAGTTCTGTAATGTTAGTAGGTGGTGGCATAGCACAGATTGCTTGTATTTTTTCTTGGTCGACTTTTACACCCAAAGAACTGAAAATATGACCCAAGTACCTAACCTCAGTTTTGCATATATTTGACTTATCTTTGTTAAACTTAATGTTTAAGTCTCTAGCCCTCTGAAGTACCTTTTCAAGTCTATCATCATGCTCTGCCTTAGTGGAGCCATATATAAGCATATCAAGTCATAACTTTGACTCCATTTAGGTCACCAAACCTTTGTGACATTATTGAATGGAAAATTTCAGGGGCAGCATTAACACCAAATGGGAGCCTAAGATAACGGTAGCGTCCTTGGGGCGTAATGAAAGTGCAAAGCTTAGATGATTCCTCATCAAGTTCGAGCATGAAAAGCCTTTGTTAGCATCTAATGTTGAGAAAAAATTTGCTCCGGCTAGGCTTGATTTTATTTCATCAATTGTTGGAAACTGATAGTGTGGACGCATAATTGATTCATTTAGCTTCCTTGGGTCGATACAAAGCCTAAGGTTTCCATTTTTCTTAGATGTGATGACAATAGGGCTCACCCATTCGGTGGGCTCATCTACTTTTTTTATGATTTGGTCTCTTTCTAATAGACTAAGTTCAGCTTTTAAACCTTCAAGTAAGCTAAAGGGGACTTTTGTCTTTTGTGTGTAATTCAAGTTCAACATTGTTAACTCTTTTAATTAAATTGAGGTACTCGCAGCTCTTACGACCAAGAATATTTTGACATGGCAAGTCAATTATGTGAAACAGCAGGTTGAAGGTCTGATTATTGTGTTTGACGGCAACTGAGCATTGGCCAACCGTAGGCAAAACTTCTCCGCTGAATGTTGACAGCTTATGAGAACTTTTAGTTATTTTATTTAATGGCAAAGCAAGTTTTTTGTATGTGTTAAAAGATAGCACATTTGTATCAGCACCAGTGTCAAGAAGGACCTTTGTCTGTGTTGAGTTTATGGTTATAGTAGTTTGATATGGCTCAGAGGATAAGGAAGACAGGAAAAGTGAACCCAGAAAGTATTCTTCATCATTATTATTCATAGGGTTATTAGCATTACCTGCATACTCATCCAATACCATGTTATTTACATAGTGACTACTACGGCAAACTGAGGCAAAATGGTTGATTTTATGGCACTTCCTACATACTACACCTATGGCAGGGCAGCGGACGCGGTGGACTAAGCCACACCTGTGGCAGGTCTGTGACTTTGATGGTCCATGATGGCCTGGCTGAGTTGACGGTTGACGTGACTGGTGGCTTGACTGATGGCTCGGTTGATGACTTGGCTGGTTCTGTTGACTTGACTGGTTTTGACGACTTGACTGGATTTGACGGCTTGACTGGGTTTGGCGACTTGACTGGCGGTTGATTGCATTGACTTGCTCGTGTGTGGTAATATTGTGTTCCATTTTTTGGGTGTTCTCCTGTGCTATTATGATAGATTTGGCTATTTCCTTCATTTTTTTGTACGACAAATCAGGCTCCTGCAGCAGGCGTTGACGGATGTGCGAGTTTTCATGAGATATGTTGGCGATGAAGATATCTCTGATCAAAGACTCTCGCAGCTTATCGAACTCGCATTCTCGGCTTTTGATCTCTAAGTCTGTTATGAACTCGTCTATGCTTTCGGCTGTCTGCTGCCGCCTTGTGAAAAATGCATATCTGCACATCGTCAAATTTTTTCTAGGCTCGAAATAGCTGTCGAAGCATTTCTTCACTACTTCCAAGGTGCATTCTTCTATGCCTACGTTGAAGGTGTTGAAGACTTCCACGCCTTTAGCGCCCATCGAGTGCAACAAGATGGCGGTCTTGCGTTTTTCGGGAGCTCTGTCTAGGCCGGTTGCGAGTAAGTAAAGGTCAAATTGTTGCCACCATTTCTTCCACTCGGCCGCGTTATTATTCGATGTCTCCGATGATACATATAATTTAGGTAAGGATGAGCTGAATATCTGCGACTGCGACACATTTCCCGGCTGCGCCATTTTGTCTGATTTCGACGCTTCATCATCCATGTTAGGCATGTTGTTGTAGGAGTTTACAAATTGTGTTGTTATTGTTGTCGGCTAATCCCCATCTGACACCATGTTAGGTCTTCGGGTTCGGCTTGGGTGATCTTTAATATGGCTAATTAAATAAGTAACGCGCTATGTTACTCGGACAGTCGTTTATTCAAGTGAGAGAGGCACAGACAATATAATAATGTCAGTAGCGCGCTAAGGGCGCGTTCCGATACTTAACAATTTTTAATAAGCGTAGTGGCAGAATGGTATAATGAACCAAAAAGCAAATACATATTGCTTAGTTTTTTTTAAAGGGTGAACGGCATGATGCCTTGTCACTCCGTGTGGAATAGAAATTAAATAAAAACCGGCCAAGAGCGTGTCGGACACGCCCAAGGTAGGGTTCCGTAGCCATTACGAAAAAATCAAGTAATATTTTTCTAAGGATTTCGTATGTGTACGGAATCATCCAAGTTTAGGTATGTTTTATACCTTAGGCTACTATTTACTCTTAAACTACAAATAATTTCCAAGCAATCTTAGCCGCTATAATTTTCCTAGTAAATTTGATATATTTACTACCCTTCTGAATTTTTTCAAATTTTTCCACCCAACAGTTTAGATTTTAGAGGGGGGGGGGGACGGCCGATTTTAATGAAAATTTTCACTTTAAAGTTGAATATTTCGCAAACAGATCACTGAGTAGAAAAATCATATTAGCAACCCCGCAATGATTTTAAAAGACCTATTCAACCATACACCACACTATAGGGTTAGCCGAGAAAAAAAAATCACCCCCACTGTACGTCTATGGGAGGTACCCTAAAAAAATTTTTTTTACTTTTTTTTATTCAATCACTTTGTCGGCGTGACTGATATATATATTGATGCCAAATTACAGCTTTCTAGTACTAACAGTCTCTGAGCTTAGCCGCGGACAGACAGACAGACGGACAGACATGGCGAAACTATAAGGGTTCCTAGTTGACTACGGAACCCTAAAAAGGTCACTTTGCGCCGGCCTAGGCCGGCAATGTTGTATGAAATTCCGTTATTGACCTCTCGTCTAGCCGCACCTGCAACTTCGCGGCCTATTATAAGGAACATAACAGGGCCATTCTACTTTTCGTTGACCAGTCATTTTTTGTACTGTGCTCTTCAAATATTTTTTTTACAAAAACGGTAAAGTCCTCGGCTTAAATCATTAAAGATTTAAATAGGCACATAATTAAGCTTACATTTAAAATTATCACTACGTATAAAAAGTAATCATTATTATCTATAAAGTAGGTAACGCAGAGGACATGCATGTCCCCGCCATTTGTATGGAAATTGATGTATTTTCCGCTGAGTTACCAATTTTTTCCACAAAACTTCTTTGAATTTAAAGTTTTATTGCTTTAAAACACTCAATTTAGGTGTTTCAGTTTGTATATAAGTTATTTACACTTGAAAAAAATCACCAGGTATGCCTTATATTTCACAAAAGATTAATGGTTACTTAAAAGTAGAATGGCCCAGCAACATTATTTTATTGCATGTTTAAGAAAAAACAATTACATACGTCCCTTACTAATTTCCTCAAAGCTACTGTTTATCTTATTCTAACTATGCAGTAGAAGCTACAGAAATATTGAGAAATTGATTTTAACTTCTTTGTTTGAGAACGTTTCATGGTCATATTAAACTACAGGTATTTTGTGATCACTCAGCTTCGGTAATTAGAAGGCAGTTCATAAAAGAAGGTAAGTTATTATTTTAATTTTATAATAAAAAAAAGTTAAGATAGGATAGTCACATTAATTAGGTATTAATATAACACACAATTGCAATAGTTCAATTCTATTGACACTGAAACTATTACCCTTGACACTCAATCGGAAGTTTTTTAATTGACAACGTAGTTGCTTATATCATTCTTATTGGCGGACGACTTACGGAATCATTTAGTGGACTCGTCATATCAGCTCAATAAAAATCATTATCTTTTTCTACTCGAGGCAAATATAAACTATGATTTCCGATCTAACAGATTTGTCATCTCATAATATTTCTACTTTGTGTAGATGGATGAGATAAGTAATTAGAACACATAAACAGGTGAACTAAGTATAATTATTACAGAGACGATAATTATATAAGAATAACTTCTACTATTTGAATGGCTGACTAACTTACAACAATATCATGTGTAACCTACTCTCCACGTCTTTCTAAATATAAAATCACCGTTTTGATTGCTAGTAGGTAATAGAAAGCCATTGAATACGAAACTACCGTGAGACTCACTCATAAATACACGGATAAGTTACGTCTTTAGGCGAGCTTTCGTATTTCGAGCGCGTTCTGCTGCAGCCGTCGTTGCGTGTGCTCCGAGAAGAAGGGCTAAGAAATAGTCAAGCTAAACTCGGGTAAAGATGTGTCATCCAATATTACATTAGAAAAGCATGGTTAAATTGTCCCTTGAAAATTTCTAAATCAAATTATGCTTAATTTTCTTCCATCTTAAAAACTGGGCATTGGCAATTGCATCACCGAATGCCGAGTCATCGGACGGCCACTTACCGAGCGGATGTTGTTAACCGTGCCTTGATTAGTCGAGACGATGTCAAACGGGAGCCCGGGCAAGTTCAAACAATTAACTGTATAGAAGTGTCCGACTCTAATGAATGATACAGACTTGCTCCGTTCCACTACACAAACACCGTGACGCTACAAATTGAGATTAATTCTTCAAGACTGCGTACTGTTATCAGTAATGACTACAGTTTACAACGCAGTATCATCCTTTACTCTTCAAACTAATATTCATCTTAAAAACATGCACTGATGCTTTCAATTAGAAATTGGTTGATCAGTAACTTTTAATCCGTATTGTCACGGTACTCGTGCGCATAGAAATAGTTCAAATGTTTGGTCCTTTAGATGATTCAATGTTCTGTTGCTATATTTAGCTATTTGCTCAAACTGCACATGGCATTTTTAATTGATAGCAATGTCAACTTCCTCATGACATTGTTGACATTATAGTGGTTATTGTAATCAATGTTTGCTCGTCAATTCATTTTCTAAACAAGCTTTTTTAGTTATTAAAGGTTCTGCTACTTCTTTTGCTTTTATACAAAGTAAAGGACATTCACTCTGGTTCTTTGAAAGTGTTTGCTCGAGATTTGTTTGATCACGCCAGGGGCAATTCAGATTTTGTTACTTTGTTGATTTTAATTGCTACTGTAGCCGTCTGGTTAAAAATGGGAACATTTTTTAGATTTTTTTTTATTTCATTCAGATAAATATAAAATAGTCTTACGTTTAAGTTTTGTTTCAAAGGTGGTCTTGTAAAGTGCTATCATAAATCACCTGTATTACGACGTTTTCAAGTCTGAACGTGGGTACAACAATAACTTACTCAAGTGGTTGATCAAAAGTTCGTTACAGGCTCTCGGAAGCCGAACGATAAGTGAACTGTCGATGGGGAGCTCAATAGAGATATTTTGCTGTGGAGTAAAGTTGGTGAATCGAAGCCCTTACTTGATATTGATTACGTTTCAATCGACACTTACACCCACGCACGGTCAATATTGACGCTAGATACAAGTATGGGCGACACCGCGACGACTAAGGAAGTGTTACTTAGAAATTTGTACAGATAACAACTCTTTACATTTGATTATATCTACTATAAATCGATAAACGTCTGATTCAGATAACGACCTAAATGCCATTCATGGTATTGAAATCATTTATATTTTTACAATGTACCAACCAATACTACAGAGAAAAAGAAATTTTGGTTCTAAAATCTAAATTCTGCACTGCCGCACGAAGTTTCAGTAAGTTGGCTAGCAAAGCAACTGCAATCTATAAAAGCAAATGGAACTTGTCAACTCGCAAATCTATTTTCACCACGTCCTTTGTTTCATGGTCACGACAGTAAATCAAAAAACCAGTAACAACGTATTAAAGATTTATTTAATTTAAAAATCATTGATTGTTCCGAACGGACAGCGCAATTGAAAAGATATATTAATATAAATTCCACGACTTTCTGCGTGTACTAGAAATTTGTAATTTAAACCTTTCGATTGTGACACTCATTTGAAATTATAAATTTTAGATCAGCTATTCATCACGCGTCGGTGTATCTACGGCAGAAGCGGTGACATTGGGAATCAACCAAATAAAGGGGTTGGCTATTTTTAAGAATAACTATCGGCGGTCTAACCTCTCATTTGCGAAACAACAATGCGTGTGTTACAGTGTGTGTATAATGTGGGATGTAACTACTTAAACATGGAGTCGTTATATTAAATATCGTGAGACAAATCTTAGTTTCCTGATGCTTCCATTGTTAGGTATCTGTATTTTTGTGTCTATCTAATTTGTAGGAATTAACAAATATGATAGATATGTATTAGAAAGTCAATAGAGGGTGATGATGATGATGATGAAGTTTTATAATGTATTCTTAATATCATTTAAAAATCACTGTTGAGGAACAAACGAACGAAAAATAATCTCTGAAATGTTTGACTTTGGTTTTTTAAGTTTTGCGCATACGCGTCGTTTTACATCGTGATACCTATCAATGATTAATATTATCTAATTAAGGTTTAATTTCCAGGCTGAGATTTTACCGTGTTCCTTGTTCGAGAAGTTTATTACTCTGAATGTTACACTAATTAATTCAACTGGAACAATCTGCATCAGAGCAATTTGTTAAGACTCCAAAACTTATCGCTTCAGTCAAGTCAAAGTAATTGTTTTAACGAAAATACTTAATTGCGGATAATTGTTACAGGCTAATTTTACATCTCAGAAGCTTGAATTAATTCTAAATTGCTCAAGTTGCGTCTTCCCCGCTGTTCATATCTGTCTGATAGAAAATATAACAGCTGTTACTTCAGAAAGTACCGCAGACTTGGCACGAACTAAATGTTAACAGAAATATAAAAGAAATGACTTGTTATGAGCAAAAAGCTAGTAGGTACAAGTATTCTTTTGTAATAGATGCTCCACTTGTCACGCGACCAAACCAATTCATTCACAATTTACGTTCTTGACAGTATCTAGTGACATGCGATTTTCTGTCCTAACGTAACTAGACAGGGCTCACGCATAGAATATTTTGGTCATAATAAATTTAAAAGCGGTATCAAAGCAAACATTACGCCTTCGCAAATTGTACTCCCTGAGCTGCGAAACAAAAATAGAGAAATATGGCCAACTTCACACCACAATGCTTAGGAAAGATAAAGGGAAGAATTACACGGAAATTTCGGGGCGTACGCTTTGTCAGTTGAATGTACGGTCCTTCACTAGATAACAATTTGCACGTCGAGTGTGTCACGCATTGTGTTAAAGACATTATAAATAAACATTACAAAGAGACTACCAGATGTGTGAAGAGGCTTTGAGCTCTGGACGGCGCAAGCCTTTGAGAAGCAATTATAATGGATGGATATAGGTGGAACTCGTTCTGCTGTTCACTGCTACATAGAAGCTGGTCAGTTAAATTGAATTACCATCATTATAATGATGCATAAGTTACTGGCTTTACACCGGACCAGCTGTATCATTAAAATTGTTTTAAATTCAATTTTAACGGCTATTATTCGTTAAATTATTTTGATCATTACTCACTTTTAAAGGGATTCAATAAAACAAAGAATGAAAATCATTGGAGAATAAACGTTAATAAGTAAATCTTGATGGGGGGGGGGGGGGGGGAATGCCACTATACTATGCAAAGGAAACCAAAATTCCGGGCTGCGTTGGTCAATGATAATAGTTGTCCGATATTACGCAGTTCACAATGCACTTGCAGTGCGTAACAAATTATTTCCGGTTTACATTGAACAAGTTGCAGCAAAAGGAAACCTCGGAGAATAGCACTAAGCGGTCTGTTGTAAAATATTTATGGCACGCTAAGCTAAAGTTTACTAAATTGGAAGCATCGTAATACAATATAAAATGTTTATGGCTATTACAAAACATTTTATAAAGATTCTGTTATAAAAAATGTTAGCGGAAGCGCTTTGCGCATATTTTACCTCTAGGTTTTGTTGTTGTAAAAGTGATTTACTTTCTTTGCAAAATGAGGTCTCTGAAAAGACAGTGGATTATCTGATTGTAAGTAAGCACCACCACCACCTGTGGATATCCTGAAGACCAGAGGATTGCAGATACGTTACCAGATGAATTAAGTACTCTTCATACCGGCGCACAACAGCGTAAGTAGGTATTGCTGCTAAACAGCAGGATTAGCGAGTAAGTAAAATGGTGAAAGTTTTCCGAATGGTTCTTGTGCATGGTTTTACTACCCGAAAAAGTCCATAAATCATCAAAGCTGAGGAGAAAAAAGTAAGGGTTCTAGTATTGGCCGCAAAGATAAAGATGCTTCCTCATTAAACTAAATCCAATCATCGATTGCTCCACAATCTTGTTGTTATTAATTTATAGAAAGTCATCGTGGTCCCATTAGTGCGAGATAACCATATTGATCATGAGATATCTTCATCCGCAGCCGAGACTGCTTCTTACTTTTGTATGTGATTGCCCTAATGATCACGTGCTGCTTGTTAGTGATGATCGAACGCCATTATTACGATTGAATTTGTTTCACAGCCGCCGCCGATCGTTACAAGATTTATGACTTTCACAAGTTCTAATGGTACAATTATGACCACAATTTGACACCATTCATGATGTGCTACCCATCAAATTTCGGACAAATAAAAATAATAAAATCAATAACCCTTGAGAACTCCCGGCTCAATTAAAACGGTATGCGTTGCGCGCTAGCGTAGCTGAATTATATCGGCTATTATATCACATAGAGACATCCTGTGTTGTGACTATCGCGTTCTTATCGTAGAAATCTGTTTTTATCTCATTTAAGATCTCTCGAATTAATTCTTTAACACCTCATTAGTGTCTGGTAGAGGCATCTTTTACAAACTTAATGCAAATTCAATTGAGCCGTGGCCAAGCATTCAGATCTGAGCGGTCCCACCGGACCCAATCAACATCTATAACGTCCTGTTCCACCGCTTCTCCACTAGATTTGGGGCCAAATTAAAGTCCAAATAAATTGTAGAGGCGCCTATTAGTTCGGCCGCTTTGTGTCAGGGGCGAGCACGTCGTATATTTTAGTTGTAGTTCTCGACGGAATCACTTTTTATCCAGACAAACGTCTTAATTAAGGGTCAATGGTTTACCCATAAAATATTGCATCGTATAATTTCAAACTACGAATTTGGATGGCATACTATTAAAACGTAAAATTTTCTAAATATAAAAGGATACATTAATACTTGATTGTTATTATAGGTATATGTACTATGTAGTAAAATGTAAGATAAGAATGGGTGAATTCAGAAGCAATTATAAAAATATGATTGTGAATTCAGAGTTTAATCGGTGAATGCGAATCTATATTCAGTTTTATGCGTTTTATAGTAATTATACTCGTTACGAGTACCATGCGCACGTACGAGTATGATATCAGGATCATCTACGCATATCGAATGATTTGCAATAAATCGAATAAAAATCAACAAGTCCATTTACAAATCAATGACAAGGTTCCAATTAAGTAGCTCGTATTACCTATAATAGTGTGCTGGGAAGCAATTTCTCGCCTTCCGATGATAATCATAAAATTAAATCTTCAACGAGCACATAATGTAATATGACCTGATTTTGTGAAGTGTTGCCAATATTAATTAAATCTCTCGTGCTGAGTTTAAACAAAGACATTTTTTATTGCTTTTTTATTTTAACTTTAAATTTTTGGTATTCGTTTTTTTATGTTATGATTCGTTTTTTAATGTTTAAATTTCATCCTAAATTTCGATGTAGGTATGTAGTCTCAGTTTACTCTAAAACTCTGATGTGAATAGGCGTTAACCCAAACATTCGGTACTTGTTTATGAATGGTTTTTCCAGCTGGTTAATTGTCATTAGTAACTACTTCATAAAATAGTTTGGTGTTTCTACGTGTACCCACAGCATGATTTTTACCTTAAGTCTTCGTGAAAACGTCATTCAGTTTAAATTATTATCAAAATGGTAAAGCGCTTTTTGGTTGATTTATATTGTCTCCCTTTCCCATTCGTGTAGGCGTAAATGCATGCCCTTCCTAATTCCTTATGCCTTAATTTACGACATAAATACAGGTTGATACGCCAATTTGTATACAACTGAGCAATAATTGTAAAACTTTATAGAATACATGCACCGCGGTGGGCCAATAAAGTCTTGCGCCGATCTTTCCAGTGACATGCGCCGAGAAACCTTAGCAGTACTCAAAAAGAACAATTTTAATAAGTTGTCCAAGTGTCTTTATCATATACTCTCAGCTTACAACAACGCATAATTATACACCACAAAAACAATATAGTCATTAACTGTCTCAGAGGAGAATATTTCGCGTAGCCGGTCATATAAAATTTTATTGTTATTGTAGTCTTTTGTACCTAGTTTTAGGGTATAATGGCGGCGATTGTCGGCAGTTTTGTTTAATATGTACTGACACGCGTCTAATTGTTCTTGATTCGAGTAATTGGTTTACTAGGCTCAATTCTCACCCAGCACTGCGAATTAAAAAAAACATTGCACTTCTAGTGCACTTTAAATACCGGTATCATTTAACAATTTTCATCACTAAGCACGTTAGACAGTAAATGTTTCTTTTTACACTTTTATTTCACCAAATTTGATTTGTTTTATAATATGGTACAGGTAGGTACCTAAGCGCACATCCTTTGAAGCATAATCTCAACTAATTTTAACTCGATAATCACACGATCTAAATTTAACCTCGTCGAAAGCACCGACTTTTCGTCTTGCGAGCTCATATTAGTATACATTACTATTCATGACATAGTCCTTCGGGTTTCTGGCTTAATGATAATAGACATAATGACCTTTAATAGGGCTAATGGGTTGATTGGCGTCATAAAATCCGGAGGGCAGCTCGGCGGATTTAAAACGATCGGCGTTGCCCTCGGCGCACTACAAGAGGGAAGTAATTGAATCTGTTTAATAGACTCTTAATCGGAAAGGTTGTAGGCAGATGTGGAGTCTGAATTAGAATGATCGAAGGGTTCTTTACTTGATTCATACTACTGCCGTATGCCGGTGAATTTATAACAGAATACCTAATATCCCTGAAATAGCACGCAATGTTAATTTTGAACTCGCAGTAGATATTTTTCACAGAAGAAAATTATATTGCATTGTGATATTTCCAATAACAATAAACAACTATGGATGCAAAAAGAAAACATTAAAAAATCCGATAACTATTACTAATCTTAAATCATTTACCACAAAAATTGCATGAGAGTTTATGAACGGTTGCCCTGGGCTACTTTAATTTTAGGCGTGTTTAAGACGTGTTTCTTAGAAAGAAAAAAAGTTAAGAATCTTTATAGCTACAAACGAACATTGCACGATACAAACAATGAGGAGCAGCTAGTTAAGAAACTATAGGTACTTATAGTGAAAATCCTTTTACTTACAAAGTTTATTTTTATACAAAAACCCTATTTTTCCTTAAATTTCTCTATTATCAAATTGATTATTTTGCATGTTTTTTTGCCTTGATATATTTTGATACAATTCTGTCGGCAGATCAAAGACGGCACCTGTGCCTCCCCTCGTTGTTAAACAAATAAGAAAAAAAATAATTGACCATTTAACTGTAACTATAAATATTAATAACGCGATTTGGTGCGATGAATGGCTGTTTGGGGTGACCATGTCTGCTGCTAGGTTGTTTCGGGAGGATTTTTGGTCTGTTTTTGAAACTCAATCTCTCCATGATACCGATGGAACATTTTCTTTAAAATCTCATTACTAGTCATTACTACTAAAGCATAAGCTTCCAATTGTTGCCTTAATTTAAATCCTTATACTTTAAGAACTAGTGATTACAAACAGATGACAAAAAAGAACATAATAATACCCACTGAAATGACGTAAAAATAAAACAGAAATTCACCCTAAACTAGATTATAAATGTGACTAAAAATAAGGTCTCAAATATGACTTTTCATTTACTCTGTCAAAAGAATGATTTTCTTAAAATATTGTCCTTATTTCCAATTATGCAAGTATGTATGCCTAGCCACATTCAGTTACATCTATTGCGGTTAATTCTTGTAGATAATAATAATAATAATATCACGGGACAATTCACACCAATTGACCGTATATATAATCAGAATCTCGGAAACGGCTCCAACGATTTCCATGAAATTTAGTATGCAGGGGGTTTTGGGGGCGATAAATCGATCTATGGACCTCGGTCTTATCTCTGAGAAAAAGCGTGTTTTAGAGTTTCGGTCGAGCTCAGTTGCCTAGGTACTATTTATTATATGAGTATTATTTTCAAATCGGTAGTTACTTGTAAATATTTGTTTATTTAGATCTTAGGTATTAATTTGCTACTGATTTTTGTAATACATATTTATATTTATATTATCATCTTTATAGTCACCCTACCAATGCGAGATGCCAGCGTTAATTTTGACAACGCTCAGCGCCAATTTCGGCCCTCGCCCAAAACTAATCAGCACGCCCTTTTTTCATACCTGTTTGTTTTAATCGCCATATTTGCTCTTCTATCTTTTTACCTACCGCTGATTAAGATTTTATTCATAAGCTTACCTTTTTGCCAAATCGATTTTGACTTTATAGCATTTTTATATGTGTTTTTACGACAATCCAAAGTATGTTGGGCATTGTTTTTGTAAGTTTTCTGTTACAAGGAATCTCATCTGCAATCTGATCTGATTGGCAAATGGCACTCTATAAACAATGCACCAAAACAAGGCGCTTATAGGGCAGCTGTTTCTGACCACAAGGACAAAATGCATCCAGATACTATCAGGTCGAATTACATTTGGCCAGCGCCAAGGACCTTCATATGGCGGCTAAAAAAAGTAAGCCGCTGCCGCGTGTTTAAGGAAGTTCGCGGATTTTGTGGACAATGTTTACATTTAGTCTAGTCAGTGTGAAGTGGCTTGTTTGATTTAAGGCTTTTCGTGGAGGTACGTAATGTAATTTCTTTCGGATTTGGGTGCTTTTAACGTTGCCGACTATTTAATAGTGTATGGCGAAGAACAAAAAATATTCATAAGTTTTCAGTAGTATTATGAGTATGCGCGTTTTTTTTTTACTGAGACGTCTTCTAAGCAGTTGATTGACTGTATTTTGCCCAACTGCGGCGAAGCCCAAAAGGAGGCAATGAAAAATTGTGACCCGCTCATCCCAGTAATGGGTTCCGACTGGTTGAACTTGCTATATATTTCGCATTTGGTCATGGTCATTGGTCATATTATTTATGCCATATATATCGATCATGAAATATTTCAATGATGTAATTATTCAATATTTCAATAAACTTGTCTTTTCTTTTCAGTTTTTATTTAAAGTATCGGGTTTTTTGAAGCGAAACTTCTAATGCGACTTCCAACAAGCGTTGCGTTAAATGCGTTACGTTAAATACGCAACGCAACGCAAGTTGACGTTTACGAGACTTTCGCATTGTATATATACTAACGGATGTTAAAAACTTCGTCAGTGCGATCCAAAACAATTGCGTGGTTTAGTATGAAAACTTGTAAAAATCAAAACTATTTTAATAGTAGATCGTAGAATAAAGTAATTTAAACATATTTAGTAAAAAAAGTATTGAATATCTTTGAGAATTACGAAAAATCAAGAAAAATTATTGAAAATAACGTGCGCACGAGGAGCAACGCCATCTAGCGACGAGTTATGTAACTTGTTTCGCTAGCGACTTGATAAAAGCGCCATCTAGTGAGTAATTTAAACACATAGATGCATAAGTAAATTTAGTTCTTTAAGTTATGGCAATAAGGTTCATATTGATGTATAAGTGCCTTTTTCATTTCCACATTACGAAGTTTCACTTCTTCCGCGCGGAGGAGCTGCACGCACGATTTTTTTTAATAATGTATTTTTTGTTCGCAATAACTTGATCATCTATTGTTGGTAGGTATCTTTGATTACCAGTTAGTAGGTACTCTTGTCGAACCTTTTTTTAATTTATATGTAACGTCCATCTTTTTACATAAATCTTATATTACTTTCATTTCACATAAAATAGCGGGCAGCGTATCTAATGACATTTGATTTTCAATGGTTTTTCAGAAGCCTGTCTCGACTATGATGCACTTCGTCGGCGCATAATACGAATCTAATTTCGCCACCGATTCTGGTCCGCGAACAATACGCGTTTCTCTACGGCTTTTAAACTTCAATAGTATGGTATTTAGATGAAGGTTTTTCTGCAAGGTACTGTTCTCTTATTTGCCTTTTGTGAGGTTGTGGGCGCGACAAAGCCGCAACCGACCCCGCTGGGCGACAGACAGATTTTTTCTACAAATTTCGTATTTTATTCCGCTTATTGACGCTGTGTGTGTAGAAAAATGTGGTTTGAACACGAAAAAATGTAATAGAAGATGCATCGCGATAATATATCGTTTCGTAGGTACCTATTATTCTGGATAGCTTTGTGTGCGATTCTATTCATGGACATGGATTCGTGGTCAGTATCGAAATTGCTAAACGTCCATGCTGTAATGAAAATTACCAATACGGCAAGAAATATACTGAGATACTCTTTTTTTGCTCCCTGAGTATATTTTCTTAAATTAAATATTTTTAGGAAATACGTATTTTTGTCTTTAATAAAATTTTACTGGAATAACATTTCCTATGCAAACCGTAACGTATTAACGTATCTGTAAACAAATTAATTGTGTGTTTGAGCTATGTTCTATGTTATGTATGTTGTGTGTTGGTTTGATTACTGGGACCGCGTGGGAACTACGGCCCAAGGCCTCTCGTTCTGAGAGAAGGCCTGTGCCCTGCAGTGGGACGTGTATAGGCTGGGATGATGATGATGATGATGAGCTATGTTCTACGAGCATCTTATACTTGTTACACAGGGCACATGGAACCCACTTTCCAAATTCTAATGAAGCACTGTTACTATGGTGATTCTGAAAATAGGCATAATTTTCGACAGCAAGGCTTTCGCGGGCCCTCCGCCGGCTGGCACAAACGTTCCGGACACGTGCAACTTCGCACAATGCCAGTTTGCATTTCCGCCCGCCATGCACTTCCTTTACTCAGATTTTACTTTTTATTACGCTTTTATTACGTTCTGGACGCTTTTGTGGAGACGTATTGTGAACAGGACATTCAGACGTATAACGCATCGTAGGTTTCGATTTCTGTAATGATATCGATTTTTATCGCGGTCGAAATCGAAAGGGAAGGAAATAATGAGCTGAGAAAAAGTAGGAGTGACGGCATAAAAGTACATGGTATTCGTACGTTGGTGAACGAACACGAGATGTGACGTTATGACATGACTAGCTAGTGTAGGACTGTAAGGGAAATAATTACGGTACATCGGAATTTTTCAAAATATTTCGTTATTTTTTTATTGTGATCTGGTAACCCGCCTGTATTTCACTATGGGCAGAACCCGCTTAGAATTTTGAAAAACTTTAAAAAAATGTTCTAAGAAAAACTTTTACACCTCTAATCTTAGTGACCAGTGTCACACGTCAAGATAAGGATGTGAGACGAGCCACCGAGATCTACTTTTCTTGCCAACTTCTATTTGCATGAAGGCTTTGGGGTAAAACAAAAAGTCAAACACCATTATTCACACAAGAAACAATGCGGGTGAAAAAAAGTAAGTAGATCAGATAGTACGAAAGGTTGGGTGAGAGATAAACAGTTTTTTTTGGAGTTGCGAAATTTGAAAGCGCTGCCGAACGAAATTGGGTGCCAAGCGGGGTTAGCATAAAGATGTGTTTACTCCGTCAGGTTTTTAGTAACGTTTGAAATCACGCGACGTGTGTCCATTGTGGCCAAGCCCTGATTATTTTTATCTTTTCACTATCTCTAATGGCGTCAAAACTTATGTCCGGTGCGCTGCGTGATACAGGAAGGTAGCCATCGCCCACACAAGGTGACATCTCATTTTCCACTAAATAAGGGTTGATCATATTGACAAATAGAGACGTTTCTCGTAAACATTCAATGCGTTCGCGGTAGGTCTGCAAGTGATCAAAAGTTTATTGGCACATTACTAAAATTAGGAAAAAAAATTGCTAATAATTCGTTTGGGTTTTGTCATGTAGGTAATTGTGATTCGTGATAGGAAGCAATCATTTTGAAATGGGTCTGTGGGATCATTTTGTGGTTATAAAAGTGTGACAAACACTGCCCTGTAATTTACTTATTTTTGATTTTAATCCTGAGGTTTAATATTTTTATTTATTTGTGTCTAATGTACACCAGACCCATGTAGGAATTTACGCCCTTATTCATACAAAGTTAGAAACAAGAGTTTTAGCAAGATACTACATGTTTTGTCTGTGTTTGTGAGTTTGGCAACGTCACGGTAAATGTCAAAGTGACAGATAAGAACAAACGAATGCCCAAGCTCATTTGGGGAGGAGGCTTCTTGGCTCAAAGTGGGAGTAGTATGCTGGAGGCAAACAAAATTATACCTACGTTTATAAAATCTAATAACATTAGAATATTTTAGGATTCCGTACCCGAAAGGTGACCAACCGGAACCCAACCCTACTATACTAGCCTACCCTACTAGGTAGCTAATAGTCAGTCTGATTGTCTGTAGGGTGGTCTGTCACAAGCCTGTATCTCGAGAACTGCAATAGATAGACAGCTGATATTTTTACAAATAATAAAATGAAATTGAAAATTACGGGCGGTTCCCATACAATCTTGGTTGTATTTAGGTACCTAGGTACCTATATCTATGACGTTTTAATATTGGAACTTCAAAGTCGGAATATGTACTGTACGGAATTTTCAATGCGCGAATCCGACTCGCACTTACCCGTTTTTTTTATTGAATTACCATTACTAAGATACTTAAATGTGTCATATAATTGATTTATATCCACCAAATATGGCGTGTGTTTCGCGAGGCGCCGACTTATCCCCGGGGGGTAAATTGAATAAATCTTTTAATAGGCCTCTTTACCATGGCCCAGTGAAAAATTGCGGATATTTTTCACGCTGTACAATTATGCTAATTAATTGAGGGCACCACGGGCGGGTCCTTCGTCAATGTTTGGCTAGCCTCCGTGTAAGCAGCTCCGCTTAATATCCCTCGTAATTGTCAACGACGGCTTAATGGCATCTTATATTTTAAAGAGGTTTAAAATTAATGGATGCTGGAATAATCGGCCATCGTGACATGGGAAATCTGTAAGCGGCATGTTGGTGTAGTAAAAGGGCAACAAAAATAGCAGATACTTACTCGTACATTAAGAAATTAACGTGATGTCTGCACTTAATATTTCGCAAAATATTGGCATATTATACAGGTAAGTAAAAGGGTACAAGCTGTCTTCATCGCTCGCAAAAAACAATGTAAGTATTTACAATATCGATGCGAAATAAATACCTATATTGAACACTTATAATTTGTCTCGAGCTTCGAAAGCGAAAACATTAAGTACCTAATCAAGCTTTACTGGACAATTTGTCTTGTCTTTTTCGTTCTTAAAACCACATTACATTTTCAAAAACAGCCTATAGAAATTAATTTCAACGCTTTATTAACGGTGTGAGTCCTATATGTCGGACCTACCCTACTACTTAAATAAAAGACTTTGACGTAATAAATCCTATCAACTGTTTCTTTCAGACAAAAAATAAATAACTGCGGATATAAATGATTTTTTGAGTGGAGATCGCGACTCAGCAGAAGTAATTAATAGTACCTACACGACGCCGTTCGATTAAATCGAGCGAGTGACGATTTGCGAGAGGTAACTCGTAGAAACAGGATGCGAGAAGTCAAAGATGGGGTAAAATGATGAAAGGTTAGGTCTTTACGATACGAGGTTTTCGCATGCAAAGTTTATACCTAACGCCTAAGTCTATGACAGGAAAATCTTACTCATTGACCTACTTAGTAAAAGTTCTATCGTCAATAATCTGTCAAGTTTAGACTACGCATAAGATTATTCCCCACTACGCAAATTAACGAAATGACAATACGTACCTAGGTATAGGTATGGGTATGAATATGTCCCGCTAATACATGTTATTATTATCCTTTTTTTATGTTAGAGAGGCCAGACAAACGAACTAGTAGGTCACCTGATGTTAAATGAACACCACTGTCCATAGACACTCGCAGCGCTTTACGCGATACCAGTGCGTTGTCGGCCCTGCAGAAAATTGTACGCTCGCCTCTTAAAGGCACCCAGGTCGTAACTCGATGGGAAGACCCTAGCGGAAAGCCTCGTTCCAGATTTTGCAAGCTCGTGGCAAAATCTGGTGACTGATTCTTAAAATCATATCAATCAATAGTAGCTGGTACCAATAGAAAATGGTGAAATATTAATTTCGTGAAATCAATCTTATGAACTGGTCAAAATTTGACTTTGGCACTGAATGATAATTTTGGCCACTGGGTTTAAATGGGTCCAGATTTCGTTATTACATCGAAATTAACACTTTCAAATGGTACTTTCGAGTGATTTGATTCGGAAAATCGATCCCGTAACATGCTCTGCAGGTGCATCAGCTAGCCAAAGCTTTATATTTTTTACAATGGTAAACATTAGCTTACTTAACTTTTCATAATATATCGAAGTGATATAACGTAACTACAACTAAGTTGCTATGCGCGCTTTAATCTCCGTACCGAGATATTCATCTCAGGCGGATACAGAGCACAAGTAGCAATGTTACACCGCAACCAGAGTTGTGTGAAATTGACGCAAAGAAATACAGCAAAGGATGTAAGAGATACGGCCGATACGTCTTATTTCGCTAAGCGGATGGGGAAATAACTATATCTAATCGATACTTGGATCTTATTCATCAATCTTGTTAGTAAGTTTTAATTAGAATGATCAATATTAGTACCGGTTACGTGTGATTCATAGTTTGTAAATGTTATGTAGTTCCTATACGCAACTTTGTCAACTTGGATTTCGTTTGCTACCTCGTTGAAATTGTTCAAGCTTGTGCGATCAAAAAAAATCCAAGACATGGTTTATTAATGTGCTATACATATTGACACCGAAGCGTGGTAATTTCACTGTTTATACGCAATTAATTCATCATCATCATCATCCCAGCCTATATACCTACGTCCCACTGCAGGGCACAGGCCTTCTCTCAGAATACGATTCAATGGTGTGTGTGAAGTTCCCAATCCGCAATCTGAGACGTAATTAATTATATAACAAAAAATATAATTCCTGTCTGCATTCTAACAAACATAATAGATATCAATGGTAGTATGAGTGACATCTATACATATAATAAATCTGTAAAAAGTCGGTGTCTGTACATTGAAGATATTTGAGAAAAACTGTCACTAGGGCTATTATTAGCACAATAGAACCCAAAACAATGATTTTTAGAATTATTGTCTGTTTGTCTGTTTGTCTGTGCGTTTGTGCGCGCTAATCTCAGAAACGGCTTAACCTAGAAGGATGCGGTTTCCACTGATATGTTGGTATTTTCTTGGATTAACATTTAGTGTTTGTTTCATTTGAATCGGTTCACAAATAAGAAAGATACGTCTATTTTAAGAATTTATCGAACAGGTTTTTTTTGTTTGAACGCGCTAATCTTAGGAACTACTGCTCCGATTTGAAAAATTCTTTTAGTGTTAGATATCACATTTATCGAGGAAGGATAGGCTATATATCATCACGCTAACACCAATGGGAGCGGAGCGGAGCGGAAGAATGTTTCAAAATCGGGGGTTTTTGAAGTAAAACTTCTATAGGCACGCTTGACTTGGGAGTACGGTGTTGAATGTGAACGCGGGTGTGCGGGGGCGGGTATTTTTTTATATCGAGGAACTAAGGAGAGCCATAATTGATGAAAAAGCAAATTGGATAAAAAAAAAATAAGCTGCCCAAATTACTAATTCCACGCGGACGGGGTCGCGGGCAATAGCTAGTACCTAATATATGTATGTTCAGGTGCAAAGGACCCAGATTAATCTGATCGTAAATATCATCATCAATAAGACCAAAATACTTGGAACAATATGCGTTGACGATTAAACACCCAAAGACTGACACGCTCTGCATCCCAGTGACATTGCGTGAAATGCACACTTATCCACTTCGAATCATAGGCCATCATCATAGGCTAAACAAAATAATCAAGAACACCTTCCGAAGCAGCCTTAAAGCTTATGTAATTAAAGTTCACAGAAAGTGCACATCATTACTTTGTAAGTACATAATGCGTGTAATCAGGCCCTGATTGGTTTGAATTAATCGCGGCGCATGCGTGACTCCCGCCACTCGAGTCATTGTTCAATGTTCATGAGGCTGCCTTTATAAGAAATCATCCAGGAGCCCAGACTGAATTAAAAGTAATGATGTAATTAAAACTCATATCGCTCTCTGCTCGCGTTAAAAATTAAAATTGAATAACGCTACTCTAAGCGGAGTATCGTAATTATTGAGGCTATAAAACTTTGATATTGCTAGGTGCTTTAAAAATTCTGTGTAATCAAAATCTAAACGCCACTTAATGGAGGTAGTAAATTCAGGCTTTTCTGTTATGTCGAGCTATAAATCCATTAAAATTAATAGATGTGGGCGGCAGAAGCTGCGATTCGTCACCGTCATTAGATTGATCTCGGTGAGTTTGGGAGCCACTCGGCTGCACCTCGGGACCACCGGAATGCTTTCATCTAATGTTTCAATCGAAGCACTCTCTCATCATCGGACAATTTCGAAATAAATTCAATTGGTTTTTATGGCGCTGAGAGCAACCGACCCGACATGTTAGGACAACCGGAAAAGTGTTTAAAACTATTAAATGCCAGCTTTATCCCGGGGCTTTTCTCCAGTGAAAAAATAAAAAAATTAGCTAGCTCGCTAACCTTTCGGAATTTAAATAAATATACCTCTATGATCCTCGAGGAATATGCCTGTCAAATTTCAAGCTTCTAACTCTACAGTGCAAAAAGCAAATCTAACTCCAATGGTATTAAGCTGTGCGTTTTCTGTCAATTGGTCAATCAGGAACGTTACCCTTTTACAGATTTATTTCTAATTTTAAGGAGAATAATTCATCGTAATTTGCGATATCAGTATAATTTGTAAGAAAAGAAGTCATACGATAAAATAAACATAAGATACTAACTTTAGACGAGATCTATCTCGTAATCTATCTATCTCGTATTATAAGCTTAAAAAATTTAAATAACTAAAAATTGTCGCTTAATCCATTTTAAATTGATTTTCTTTCTTTCGTAGTAATTAATAAATAATAATGGAAGCAATACAACACCAATTAAAGCTCAGATAGCATTTGAATTAGTGTAGAATTTAAAAAATTAAAGTTTTGATAAAGCTTATCAGCAGCATTTCCCTATCGAACGACTTAATCGACTAATCAACTAAATCGATCGAATAATCTCGATGGTAGCGCAGATCGTATCAACAGGTTGGTCGATTGGTTCCATGGACTCCGCTGGCTGTGATTGTTCCATTCGTTATGCGACTACCGACCATTAGCTACCGCTACCGCTTCTGATTACTCTCTCTACACCTCATTCGCTATGGTCTACCTCTAGCTGACACTATCGACTTAACGACAATTATAATCATTATCATTGGTCACGAATCATTTAATAATTAAGATGTCGGAGCTGTCGGATTTTGAATTTGTTTTTAAGACCGAGCAAGATCTTGTCCTGAATGAGTGTCCAATGTTTATTTTAAGGTTTAAAGACTGATCGTGATACTGCCGATCTAAAGACTAGCTATTGATTGAAAATCTCCTTTAACTTTGCACAATCGTCTATCATTAGATCATCCAATCATCTTGTTGGTACTTATTGAGCTTTACATATGTGATAGATGTGTATTACAGGAGTATTTAATTTGTCTCTATGACCAAACGAAAGCATAACATTCACTAGACTACTAAAATTACTTTTCCTCTGCTTTCAGAAAACAAAAGGAATATTACAGCATGTGTTTAGCTGCCTTACAAGACAGTAAGTAAGTATTCACAGCTTCGGAAAATGTGTAATCACGCATCAACACCGGAACTGCGGAGGTAGCTTTTGTTTCTAACCCTAATTACCGTACAAAGCCTCCCGTGTCCAAAACGCCGGTGGTCCTCTTTAAACGTCCATCCAATGCTGCCACCATTCATCGTACTCCTAATTTAAGATTGACCGTTTCCCCAAAATTTAAAAGAAGATATTATCAGCCAGTTCTTAGTTATTAAGGTTAAGCATTTGCACTGACCACTTAAACAGTGACTGATCTTGAACTTGATGACATAATCGCGAATTATTGCTTGATGGCATAATTTCTGGTTTAAAAAAGGCCAACGCTCGGGGTAATGATGATACGTCTCACTTGAGTGATGACGACTCGTGCCGTACCGTAATCTTGATTTATTCAATGAAACGGAAAATTGACGAGAAAATGAATGCGGTCAGGATTATCTTTGGATTCAAATAGTTGATAAACAGTTTTAGGAACTGAAATGCCAATGACGTCGGCCTAAATCTATCACGGTGGTTATGGTTTCGAATAGAAATGCGGTTTTAGTCAGAAGTCTAGAGGAGCGCTGAAGCTTGAAATTAGAAACAGATTTTCTCAGAATATGTTATCCTTTACGTGTGTTACCGCCATTAGACACACTAAACCCTATGAAAAAACCTCAATTTAAAGATTAATGGTGATAACATTATCTAAGTAGAAAAAATATAAATGACGGTGTATCCGAAATATAGATTTACTAAATATTCTAAACGTTATCTGGACAATTATTTAAGATGTACCCTTTATCCGATTCAAAGTTCAAAGAGACATTTATAAATTGAAATGAGTTGACCAAGTAGCTATGATGAGGCGCTACCTTTTATAACTAGCATTAACAAATTACTTTGGGGCAGATATTTTTGTAATGTTACTTGTTTGTGAATGGTTTTATCTTCCGTGATCAATTTATCGGCTCGTTAGAGACAGATAAATGAGTTTCGATTGCTCTATGATTATAACCCTATTTATCAAGATAGTAGTTTTGATTAGTATTGTACAACTGTCATGTTGTATTTTATCATTAAAAGCTTTTACTTCAAGCCGCGGCACAGGAGTTGCTACGCCGCTCACTGGTACGCATTACACATCATAAGTTTCATATGATTAGTCGATTGCGGAAACGCTTTTCGCCCTGAGATTACCTACTATCTGATGTACCCGCTTTATAATCGAGCATTTTATCGCAAAGGCCAGACTTCTGGGCGGTGTTACCCGTAATGAATGCCTACCGCCACGTTAGCGCGCACTGTACATTTAAGTACCGTAGCACCGTGAAATTGCTCCTGAATACCACCACAATATTAGCAAATTTTGATTCTCATACGCTAATTAAACTAATAACCGTGAAGGAGGAAATTAAGGTAAGATATCGATTACTGGTTGTTAGGTGAAGCGTGTATGACACGATCGCAGACTTGCATGCTAATTGAGAGCAATCCGATTTAAATTGAGGCTAATCGGAAACCGCAGATGCCTGCTTATTACAGTGGTCTCACGTAGGAATAGCCATATTACCAAATCGACTTCCACCCCATGATTTTGGGTAGTGTCGTTGTATTTTGAATGATAGCACGTTGTTATTTGCAATTTATTGTCCTTATGTCGTTGCGAAGTAATCCACGACACTACTCGTTGCATAATGACGAGCTGAGCCGCGGTGGCAGCGAGCTGCAGTGACAGCGTCGGACCACCGGCGGCGAGTTCGGTTTTTTGAATACACCTTCATTAGAGTGAAACAACTGGATGACATGTTACCTGCCACCGCTACGGAGATTTCCTTCATAATTGAAACTAGAATATGAAATAAATATTTTCTGTAAAACACTTCAGTAAATTTTTATTAGGGGCTAGTTATAGTCTAAATCATGCCACAATACGATTCATAAGCCTATTAACACATCTCTCGATCGCAATGCACTGTCGACTTTCATAATAACCAAATCATCTTCGGATATCATTATCAAGCACCTCGACAGCTGTCCAACTCAAATACGCCGATAAAGCTAAGCTCTTTGAATAATATATTAAATTCAAACATAATCTGAATCGTATTATGAGAGGTCAGTTCAATATTGTGTCGACTGACAACGAGGCGACGTAATTTCTTCCGTTTATAGATAAGTCATAATATTGACTGTCTCTTCGCACCTGGATAGGTCAGTGAACCGCGGTGCGATTCAAAAGAATGTTGTTGAGTTTCCATTTTTGATCTCGCCCTTATTCGGTTTTCATCAAAATTGGGAAAGTATAAAGACATAATGGCGCGGCTGGACTTAAGACGCATTCCGACAGGCGTGCGATAATCGCGAGGTACTTGTAGCATTATAACATTTAGTATTGTATAAGGTTTTATTGTAACAAGTATAAATGATGGCAGAGTTGTGCGGAGGCTCGATATACCACTGAAGGCGCACGTTTTTGTGGCGAGCGGTTCGACGACGATTTTTATGTGGTTTAATTCGATCGGAGCCGGTGGCGGTATCGGCCCTAATTATTTGAATAGCACGACATGACATCGCTTTGAGCGATGCCGATGATGCACGGAATAAGGAGTGGATAGGAGAGTTTTGCTTTTTGCGATATATCTGTTTATACATAAAACATTATGTTGCGCTGCACCTATTATTCGTTTCTCCTACAACTGTCACATTGTTAAAAATAATTCAAGTATTTTGCTGGCCATCAAGTGTGTAAATAAAATTTACTTTTTGTTTTAATTTGTAAAATATTTAAAAGTTATTACTGTCTATTGATTTCGTCTTCGTGTTAAACCAAGCATAAGGTATTTCAATTGTTTTTTTTAACAATTTGAGCGTCTCTACACTTTTGCTTAGCACGCATAATGACTCTATAGCTTTTTTGCAACATTTTCATCTACTTTCATATTTAACAGTCACGTATCAAAAATTATTCTAGTGCGGCCATTTCTTTTCTTCTTTAAAAAAAACGAACTTTTTTAACGGCACAAAGGAATTCAGAAACTTTCCGAAGAGAATGGGTCATACAATTAAATTAGTAGTTTAAAAGGTGTCCCAAAAGCCCACCGTGTCATGTGTCGAAAACCTTCGCGACATAATTGTTATTTTAAAAGAATTTCGGTAAAGGTATTTCAGATATTTTAGAGGCTACCTGCTACCGATCTCCAATTCATTACGGGCCATTAATGAGCTTTACTGCGGGCTGACAATTTATGATATTGCCGCACCGACCTGATTAATTGAATAGTAAATGAATAGGACATCCCATAGGCATTGTCGGTTTTAACTCTACTTGGACATTCTGTAAGGTCCACGGAGCATTTAGCATTCTTAAAAATCATTGTTCTGTAATAAATGAGAACAATTGAAAACTTTGCAATACTGGCTGGTAATTAAAGGCGGCTTTCACATTTTTAAACTTGATGTTCTTTACAACGCAGCAGCTACATTACAAGTGGACTTCATGTTTTTTTTTATTTCACTCGTTTTTCTTCACCAACTGCGTTTTCGAATTCGTTGCTTGAAACCGGTGCCTTACTTGCACTTGAACTTGTTCGAGATTCAAGAATAGCATCGTATGCGGCTGCGTCGATATTTGGGTCACACGCTCATTGGCAGCAACTTTACAATTGCGGCCAAGGACATGGGACTTTGGGGCTGCAGGCTGCAGTTAATGTTTGGTTTTGGTTACACAGGCATTTTATGGGCAGTAAAATTTGAGTTAGTAGGTATTTGTATGGTTCTATTGCCTTTAGAGATGGGCGGCCCAAAATAAACAACAACGCGTCACATTTCATTTCAATGTTGGTTCTGATGGATCTTTTCAAAAAGGTCAAATAACCAAAGTATGTATATAAGTATTTACTCGTAGAACGTGTAAGTACCTGTAGAAAAGAAAATCATAAAAATGTTTATGACCCTTTTAGGTAATGTTAATTGTATTGTAATGCAGTTAATCGGATAAGCTAAATTGGCTGAATTTAAAAATGAGTTGCAACAATTTCCTACCATCATCATCCTAGCCTACATAGGTCCCACTGCAGGGCACAGGCCTCCTCTCAGAATGATAGGGCTTGGGCCGTAATTCCTGCGCTGGCCCAGTGTGGATTGGAAACTTACAGGTTACTATAACTAATTATAAATTGACTTCACTGGAGATTTGACAGCTGTTTTGACATTGGTTATCGTTATAGTAACTTAATTTAACTCAACTTTAAACTTACCAAAATGGAAACCCTTAATTCCATGGCTTTCCATAAGTCAATAAGATTTGTAAATACACTTACATTTGCCTTTGTTTCCTTGCAATCGGCAAGTGGCGGGCAGCTGATGCGCGCGCCGGTCGCGTGCCCCGTAAACGCACGAGCGGGCCCGAGCGCGCACGAGTCTGCGCGCGCGCTGTTTGATGGCGCCGCGCCGATTACTGAAGAAAAGCTTCAGTATTGTTGGACATGGTATTGTGACTAGTACAAGTTAAGTATGAAGTATCTTTTTCTATTTTTATTTTTTTATTTTTTTCAACTTCATTTTTTTATTACTTTTACGGTCATCCCGTGAAACCATATATTTCAAACTAAATACAAACTGAAATATAGATACACAGAATAAATAGAAAAAGATACTTCATACTTAACTTGTAAAAGTTGGCTTAGTAGCGCCATCTCTTGGTCCAGGTGAGCGGTTAGCTCCGAAGGAGTGTTAAAGTCTCTCGGTAGAGGGCATAACATAGATGCGCGCTTTATCACTGCGTAATGTGATTATAACAGACTGAAGTGTACGATGTATGGGAAAAATTCGTCGCTAACTCCTAGACCAGTGATGGTGTAGGGGTAAGCACGCAGCACGGAACGCTGAGGACCTGGGTTCGATTCCCAGCATTGGTCTTTTTTCTGGGGTTTTTTCTGTGCATCTATATTTCAGTTTGTATTTAGTTTGAAATATATTGTGACTAGTATTTAAATGAAGATATTTGGTTGGTTTCTATACGATGTATGTATGCATGGATGTAAACTATTGTATTATTCTACCAAGAAATTTGCTTAAACGCCCTAAGGTACAATGTCAGTTGTTTCGCTTAGAATGTCAAAGGTTATTTTCACTTACAAGTCAATGCGGCAATCACCCTTATTGTTTTTATTCTGATGTGATGTAAGAACTGACATAAAAAATGGCCAAGCACTTACTTGGTCGACTATACAAAAGTATAGTCAAAATAACTTTCTTCAATTTAGGATCTAATACAAGCACTTGTGAAAGTCGAAGCATCTACCACCGGTTCGGAAAAACTCTTTTGAAAAGATTCCGGCAACAAACTCAACAAGGTAGGTATAATGGTATTTAAATCGAGCCTATTTATAACTAGGGATCACTAATTGGAAATATTTTAAACCAGCACAATTCACAACCGTTAAGATATTGTCCAAAGGGAACTTATCCCTTTTAAGAGTTGAAGTTGAAAGTTAGTTAGAGTTCGATGTATTTAGTTTAATAGATCACCACAAGTTTTAATGATTTAGTTAAATTTCTATGAAGATTAGGAAGGTTGAAAACAACAATTACAAGGTTTTCTAAGTGATAGTTACTTAAATAAAAAAAAAAAACATTATTTTCTTAAATTATATCATCACCAGAGACTCAATGACATCCTTGGACATAAAAAGCCAACATTTTCCACAGAAGTTTCTTTATGATGTAGACAATTCATTACTATTCACTTAATTAATAGCAGAATTAGCGCTTAATACTAAGGTAGACTTTACCCACCGAAATAATAAGTGCAGTGCCTTTTAAATTCAACAAAAAAGACCAATATTATCGGTACCATATTTAGTTGTTAGTAAATCAATAATAGTAATAAAAAAAAAGAAAAACTAGAGTCAAGATTAACTAGATCACCAGCGTTTTTAAAACGGGATGCCGCAATTACATGAACAGGTTATATTGTTAATAAGGTATTTGTTAATTCATAGGTATTCATTATTCACCGCCAGCCTGTCCTATCCGGCGGACACAAACCTCATTTTGAAGCTATTTCTGTCCGTCCGTCCTAATCGCATCTAGGTCTTATTACTAAGTTGATAACAAATAGTAAAACAACCACGCAACCAGTTACAAGAGTTGTACAGACAACATAATTAGACGCAATTTCGTTGCAAACGGATGCAACTCGTAGTAACCGACAATTAATATAAAGGGAATTAATGAGACGAATAGCTAACGACAAAACGCTTCGCGAACATCCACAGGTGTGCCATATCCTCCGTTGATTCTAGTCGATCTTGTTCCATAGAGCAACAAGTTCAGACAATTAATAGCCCCAACGGAAACATCCACCCATAATGGCACAAGTTCCCCTCCATTATCAAAAATTACTATTGCAATATGATTTCGATGGGCGGGTCCAGAACGTGATCGCCTTGCTTTACGGATTGTCTTTTTCAAATTAAATGCAGCAGTGAGTATGTTTAGGTCTCCCCATTTCGAAATTCGCGTATGTTATTCTTTCTTTTTATAATGTAATTTGAGTTGAGGCACGTGTAGAAAAAGTACCTTTTGTTGTTTTAATTTTTCAACCTTCGGTGCTTATGGATTGTGGATGTGCCTATTTTTACTTGGTCGGGCGCGTTTAATGCTTTTGGCAGGCTATACGTTATTCGAGGAATGCTAATAACTTACCTGGTAAAAATAATTCTCTGCATCTTTTGAAGTCACATCTACGTTAAGAAATATGGTATTCTGAACAAAACCCACCGTTTCCTTATAAAAAAAAGATACTCCTTGCCCCTGAAAAGGGATACTCCTTTTACCGGGAGGTCATCGATAAATTAAATCCACACCAATTTCGATAATTTTTGCTACCTATGAAAATCGCAGTAATTTTTTTCTCACGTCACAGATCACTTAATCCCCACCCCACTCTAAATTTGAGACATAATTTACGGACGCCCCCATACTATTACCAAACATCCATATACAACTATGGGAAGTAGGTCAAAATTGGCTTCTAAGACTTTTCTACGTACCTACCATATACTGTGTAGTTAGTAACAATTAAAGCGGGTCGTAATAGTAATAGCACCTCCTGCTGAAATCCATTCCTTACTTTTTTTTCCATAACAAAAAGATGCCAGGACTCTTCCGAACCGGTAAAGACGCCTCCTTATCTTTTCTATGTAGGTACTTGTTTTCCTGTATTTTTTTTGCGATGTACAATAAAGACTCATTGTATTGTATTGGCGTTCAAATATCTTGCTTACTTAAAGGTATCCTGCGAATTTTAAGTTAAGTAGATCGTGTCTTATAATTAGTTACAAACGTAACCTACTTAAATTACGCGTAGCTACCTGCGTAAGTTACCTTATACTCGTACATACGCTTGATTACGCTCTTTAAGTCGCTTTCCAAATATATCTGTGTTACCTTCAAATTTCTGCCAACTTTACTATGCTTTGCTTTAGCCATTTTCAATGCCTAAGCCTTAATTGGAACCTTAAAACTGTATGCATGTTAGAAAATTAAACTCTTTAATGATCTGCTATAAACATACTTTGTTGCAATTTAGTTCGAGTCAGCCTTATTGTTAAGATTAAGTCATAGTATCCAGCGGTTTGACCTATGGAATCTCAAGCAGAGGGTCGTGGGTTCGAACCTGGAATCGCACCTCTGAGTAAGTATTTAAAAATTTATGTATTACACTTAAAATTTACAATAAGCGTTACGGTGAAGGCAAAAGTAGTGAAGAAACCAGAACGGACCTGGGAAGAAATTCAATCCGTACTGGGTTCGCGTGGGAACTACGGTCTAAGCTCTCTTATTCTGAGTGGAAGCTTGTTCCCTGCAGTAGGACGTATAACTATAGGCTGGAATGATGATGATTATGATGATGATGATGATGATGATGATGAGCCATATGGTTAACTATACGTTCTTCGATAGCACGATGATGGCAATGGCTTTACCAAAATACTAGGTAGATAGATATTGTTTCACCCGAGACTTCAACTTGACAATTTATCGTTAAAATTTTACTCGTGATCGCGGCCGCTGCAATATGCTCAAAACTACGAGTGTAGTGATAACTATGAGTGGAAATTGCGAAACTTTAATACAATATAATAGGTGGATAGGTATAATAATGTATCTGAACTGTGTAACTAATTAGTTTGGAAAAGTAGCGTCTAATACATTTTTTGACGGACTATCGTTGCTAGCTTTTGATGGCTGTTCCTTTTAGCTTACCCGTGAGATAGTGAGCCACCAGACGGGCTGCTTGGTAAAAAGATAGGCCGCTTGGCAGTTGAATAACACTACTACCCTTGATACTATTGTGTCCCACTTGTTTGCAAAATTTGATTTATGTCCAATCAACATGCACTTTAACTTTCTTGAGGGTGAGGGGAAATCAATAATTATATTTCAGTGGGCACTGTCCAAAAAAAAAGCGAGCTTGCTTTCGACGAAATGTTCGATTTTCTGCATTTATTTATTCAGCTTTTTCTGCTCAGTTAAAATTGGGATTCTTTATACTCATAAAGTATGTTAGTTGTCGTGACAAGGAAATAAAATATAATATATTTTTGATTTAAAATTGATTTTATTACAGAAACAACCTTATTGGTTAGTAACTGGTATTTTTATAATAACTACAAACAATATTGTATCACTTAATTAGCGTACAACTTAACATATTAGGAATCTCTCTTAGGGTGCTAAAATTATTAATACAGGAAGTCTTGTGTCTCAATAAGTTTAAAATTTATTTAAGGAATCATGTCATTTTCATACTGTCTTTTACAAAGCTATGTTTATCCACTGTAGTAGATCAAAGATTACCTAATTTATTGAATCAGGCGTTACTTTGCGGAGGTCCATATTAATGAACTAAAACAATTACTTTGCTCACCCGCGACCTTACAATAGTTACGTTTATGCAAGAAATGTGCGTTCATGCAGTTCCTCCACCTCCACACTGTACGAACACACACAAATCACATAAACCCAACCATCACCACCACCAAGCTACACCAAAAAATTCAAGATAGTTTTATAATATGTCAATAAAAGTTAATTTTTGTGGGGTAGTTTGAGAATAAGAAAAATAAAGTGGGTACTTGAGAAGTTACAATGACAAGTTAAAACATTTGTTTTGGTTTGTTAGTTTAACATTTGGTAGCATAGCATACGGTTGTGGTAACTCTGAAGATGAGCTCTGGTTGAGTTCGAAACGCGTCAGTGTAGCTTGGTGGTGGTGATGGTTGGGTTTATGTGATTTGTGTGTGTTCGTACAGTGTGGAGGTGGAGGAACTGCATGAACGCACATTTCTTGCATAAACGTAACTATTGTAAGGTCGCGGGTGAGCAAAGTAATTGTTTTAGTTCAAAGATTACCTATTAGTAAGGTCTTGAACGTATTTGTAAAATATAAAACTATACTTAAAACTAATGACTAGAGAGCAATAATAATTACTTAACAAAACTAAGCCTTACTGGAAGTAACATAACTATAAGGCTAAGCTAAGGCACAGCGATCACTTATACAAGATACTAAATGCTTTATGTGGAACAAATGATCGAATCAGTCTTGGTTGCTATTCCATGGAGGTATGAAAAGCAGTAAGGCATTCGGGCGGCGCGCCGCGCGGCGGAATGCATCGATGGGGTCGTTATAGTCCACCATTATCCCCTCTCATTAGGAATATACTGATTGCGCTTAATTAGAGGTTCTCTCGAAGTCCCTCGCGCTCCAGCGTTCGAGTCCTGCTGCCAGCGAATACTCTTTTTTTCACAATCATCGAGTCGCTGAATGGCCATACTTTGATCACCGTAATGCACGGTTCCTGGGGAAAAAAAAGTATAAAGTTTGATTAACATTGTCCTAAATAGATTTGAAAATACTTCAGAGCTTTGAATTTAATCCTGTCTTAGCGGAGTATAGCTATGACGTACGATTCCCATGAATACTCTGGTATCACCAGATGTTTGCTTAGAGCTTAGCAAATATTGTAACACGTGTGCTTCGCTCACCGCCCTTCTATTTCCTCTTGAGATTTCGTCTTCCGGTACTATAAATTAATAGTCGGTGAAGCGAAGCGGCTCAACAGGTTTTTTTGCCGGCCAAGTTCACTAATTTGAGATATGGCGCTACCTTTGCTAAATCCATCGAGCGTATAAGTGCCATATGGCTATATGATTTTTTGTTTCGCGATGACCGGATACAGCATATTGAAATCAAACACAGTTAGGAACCTGCTTCCACATGCGCGAAATTAGTCTACAAGGCACTTATTATTAGAACAGCACACTTTTTATGATCAATTTTCTCAGTGCATGCGGGGTGAACCACAAGATTGTTAGAAGTAATTGCTGTTCGGCTTTCAAGTAAAATAGGATGATAGAATGCGGGTCGCTTCTCGTTTATAGAACCTGATTTTGCAGAATAGCTATTTTACTATGAGACGAAATAAAAAACTTCTACCTAGCGGCTAAGCTTTTATAAAACGACATATTTCAAGATTCGCCATTGTCGAAGACGGTTCTTTTGTGTCGTCCTAATTTAACAATGAGACCCACCTACACATAGATAAAGTCTATCCGATGGTTCAATGCGCAGTCATAATAGGAAGCGTATGTTTACTTTTTTTGCTCAAAGGACGAAGCCCGTGAATCTCCATTTAAATTGCGTAACATAAAAGACGCAGGGTCGATCCAGTAGGTAACCGTGACTAACGGATCAGAAATGAAAAAAAGTCAACTCCTGCAATGTATTGAAATGGGTAAGGTAAGGTACCTACCTGATTCCCTTTTTTTTGCAAAGTAGGAACCTTGAAAATTCTTATTTGATCAATGTAGCCGGCGAATATTTTGCGCTGAAAACCTTCACGGATAAAAAATTCAAAAGATAACCCTTGTCTCTGTCGTGGTATGAGCATTACCTACACTGTAAATATATGTTGCGGGGTTTTTTTATATTAAATTCTATTTTATCTACACACGTCGCGTCGAATGTAAACAAACGTGATAAGAAATTATCAAAGCTCTGAAGTTTATGTACACAAATTTTAAAGATTCATTCACAAAGTGCTGTTATAACACGAAGGTTATCAAATCTGTTTAAGGGAAGTTAACTTTGGACAAAGTTTTAGAAAAGATAATCCACCAAAACAAATAAAATTTACCTTTTATCACTGCTGCTGCCACCATGATATGACATCGAGTAATTCTTCATCTTCGGGGCTCATGGGTTCGTAATTATCGTAATTGTCGTGACAGTGCGGACCTGCTGAGCTTTCGGAGACCAGGGAGGGGGCTGGAGAGTGTGACTCCTCAGACGAAGGCGGGGTCTGCGCTCCACTGCTCGTTAGTCCTAGGCCTATCTGAATTTCTGAACACCCTTCTTCACCTTCCTCTAATAATCGTTTTAAACTCTTGATATATTCAACAGCCAGTCTTAATGTGTCCACTTTGCTCAATTTCCTTGAAGATCCTCTACCGCCAGCCAGAGCGGCCGAAACAGCTGAAGGGATGTGTTGACGGAGGGCAGCAAATCCGTTGTTGACTTGCTTCACTCTGTTCCGTTCGCGAGCGTTTCTCCGAGCCACTGATGCTGGCTGGGACGGGTACTGCTGATGCAGATAAGATTTTTTCTTGCATCTGCCAGGATCTACAGGAGCGGGTGCTAACCTCCTGGGTGTAGCGGTTTGCAGCTGCGTGAGCTTCTGGTTGACACCGAGATTTTGGTAAGTGTGAATGGCAGCCATCGGCATCGCGTGAGTCGTGTCGTAGTGCGTGGGTCGAGAGCGGGAGCACGTGTGCGCGCGGCGCGGAGGTAGCCGGTGGATTGGCGGAGGCGGCGCGCACCCCCGACGCTAAGTAGCGCGCGCGCCGGGCGGCGAGCGGCGGTGGGGCGCGTGCCAGGCGCGCGCGGCGCACGGGCCGCGACTCTCCCCTCCCCGCCCGCCCTGCTACAAGTAGCTCTCTGATCAAAATACGCCGGCGCTTATTATGCCATAGAGTGAGCAGTAAGCTCGCGCCGCTATTGTTGCACATCGTTGCGCATAATTATCCTGTCCATTACCTTGTTCGGAAGACAAGATCTTCTTGTATCATCTATTTAGGGCCGAAGAGAATAGGCACTGCCCTGCCGATATTGTGTTATTAATGTCTTAGAGCTTTTGTTTTATTAATAGGCTACGTGAAGTTTTTGCGACAATGTTTTAGTGCGCAAAAAAGTACCTATAGGTAATTGGCTTCATCATAACCCACCGCCTCCTCGTTCATTATATTCACCACCGGTCCGTAATCGGTTTGTCGTCGTTCTATGCGACAGGTGCGCAAGCGGCCATCGTCGCACAGACCTAGGCTTTAAAATTATCAATCGTAATTTTAGTTGCCGGCCAACTGTTAATGAGAAATTAAGAAACACGTTTGCATCTCCAGGCAGACCAAGCCGGGTTTTAAAAACAATTCCTTCTTAATGAAAAAACTCGCGAAGGCTGATGCATTGGGTTAAAAAATAATCCTTTGTTTCATGGTATGCAAACGATATTCAACTGGGGAGTAATATACTTAGCGTTTTCTTTATCAGCTTTAAAACAAATAAATCAATCATTGGAAGTACGCTTCCAACGCAATAAGTACTGCGTATTGTTATGAGAGATAACGTTTAGTCTAGCAGCGAAAGTAACACTTGCTTATATGGTATCACTATAAATCTTTTTTTTAAGTCTGTGGGAATAATTCCCAGCTATAAATATATCGGCTGTGTGTGTGGGGCAGCAGGTTGGCAGGTGCGGCGACACCGGCCGAGAGGATCGTGCCTCCAAATTGTCAATCACGAATCTGACAGAGCCGACTATTTCTAGTTCGTTCTAGGGTGGATTTCAACCGCTTTATTTTCGTAGATACATTTTTTTACAAAATCGGCTATAGATTTTGATGGCGTTTTCGCTTATTTATGAGAGGTCCTCAGTGGCGGGGCGTGAAAATTTTTGCAAGTAAAGCCGGAGCAAAAAAACCTAAAAAAACAAATTAATCTTCTTTTTGAAAGTACAGTAATGGAAGAGAAGCGTTTGGTAACATCGAAAGTATAGTCAACCCGGGGGGAATCGGGTTGTTAGTACCCTTCGCCACTGGAGGTCCTGTACTTCTACCAGATAGTAACAGTCGCGGAATGAAAAGGTTTCGACTCTATGTCAACGAGTTAAGATCTAAAAGTGAAGAACCTTTTAATTCCGCTAGTAGGTATACTAACTCTATCTTGAAACTGTGTTAGAATGTTCTGTCATTATTTTTATAAAAAGTTTCTCCATGTAAGTGACACGGAGGCTCTAATAATATCCCGGGGTCTAATAACGGTTAGGTATAATGGAATTTTCGAATTTCATGTATAGAATTTTTAGATATTATTATAGAAGAAAAATAACTACTAACTGACTGCATGGAAACCTAGTTAGTGTCATTAATATAAATAGGTATGGGAACGTGTTAAGTACCATTAAACTTAAACAGAAAACTGAATAAAATAGATACCTACATAATTGTAATTTGATAAAACACAACTTTCAACGTAAATTATATTATTACCTAGGCAATTCAAAATTATTCCACTTATAAATATTTTTTACTCGCAAATTGACAAATAAAAGTAGCTCTACATTACTAGATTTACAAGTAATATTTTTGAAACGTTTTACAAATCTAAATCGGAATTTCGGTTACAAAGAATCAGTTTGACTTCATCCCTTAAACGACTTCAGAGTCGCCATCTATTTACATCCCCTAACGCGGAGAAACTAAAATCAATGGTTAGCTAGCACCACCCTTACAGCTTCCGCGTGACGCGAATAGATGGCGCTTATGCTATAAGTGCTATAACTGTAGATGTGAATATATTTTTATGAATTATAAGATGTTATCTTGCATTATTTGACATGTGATTCGGCATGGATAGGTACGATTAGGAAAAACGTTTCAACAGTTCATTGAATTTTTTTACGCTGTCCTTAGCAATGAGCCAAACGATTTCACAAAATTTTTAATGTAACTAAAAATCGCCTTGTTGTTTTAGCAAAAGTACTTACCATCATTTTTTTATCTCCAACTGACTTTGCCTTAAAATACAAAAACAATAAAATATAATAATTGTATCTCATTTTCGTAATATACGGCCTACCTATTATTATAATAACCCCGTCAATTATATAAGAACTAAGTATTTACTCGCGGCTTCGTTCGCGTTTACCGTTGGATCTGGCATTTGAATAAAAATTCCGGGACTTCGCAAAAATTCTCGTGCCAATTCTCAAAAAAATTGCATTTACTAACGTTGCATAAAAACACTCGTGCTCAAATTCATGTCCTTAGACGTAGTGGTTGAGATTTCGGGTTTTTATACCGATTCCAGAGGTATCATCATCATCCCAGCCTTCCCACTGCTGGGGACAGGCCTCCTCTCAGAATCAAAGGGGTTGGGTTTTAGTTCCCACACAGGCCCAGTGCGGATTGGGAACTTCACACGCACTGAGTATTGAATTTCTTCTCAGGTGTGTGCAGGTTTCCTCGCGATGTTTTCCTTCACCGTAAAACTCAGTTTCGAATTCAAATTCTGAAAAACTCAAAAGTGCAAGGCCGGATTCGAGCCCACTATCCTCTGCTTGAGAGGTATATGTCAAACTACTAGGCAACTGCGGCTTACACACGCACATTCTCACAAACTTTCCCATTTTTATAATATTAGTAGGATAATTAAAAAAAGCCTTTTATATTTCAACAAATAATAAAAATTGCTGTTTGTATAAACCCATTAAGTAAAATCCAAGCTTTCCCGCTCTGTTTGTTAAGAAAGTCCGATTTATTTTTATATTACCAATCCACACCCTGTTATGATATCGTCAATATTGACTGCTGAAGTCCATGATAGATGGAGTACTAAAAGTTGATGGTACAATTTTCCTTCTCGAAGCGACGATTATCTTTTATATACGGCCAGTAGCAAACAACCAATTAGTGAAAGAGCGAAATCGAGGTGGAGGGCTTTATGCCCGGACCTTACGTCAAGGCCATTAATTAAAAATATAATAAAACTGCAATATAGATCTGATAATTTCACGCTTGATTGCACATCTTTGAGAAATTTGCACTGTATTCAAAATGTTATATTTTATTGTATTATATTTGATACGACACGGCAATTTATTTAAGACCATTTTAGAAGGGAATATCGAGGGGAAGAAAGGAAGAGGTCGACCTAGCCGCAGCTAAAAGGCCTTCTACACGGTCGGGACCAACCGCCAACCATCGTGTCCTTGGTCGGGTTGATTTAAAAATGGACAGTGTAGAAATCGGTTGACCCGACCGATATTTGGTTGATGTCAACGGCCTTGGTCGCGAGCGCATTGTCCGTGGTCGGCCCCAACCGTATGGAACGCTATCGGCCGACGCAAGCGACACGACGGTCGGCGGTTGGTCCCGACCGTGTAGAAGGGGTTTAAATGGATCAAATAAGAGAAAAAGCCAGTGTCGTCACAGAATCACTCTCGAACAAAGGTCAAGTTTAGGTATAAAAACTTTCCTACTCCTACTGCTTGCACGCGAAATTAAAACTTATCGTGTGATACGAGCGTTCATATTCCGTTGGGCACCGCTGATCCGAAACCAAGGGCACAGGGTTCCCACTCGCCTATATTTGGTAAGTAAATAAATCAAGAAAGATAACAGTGTGTATTAATTCAGTAAACTACCTTTAGTATGTAAGTAAGTTATTTATAATAGTCATTGTGTGTTGCAAAAATCACAGAAAAAAAAGATGCTTAATTACGCGCGACGCGGCTAGCGTGCGAACCAAAAGCCGCGCGACAACCTACTGCCATTCTCCTCCCGGGAGGAGCGCCGGCCGAACATATGTACCTAAACTGCGGAGTGAAACCCCTCTAGCCTTATACTACGAAGTGCAAAATTCGAACTTCGTATCGTGCCATTCCTCTCACGCTAATAGTATTTAATACAAGAGCGAGCAAGACGATGCGATACGAACTTCGATTTTCGAATTTCGGAGTAGCCTCCCTGGTGTCGTGTTGTATCAGGAGGTCAAGGAGATGGCTCATAAGAGGGATAGATAAGAGTAGGTATAAATCATAAGTTTTAAAAAAAACGTGACTAAATTTTTCATAGTAAAGCCATTCATTATAGATACTTTGCAGAGTTTCTAGTCGGATTCTTCTCAATAGGGTTTTTACAAACCGGTGGTAGATTCTTCAGCTTTTATCAGTGTTATAGCCTAAATTAAAAAATTTATTGATTTTCACTTTGATTTTGTATCACTGCGGACATTATGAGTATGACAATCATGCCCTTCCGAGCACTTACTCTGAACAGTAGGAGACGTTTCGAGAGTATCAATTACTCCAATAATTAGTAGATTATGATCTTGATTGATTCTTAATTGAACTACAAATGGACCATTAAAAGTTCCTGGCATTACGGGCGTGACACTTTTACGATAATGACCATTCGCAAAATGTATTGTCACTGGAAGGAGAGGCTTTAATGCCCTGTCGGGTTTTTCACTACTTTATTCTGATACTAAAATCATTTAATTGATAATGTTAGTAGGCTTATGAAGTGTTTACATATAAAAAGAATAGTACTGACTGACTGATTGACTGACTGACTCATCAAACATCTGACTAGAAGGCTGAAATTTTGCAAAGAGGTTGCCTTTATGATGCAAGAAATAAGGACGAATTTGTTGATTTCCCCACGGAATCCGGCATAAACGGGATTTATAATGTTCGATTCAGTGTGACCCTAACACTAACTATCATTACTTACTAGACTCTACAAATTTGGCATACCTACAAGTAGGTTATTATGACAGTAAAAAAATCAGGATTCTTAGAAATTCTCACAGGATAACTAAAAAGTATGAGATATATTATTATAAGTAAGAACTAATAACGATGATGATGATGGATTCATGGATATTGTTTTGATGGATTTATGCTTTATTCAATAAAAGAGATGAAGAAACTTTATCACGAATTCTGTGCAGATGAAATCGCGGGCAAAAGCTAGTAACAATAACTACACTAAATAAAATGCATGCAGGTTTAATTTTAAAGAACAAATTTTATGAATTACACTGGTTTTTGATGGTGGTGTGGTGGTGAGGCCTTAAGAGTGTGGGATCCCAGCGCCCATATTTTATTCGGGCTTGTCAAAACGACTTACGGTCACCACTGGGGACCGAAGACGTTTCTCGCACAACGTAGCTATTCGGCATTGGAATACCTACTTGAATACCAGCACCTTTGGCTCCATGCCGCGCGGGAGCATATTTTTTAAGGTTCCATAGACCTACAAGGATCCCTAATAGTTTCGCCATGTCCGTCTGACTGTCTGTTTATCTGTAGGTATGTCCGTTCACGGTTTAATTTAGAGACATTTAGTGCTAGAAAGCTGTATTTTGTATGGCATATTAATTAACCACGCGAACAAAATGGTAAAATAAAATTCAATGGAATGGAATTCGCTCTCGTCGTCTGTATTTCCAGATAAATACAACCTAGGGTTCTTCAAGGCTAGAGTGAATAGGCTGTTACAGAACCAGTGAGATACACCTTTGGCCTCATCTGCACTTTTCATCAGGTGAGATAGTGGTCAATCACGGGTCAGTATTATGAAAAAAAATCGTTTTTCGGAAAAACAATTTACCATTTTTTACTCGTTAAAGCCATAGCGTAGAGTATCGTTGGATAGATCTTTTAAAAATATTGTATATATTTAACCGTTTTTAGATTTAGGAGTCCTTTTGCAAAATATATAGCTTTAAAGTGATATTTTTCTTACAGTCAAGTGTTCCCTATTCAACTACCCAAACTGTTCGCTTGAAAAATCTGGAATAAACAAACATAATGGTAGTTATAAAATAGAATTTAAAAAGAAAACTACCGCAGCTTAGTAGGTCTCACAAGTTAACGATTAATGGTTGATCAAACTTAATATTAAATATTTTCCGAATATTTGACAGAACCGCGTGGTTCATCATGCACTTGGCCGATTTTTACATTATTTTAGTTTTCGTTTTGTTATTAGTTCGTTTTTCATTTAGGTTTATGCGTTTTCAAATTAGAATACTTACTTGTTGTTATGCGTTTTTATATAGACTCCGTTAAGTTACCTTTTATGGCATAGATCTACAATTTAATTACATAAAATAACTCGAAAAACCTTTCATATACTTAGTTAATATCTAAAGAAAATACAAAATGTAAAGTTATTCCATCGTATCACTATGACGACAATTTTTTTCGTCAAATCACTACGAAACTCTATCTCTTATAATACTTCGCCGAGGAATCAACACTCAACGGTGTCACAAATAAATACTTCGCCTAAGTCTCAGTAATTTAGCGCGTGGCGAGAAGTACAAATGATTTAACTAAGCGGGTAGACAGAGACAGATATCACTTGTCATCGGAACAAACCCTGTCCAACACCGTGTCTCTCTAAATAACGCTAGTTGTCGCCTATAACTCCTCTAACGACCGCAAACTACACCTCAGGACCCCTATCATTTATTAACAATCACAAATAAAAAGCGCCACGGTAATGTATGTTGTAGAGATAACGCAAAATTCGTATTAATTTACATGCGGCTATGCATCACGCATGCATACGAATTCCGACGCCGTATGGATTATTCGAGTATTTCCTTCACACTACTTGTTCCTCATAAATCAAGGAACACCGATTACGGTTATAAAGCCCTTACCTTGCCAGTAAAGTTTTATGGAATTATTTTATTTAAGGTTTCGGATCGTGAAAATATTGCTTGCTTTTTTGTTAATCCAGCATTTATTGTATTCTTGCGCAGGCAGGGCTTTTAAATAATCACAGGTTTTGTCAAATACATACAAATAGGAAAAGATAAGGGACTTAATCACGGCTATCTACGTACGCTCCTTTAGAACAACACTGACACAATACAAATTATAGTCATTTCAAAACTAAACTTCATGTAAAAAGAAAAACAAGTTTAGTATTGAAATGACAATAATTTGTAATTGTGTCAGTGTTAAATTGTTCTAAAGGAGCGATATATGCTAAAATTATCTGGACGTTGAAGTCCCGAGTGATATAAATTATGAGTGAGATTTAAATGAAATAAATAAATAAACAATATAAAAATTTCAGTTTTATAAATTCCTGGGATTTCAATTCAACTGTCAGAAGTAATGATTTACGGGAGTAAAGCTACTGGTAAAGACTAGTCTATTCATATACCTAAAAAGAAGAGTCATGAGTGATTGACTTACTGACTGAGCTTTCAACGCCCAGCCAAGACCCTTAGCCTAAAAGGCTGCAATTTTGCATAGAGTTTGCCTTTGTGCAGAGGGCAAGGAATAAGGCCGGATATATTGAAATTCCCACAAGATATATTCCCTATATCCATAACTATGATTACTAGGCTCTTCAAATTTAACACGCAATTAGGTTATTATTACAGCTAAAAATAATTTCAGATTTTTTCTAAATTCTCCCATGTTAAGGAAACAATGAGAATTATAACTGAAATCATTTTGATACAGACGAAGAAGCTTTACCACAAATTTGAATTCGTGGTGTCGCGGATCACAAATAAAAGTCTAGTTTATTTGTAGAAAGCTCTACAACGGGCAGTGACCGCAACATGCCTAGTGCGTATTATTAGTGGTGCCGGCGCAAACACCGCGGTTGGTGTATAATTTCGAGTTTGCTGACACGAAGGCTCCTCGGCGCGGTTGCCATTCCACAATATATCACAGGCGTACGCTACAGTGTAATTCGTGTTATTTATAGGGTACTGAGGACTAGTAGCGAGGCGCCCGACACAGTTAATAGTGGGTAACCACGCGACAGCTCTTCGTAGGTAGGTACGTAGAGGTTCATTCGCGCATGCCTTAACAAACGGCTTTATACCTATTATTTTATGTAAATTGTTTAACGAATTGTTATTGAAGTCGCGTGCCAACTGTTTTTCATTATATCATGGTAATAATCTCATGACATTTCCGGTATTAAACCATCTTTTGACTGTTTGTATTACGTGCTACCAACTTTTTCAACTGTTTTGTATAAATCAGTGTACTTAGAAGTGGCTGAACACTTTATTACCTACTTAACTTAGTCACTTTCACTGACGTGACATACATAAAACTTCACAGTAGGTATAATTAGTTATTGCGACAAAGTTATAAAGTGTTCAGCGACTGCCTGAGGTTGACTGTACTACGCATTAGTAATGTGTTGACACTGTCTAGTTGAAGGTTGTAGAGGAGACAAGCTGGCACAAAAAAACTCTTGCGGGAATCGTTTTTTTTTCCGACATAAAACTGTAAAGTGTCATTCAATGGAACTTGCTAACTATGTAAACAAAGGACTTAACTTTGTTTTGTGACTATTTTTTTTTTATTTTCACACCACCTTACCAAAAATCATTGAAAACATACAAACGGTCGTTACCGTAAAATACAAAACCATAAAATATATAACTTTATCTTGGATATTTCATTAAAAGTTTAAAATGGTTTCATAAGTTTGGTTATTAGGACCTGATGGAATGACATTTTTGTTTCTTTAAAATTGTCTATGATGGGTAGTGTTGTGACTTAAGTTGGTGATTTCACGCTCTGTACCTGCCAATGCGGTTGTATACACTACGCGGTAGTTTACGCAATTTAAATTTTCAATAAATACGATAATTCAGATTAATCGTTTTAATTCTCTTTTTCTCAAACCTATACTTGTTTTTTACTTTCGTTATTTTATTATTCGATATGGTTTGACATAAGTAAAGGAGTAAGTAAGAGTTTTGCCCATAACTAGTAAATTCATCATTCAGAGACAATTTCAATATGGCGGTTTGTTTACATATTATGTAGTTAGTTCCATTGAATGACAGATTATATAGGTAAATTGTCTGTAAGTAACCAATTTTAAGGTTAGTATTAGCCAAAATTACAACTTTAAACAAGTGCGTACCTACTAAATTATCTAATCATAGGTATTGTGTATTGTCTGTCTCTTAATGAAAACGAGGAGGCCGCTTTTTTTGTAAAGGTAATACCAGTGAGTAAGCATAGACCCTTGAATACACTTTATACGTATTTATTTCATTTTAAAATGTATATAAGAGGGCAAAACAGGCCAATTATAGCACAGTTGAAGTGCATGTAATCTTCCCTGATCTCTACCCAAGTAGACACGAGATTAGCTACACTTGTCTCTATCTCGTTTAACGCCGTGTAAGCTTAAGATTATCAAATCTTGAGATTAAAATAAAATAGTTAGTTTTCAAACATTTTAACAAGCATAAAAGTCTGTATTTGACATGATTTGGTTAAATATACGCGTTGTACAGATTAGATGGTTGTGTGTAATACTAGTTTTGAAGCAAGTGAACTTCATGTTAACTATAGATATAATCACATGATCAACATTTCAGTCAAAATACATCCATTGCTGAATAAATAAACAAATAAGGGCGCCTATTGCTTAGTACCTTATATATTTTTTCCATACCTACTTGATTTTCTGTATTGTTTTCTTTGTGGTGGACAATAAAGTCATTGTATTGTATTGTATGGTATTGTATTGTATTGTATTGTATTGTATTGTATTGTATTGTATTGTATTGTATGGAATTGTATTGTATGGAATTGTATTGTATTGTATTGTATGGAATTGTATTGTATTGTATTGTATTGTATTGTATTGTAAATTATGGGATTGATGACACTTATTGACCTAGTCCCAAACTAAACAAAGCTTATACTATGGGTACTAGATAACGCGTAAACATACTTTTATAGGTAAATACATACTAAAATACGAGTACGTAATATTAAACACCCAAGACTCGAGCACAAACATTCGTATTTTTCACACAAATATTAGCCCCGACCGGGAATCGAACTCGGGACCTCAAGTTTCGTAGTCAGGTTCCCTACCCTAGTGGCTAGGCTATTTCGTAGTCAATATAGCGATCGATACCTTAGCGCACAATCGTATTAATTACAATGTACTGCACATATAAATTAGCACTGTATGTCCTAGTGTACAAAACTCTACGTAATTGTGCACTGAATTGGAATTAATACGATTGTGCGCAAGATATCGACAGGCCTCTCGCAAGGTTCGTCAAACAGACCGGTCTTGCAACATCCGCCATGAAAAAATGAAATACCGATGTTTAAAAGAATAATACAAATTGATATATGTACTTATATGTAGGGCGTTATACATGAAGGGCGACCTTCCCCTGACACTGAAGCGCAAACTCGTCGACATGTGTGTATTGCCTGTCTTGACCTACGGTGCGCAAACATGGTCTTTGACTGAGACCCAGAAATCCAAACTTAAGGTTTGCCAACGAGCTATGGAGCGCAGCATACTAGGAGTTAAAAGGATTGGTTGAATCCGGAACACCACATTGCGCTCCAAAACTCAAATCACTGATGTAGGAAGAGCTACCACCAAGCTTAAATGGGACTGGGCCGGGCGTGTCTGCCGGATGCATCCACAAAGATGGGCGCACTCAGCCACGTAGTGGGTGCCGCGCGACGGCCACCGACGGCAAGGCAGGCCGACGCGGAGATGGCGGGACGACCTAGACGCGGAATCGAATGATTGGCCCAGTATAGCTCTGGACAGGGACATGTGGAAGTCAAGAGGAGAGGCCTTTGCCCAGCAGTGGGACACAAAAATAGGCTAATAAATAAAAATAACTTATATGTATGCACTCGCTCGTACCGCATATTACAAGGACCTAGTGACAACAAAGTGTCATTTATCTCTTCGGTGGTCAAGAAGTTCGCACACTCGAAGAGCTTGGCCATTTCGCAGAAAATAAGAAAGGACATAACTCCAAATATTACAACACTCGAATTTAATCCTAGACTTGTGATACTAAAGTTGAAAATAAAGTGTAATTTTGTTCCTGTTTGACGATTGTATAGTATAGTAATTTATCAGGCAAATCGCTGAGCTTCGTCAAATGAATATCTTCTGATCTCACATTGTATCGTATTTAAAATTAATTATAGAATTTATGGAAGTGTGGGTGGCGACTCTTTGCCTTTATGCACTGACTGTGTTTTAGTTAGAAATTAAACGATTTAAAATTGTTTAGTTGATAGTTAGCATGGTACCAATTGATTATAAAAATGCCTAATTAAAATTGGATTTAGAAAAAATATGATAAGATTAGGCAACTAGTCGATTGTTGATAACTTTGATAAGATTTTGTAGATATAAACTTAAATTTTAATTCTGTATTTTTTGCTGACTGTAATTTTTGTTTACTATACTTATTTGCATTATCATCTAAACTCTAAACTACAATATCCGTATCATTTTTTTTTAAAATCCAACTAGGTACCAAAAGTGGCTGACATGCGACTTGGAAGATTTGACCTTAACAAAAATAAATAGGTGCAAGTTAAATAAAAACAATTAAATATCAAATAAATATCATGGGACAATTCACACCAATTGACCTAGTCCCAAAGTAAGCTAGGCAAGCTTGTGTTATGGGCACTAGGCAAGGGATAAACATACTTATATAGATAGATACATACTTAAATACATATTAAACACCCAAGACCCGAGAACAAACATTCGTATTTTTCATACAAATATCTGCCCCGACACGGGAATCGAACCCGGGACCTCTAGCTTCGTAGTCAGGTTCTCTAACCACTAAGCCATCTGGTCGTCAAAACAATTGACTTTTAAAAAACTTTAATTAAGTAATTAATTAAATAATTATAGCGGGACACTTGACACCAATTGACCTAGTCCCAAAGTTGATAAAACTTGTGTTGTGGGGACTAGGGAACGGATAAGCATACTTATAGAAATAGATATGTAGATACATACTTTAATATAAATATATAAAACACCCAATAATCGAGAGTAAACATTCGTATTTACCATACATAATATCTGCCCCGACGGGGATCGAACCAAACCCGGGACCTCAAGCTTTGTAGTCAGGTCAGGTTTGTAGGACGTCCAATTGGAATGTTATGTTACTGCTTACTTCTAATAAGAATATGGCTACCTTCTTGACGGCAAAGAAACTTATACGAAAATAACAACTAATACCTAAAACCAATTTTTACTTTGCAACATTACAAAGAGGATAATTAAAAGTATAGATCGAAATAACAACTATTATAATTCTAACTTATTTTGAAGGCCGCATCTTGTAAATTGTTGTTTAATTAACATGGGCATAAAACAAAGAAACATTGACGTGCACTAAACATTGGTGACACCTACACCAATTCTAAGCACGAATTACAAGTACCGTTACAGGTGTACCAAAACATACCTATTGTTTCGACACGGCACGCCATTGGTCAGCTCTGCACTTCTCTCGCGGCGCTCGTCCAATCACAGCCGAGAGGCTCTAGCAATAGATTTGCCGTTAGACAAAGTCAGACCTAGTGCGCATGCTCGGAATTTAGAGGCAACCAATGCAAACAGGCAGTAGTGTAGGTATTTAGGTACTACGGATATTGAATAGACTTTCCATATAAGATTGTTGTAAATATTGGTCTTATTGGATTTTTCTTCTATGAAAATTTACCTTATTGGAGAATTCTTGTGAGTTTTACAGTTATTTAATAAGACCTTTGCTACATAATTACTTAGCCATTTATCTAAAAAAAAAAAACTCATTTTGTATTAGGTTTCCTATAAGAGAATCTAAAATTTTTGAAAAAATAGTTCCTACATAATAAGTAGTTACCTACTCGTATTCCTTGGAATAAGTAATACTTAATGTTGTTTATAAAAAGTGTTATTTTCAAAGACACATGTACCTACAATTTGCGCATTACAAATTAAATTTTATACCTATGTGTAAATAACATGGTCCAGCTAAATTAAACTAAAAATATATACGTATCTACAATTGAAAAAAATAAGAAAAATAGAAACTGAACCTAGCACTAAACATTTAAAAATAAAAATCACTCGACGCCATAGTTCCTAGGAGGCAGACATCGTATAACAGAATCGTTTAAACCACATGGAACAGTATTCCAATAAGAAGTTTAAGCCCTCAAACGCTTATGTTATCTCGTCGCAACGAGTACCTACCTCATGTGAGGCAGCTTGTGACTACAGGCTAATAGGAAAAAGTAAGTACAAAAACGTAAAAAAAGATTAGTAAGTTTTAATGCGGAGTTGTTACCATATCCAAGCACTTCAAGCAAGATATGTAACACTTACAAAGTTGAACTTTTATTAACCCTTTGAACGCCAAAAACGCCAAAAGAGGTCGTGTACTACCACGCCACGCCACCGACGCTTATACACCGTGAAATTTTAGTGGTTGTTTTCCCGAAACGAGGTGATTTAGTTTCGATTGTACAATCGATTTATAATTACTATTTTGACTAGAGTCAAAAATCCAATTGTGAAAAACGAAAGTCGAAAATGACCGCAAACCAATAGTAACGCTTCGTTGGTACAAGTAGCGTACGATCGTACGATAGGTTAGGTACCAACGAAGCGTTACTATTGGTTTGCGGTCATTTTCGACTTTCGTTTTTCACAATTGGATTTTTGACTCTAGTCAAAATAGTAATTATAAATCGACTGTACAATCGATACTAAATCACCTCGTTTCGGGAAAACAACCACTAAAATTTCACGGTGTAGTGGTCATGACGTTTATTGTCAAAGAAACATTGACACGCGACATTATGATTGTAATTTTCGTTACTTTTCGTCTACACTCGGCGTGTTGGTGACAAAGGCGTTCAAAGGGTTAATGGTAAGTATACTCTTTTTGCGGTTCCTGTTATTTCGTGTGACAGATATATGTGATGCCATCTCTGTTTATTCAAACTGTCACTTAATGTAAGATGAACTTAGCAGAGGTAGTGAAAACAATCAATCCACAATCTATCAGTGCAAATTGTCAATTCAACATCCAAAAATTTACCTTAATATTTAACTTTTAACTATCATGTCTTTAACATAATATACACCGTGAAATTTTAGTGGTTGTTTTCCCGAAACGAGGTGATTTAGTTTCGATTGTACAATCGATTTATAATTACTATTTTGACTAGACTCAAAAATCCAATTGTGAAAAACGAAAGTCGAAAATGACCGCATACCAATAGTAACGCTTCGTTGGTACAAGTAGCGTACGATCGTACGATAGTTTAGGTACCAACGAAGCGTTACTATTGGTTTGCGGTCATTTTCGGCTTTCGTTTTTCACAATTGGATTTTTGACTCTAGTCAGAATAGTAATTATAAATCGATTGTACAATCGATACTAAATCACCTCGTTTCGGGAAAACAACCACTAAAATTTCACGGTGTATTTTATTGCGTTATGTTGCAGTGTAGATCATATCAATCTTCAAAATGATATAAATTAGTAGTTTCATAATTTCATGGTATTAACATAAAACTTTACAACAATACAGCTTAATTCATTCACCTCATGTCTCTCATTCAACTTCCGAACACTATCACATAGAATGCGACTTTTACTTTTGTGACAGAAACAAAAAACAGGGGTGACGGATCGTCACGTAGCAACAATTTCACGTCATTAGTGTTACGTGTCATAATCTGTGGTTGGCGCCAGATTTAATTCGTTCTGTTGGCAGCACTGCTTTCCTTTCATATTCGTCTGATATGGTGTGAACGTGACGTGATTTGTAATATCGTATCAATGAGGGTGTTCGCGGTCGTGTTTTGTTTTCCGTTTACGTAGTAAAGTAGCGTCTACGCGGTCTACGTGTTCTAACGTAATTGTGAATGGGTTGTTTTTGTGATATAAAATTAATGGAAATAAGCTTCTTATAAAAACTAAAAAGTTTAGTTTAAAAAAAGGGTTGGTTTAATGTGAGAAAATGTATTCTGATGTGGTGATACAAAAGACATCAACGAAGTGATCTTTAGCATTCAAGGGACATTTTGATATTTGAATACATTTTAGAATATTAATCACTTTGGATTAAGTTACAATGCTGTCTACACAAAACGATTATTTTATTGCAAAACCCTAATTTTAAGTGACCATTGTAAAGAACGTGAGAGCCGCGAATTTACAACAAAAGTAGGTACCTTTTTTGCAATAAACAGATTATTATTCTAACCTCATAACAAAACGATTATAAACAATCACTCAACTCAATTTGATATGTCGTAATTGTCCGTAATTGCACCGCATTACTTTCGGCAAAGCATCAATTTGAAGATGACAATGAGCCGCGTGCGTTCATTCATTGTGTTTTAGCTTAAAAAATAAGGCAAGTCTTGGTCCGTTTCGGTACAAATCCGATTTGATCAGCTTTAAATTAATTAAATCCTTTATGGTGTGGTAACTCCGGGAGATCTTAAATGATTACCTTCGTGCCAATATCAAATCGCTCCTATTCAAAGTTCTTAAACTACACACATTTACAGAACTTTCATCTTCGAAGTATTTGGCTTCAAATCCTGAACAATCATAATGGCCGCCAGACGAAATACTTATTGATTCTGTGGTTACAATTTTATCTCTATCAATCAGACGCTTGGACCAGAGGCCGTAATTTTCTTAGAATAGCTACATAAACTTATGGCTCTGGTCGAAGGTATTTGAACTAGCTTAATTAAGGCATGCTTATAATTAGTCTTCTTCATTATCATCATCACCATTTTAGCCGTAGGACGTCCACTGCTGGACATAGGACTCCCTCATTGTCGCCCAATCATTACGGTTGGAAGCGGCTTGCATCCACCCTGAACCTGCGGCCTTCACCAAATCGTCCGTCCATCTCGTTGCTGGACGTCCCACGCCGCGCTTGCCAGTCCGTGGTCTCCAGTCGAGAACTTTTGGGCCCCAACGGCCATCTGTTCTGCGTGCTATATGGCCTGCTCATTGCCATTTCAACGAGCTAATCAGTTTGACTATGTCGGTGACCCCTGGTCTTGTACGGATCTCCTCGTTCCTGATTCGATTCCGTAGAGAAACTCCGAGCATAGCCCTCTCGATAGCTCGTTGAACAACTCTGAGTCTATTCATCATAAAGCACCACGTCTCGGATCCGTAATAATGTCATCACTGGCAACACATACTGATAAAATACTTTTGTTAGTCTTAATAGAAGTTAAATTAGAAAATCAGCATGAATCAAGTTTGTTACTTTCCGTGCCATAGTCGGTAATTTGGGGGAGGCCTATGTTCAGCACTAGACGTCTTTCGACTGAAACGATGATGATGATGATAAGTAAAAATTCTCCATCGCACTGTTAATATTACATTGGCTGGTGGTAATACTTTTGTTTTACATCTTACTGTCTCATTGGAAGTGTGAAATGTGACCAAACCCAAGCCCTCAAACCCGACGCTGCGATTATGTAGTTTGAAATGATTGCCTCTCGTTTAATAAGCGGCTTCTTAATTCTCGATTCAAAGACAATATTTTAAATAATGACACGTTGATACTTCCTTCGTACTCACCTTAATTCCAAATAATGACAGGCATCAAAGAGTTTGCCAACATAAAACCCTTCTGCAAAAAATGGCCTGTGAATGAAACAATGTTTTGTGTTTGGGATTAGGATTTCCTGAAATCGCCTTAGACTGGATTGTAATCCCTGTTCTAACGAATGTATTTTTACGCTAGCAAACCATCTCCATATTAGCATGTGGAATAAAAGGTACTTTTCTTTCTCTATCCGACGGACTAGCTGTTATCTACAAGTCGCATTTCTTAACCGATTCTCGCATTATTTTGCAAGCAGGATTTTATGTAAATTTTGTTTTCGGAAAATTTTCAAAAAGGCGGAGCTAAGGGAGTTTATGTATGTATATAGAAAATAAAATTTAAACCAATTCGTGTCATTAGTAATATTATATAGCTTATGTTTTATCTTATAATATGCGTGCAACAAAGATCAGACAAAACCTCTTTCATAGGAGTCGTATTTGTAGCTAAATAAGGTTGGAATATATAATTCCTATATTTTTATGTAAAAGAGTATAACTTTAAACATAAGGCACAGTAGTAAATTTACAATAAACTAAAAGCCTACAAAGCTAAAATAAAATAATAAAACTAATTAAAAAAACCTTTTACGGCACAATAAATAAATAAAATGAGTTGAATCGGCGGCGAGACCTTTTTGTCCCAGCCCGTTGATGAAGATATCTAATTAAAACACTGAACTGTTAAAGTTTTCGGAACATCCATATGTATGAGCGTGGATTAACTTTGGAGAGTAAATTTGTGTTTTTTATGATCAGGGGCGCCAGAATTTGCTGCCTGGAGTCACAGCGCTTAAACTCTATTACAATGTAACAGGATTAAACCACGTTGCAATGGGATTCAATTTGAACCGACTAATATTTGACTTGTCGTGGCAGCCTAGTGATTTGACTTATGGCCTCTCAAACAGAGCATCGAGGGTTCATGCCCGGAATCGCACTCAATTTTTTAGAAAATGTTCGAAATCATATTTAAAATTTACTATGAACTTTACAGTGAAGGCGAACATAAAAAGAAAAACAAATCTCTACACACCTGCAAATTAATTCAATGGTGCGTGTGAAGTTACCAATCCGCACTGGACCCCGTCGTGCACTACGACCCAATCCCTTTAATTCTGAAAGGAAGCCTGTATTCTGCAGTGGGATGTATTTAAGCTAGGATGAAATTATTTGACACCAAAATTGTATAGTGTATACTTGTATAGTATGTCTTGTATAGTCGGGATAAGAAAAGGTTCGTCACTTTTCGACCTTAACTCGTTGACGTAGAGTCGAAAAGTGACGAACCTTTTCTTACCCCGACTATACGTGTGATCACGTAGTAGCAAGGTAATTGGTAGAAGCTAATTTCTTATGTGTTGCTTAAACAGGTAAGTCACCACACACACAAATCACCAGAAATACATATACGTAGTTAAGTAGGTACGAAATTTTATGCTGTTACAAGATTAACACCCTTATTCCAAATTGCAAACTTGCCATTGGTTATGTTTTGTATGAGTCTGGCAAAAACAAGATAAAGACAAAAAGTGTTTGATTGGCGTAAATTTAATAAGTATTTGTAGAATAAATTTTAGATAGTTTTAGGATAAGTAGGTAAGCACTTGTCGACTGGATAGCACAGTAGTTAGCGAACCTGACTACGAAACTGAAGCTCACGGGTTCGATCTCAGGTGCGGCAGATATTTGTAAGAAAAATACGAAAGAATGCTCTCGAGCCTTGTTCAATATGTATTTAAGTTTGTATTTATCTATATTAGTATGTCTATCCGTGACCTCGGCCCAATTGCATAACAAAGTACAACTAATATTACAAGCGGAACTCTCGCTTCAGTTATATTAACTAGAAAGGGAGTTCCGCTTGTAATATAAGTTGTACTTTGTTATGCAATTGGGCCCTGGTTGCAAGTTTGGCTTAGTTAGGGACTAGTTCAATTGATGTTAACAGTCCTATGATATTTATTTAAGTCTATAAATTGCAATAGCCTTATAAATTTTTATGCACGCACGTGATTGCGTAGTTGGTCACATCCACTTTTTACCCAATGTACATTAGCAACATTCCAGGCACTTGTTTTGTAGCACTGTCTTTAACAAATGCATAGAATTTAAATTACCATAATGCCCATGCTGAAGTTACTCCTGTTCTATTAAACTAGTTTCCAATTTTAATCTATGCTACTACATCTCCTATAAAAACTGCAACTCTGTCTCAAGAACAAGGAGCCGATGAAATGTGGAACGATTAACTTGATGCCGCAGTAGGGAGCCATCTACGAGTGATGAATAAAATAACGGATTTTACTTAATTACAATAAATTCTTGAGTTATGCTGTAAAATGGTATTTTGCTGCTTATAAAGCACCGCGTGATGTCGGCGGATAGCGGCAATAGTCTACAGAAAGGCTACACATTTGAAACACTAAAAACGATAGTCTGATTTTCGTTTCGGCAAAAACTATTCCACAAGTTTTGTTTTACTTTTTTTTCGTTTGTCCGAAAATTCATTTCGAATTTTTACGATTAAGCATTTATTGTTTTGTTTTTTTAATCTTTCGTCAAATTATATTTTTCCCTAAATCGCATTTGTTCGTAATATAATATCGGTTACCTGATGTAACGTTTCGATTTTTTAATGATTCGTCATTTTTTGATAGACTATGGTTTAATTTCTCCGATGTAACGATTAGTTTTTTTAACTTTTCGGTTCTTCTCAAATGGACTTTTTAATTTTTTACATAGTATCCTATTAGCAACACTATCTAACTTACACATCGGACGTGTATTGCCGGCGTTATTTTTATAGGTACCTGACAAACTAGTTTTTAGGAAATTACCCACTTTGTCATTTGGAAACAATAACACGACCAGACACATAAATCTTGTTATCGCATATTAATAAACTAACAGTGAGTACCGCAGTAGGATAGTAAAGTTGTAATTAATTGTATATTTTCCGGGTGGTCGTAAAAAAATAACTAACACCAAAGGCTAATGCGGAAGCATCTTTGTAATTACTAATTCATCGTCCCAGCCTACATACGTCCCATTCCAGGGCACAGGCTTCCTTTCAGAATGAGAGGATCTGGGCCGTAGTTCCCACGCGGGCAATGCGGATCGTGAACTTCACACACACCATTGAATTGCTTCGCAAATGTGCAGGTGCCCTCGCTATGCTTGCCTGCACCGTAAAGCTCATGGTAAATTTCAAATGTAATTTCGCACATAAACGAAAAACTCAGAGGTGCGAGCCCGGGTTCGAACCCACGATCCTCTGCTTGACCTGCTACCACTATGCTACCACGACTTCAAATGTTATTAAACGCTACCTTGTAAATATTAACTGACAGTTGATTACGGATGGATCTAAACATGTCCACAGAATTCCCCTGTAAACAAATGCCATTCCCAAGCCCTCCATGTCTATCCGCCATTAAGGTAACGAGCGATATTGCGTGCACTCATTCACAATATCATTTTTTCTAAGCCTAGAGGCCATTGAGATAATCTCGTATCTCCTGCGGCCTATTAAAAAGGTAATATTTTTTTTATTAAAACCACTTTTTAACCGACTTCAAAAAAAGGAGGAGGTTTATGTTCGACTGTTTTTTCTATGTATGTTCATCGATATCTAAGCTAATTTTATTGTGGACCGATTTTCAAAATTATTTTTTGTTTGAAAGAGTATAGTACTTCTGAGGTGGTCCTATTGGCACCAAGTCAAGATCTGATGATGTGGTCCTAGGGAAATCGAGGAAAAACCTCAAATTTTGTAGGCACACCTATGACGATTTTGACATTTTTGTAGCATCAAGTCAAGCATTTCAATCCAGAAAATGTCATTTGGTAAACTGGATCTGATGAAGAAGACCACAGATGACCAACGAAACTACTCAACGGGTCAAATATTGCAAGTTAAATCTGACCCACATTGCAGTTTCCGATTGAGCTAAAATTTTGCATACACGTGTAAATTGGATGACAATGCATTATTATTGACATGAAGCTGATCTGATGATGGAGCTGGAAGGTGGCCATAGAAACTCCGTAATAAAACGATACGACCGCATCGAGTTTGGGCTCGTTTGATTCGTATTGACGAGTACTTTGATCCTTGATGGTAACCATGGGTTTGATGATGGAACTGGAAAGTGACCAACTGACCATAAGAACTCCGTAATAAAACGACTTAACACCGTCAAGTTTGGTCTCGTTTGATTCATCTTGATGAGTACTTTGGTACCTACCCAGAGGCAAAACATACAGACAGCATAAAAAACTTGTATTAAAAATAGAACTAATAACAAACTCATTTCGAAGTCAAATTGATGATTTTATCCTTGGCATCTATTTATACAAATACAACTAAAAAGCAAAAAATTAAATAATATTTAAATTAAAAATAAAACCGCCTTCAAAAACACCCAGAAACTAAACTGCATAAAAAATTATGAAATAAAAACTAACTACAAACAAAAAGCATGAAAATATCTTTCTACTAATCTGTTTGAAGTCGATGACTCTGCACGACCCAGCAGGAGTGGACCTAGTCATCTACCTTACCTTAACACTATCTGTTGGGCTTCTACCACGTCGTTGACGCCGAGAGACCAACCAGCGAGTTTTATCGTTGATAGCTTTTATCTCTGCGATCAACAAGTGAAGAGAGATTCCTCGCCGATCAACTAAAAATATCTCTCTCTTTTACCGACACAGTATCTTTATCTTTTGTTCGTTTCTTGAGCGAAAAAATAGTCGATAGCTAATCGCTTCCTCTCCCTTGGTAGGGCAAGTGCCTAAAATCTACCTGTTAATAAAGTGAAAAACATTACTTCTATTTTTTTTTTTTTATTATTATTACGCAGAGATACCAACCAGCGATCATTCTACTGCACTGTACTGTACTGGGGTTTCGAGCCCAGCTCAAGCGCATGTGAGTACCTAATCGCCCTGTATGCTTAGTATAAGCTTTACTTCACCAAATAATTCTCGATCGCGTTTACGTAAAAATTTCAATTCTATGGAAACATGGACGCGCGCGCGCGGAGTCCCTCTCCATGTTTCCATAGTAATTGTTTTTTTTTTACGTTAACGCGATCGAAAAGTATTTGGTGTAGTAAAAGTTATACTAAGCATACTGGCATTCAAACACTCGCTTATGGCGAGCGACAAAACTATCGGAACTACATGCTTCTAGCGAGAAGAAGAAGAAGCAGAGGCCCACCAAATCGTTTATAGTTTCTAGCTTGAATCGCTTCTCGCTCATCGTCGGCGGTGGGACAGTGTCTTAAACACGAGCCTGATGGTCGAATCCAGTTCCAAAATAATCGCCTGTAGGAATTTAAATAAGGTGCCAATTAGAAGCTGGGCAGCGAATGTGCTGACATTCCTGCGGGCTGATTACGGGATTAAGGTGGTAGATAAGCAAGACGGCCAGAAGATCACTGGGCTGTCATTATACGGTTTCATTATAAGTTTTATCTAAATAGTATTTTTCAATTATTTCTTCTGCGCTATTTACGCTAAAACTGTTTTATAATCTTGTCGCTAAATCGTTAGGAATGCAAATTATTAATGTTACTAATTAGTATTTTAAATTAAATGAAAATTAATTTTATGAAAATGAAATGAAGCCTTGGTAGCCAAGTGGTTTGACCTATGGCCTCTCAAGCAGAGGGTCGTGGGTTTAAATCCCGGCTCGCACCTCTGAGTTCTTCGGAATTTATGTGCGTAATTACATTTGTAATTAACTATACCGTATTTAGTTAGGAAACTTGCATACACCTGCGAAGAAATTCAATGGTGTGTGCGAAGTTCCCAATCTGCACTGGGCCCGCGTGGGAACTACGGCCCAAACCATCTCATTCTGAGAGGAGGCCTGTGCCCTGGAATGGGACGTATGTAGGCTGGGATGATGAATTAGTAATTACTATCCATATCCATACTTAATATTATAAATGCGAAGGTCTGTCTGTCTGTTACCTCTTCACGCTTAAACTACTGGACCGATTTAGATGAAATTTGGTATGGAGATAGCTTGAGATCCTGGAAAATATATAGTTGTGATAGTTTTCATCCCTGAAAATTGCATTCGAGTAGGTAGATCCCGCGGAATAGCGATAAACGAATTATTTGCAGACGGAGTCGTGAGGAACAGCTAGTTAATTATAAGTTACTGTTGCCCGTGACTCCGTCTACGAAGAATTTGTATATCTATCCCGCTGAAACTATGCAATTTTCAGGGATAAAACTTTTCTATGTAATCTGAATCGGTTCAGCGGTCAGAGCGTGAAGTGCTAACAGACAGACAGACAAAGATACTTTTTCATCTATAATATATTATTATAATTTGGTTGAAATTTCTTATATATGTCAAAACTATCACTTTTATAAATGGTTTGCCTTTGTATTATTCTCTGTCTGATGTCTATTTATAATATAATACTTAACTGTCAATTTTGTAAAAATCAGACAATTATTATTATTTATTTTGTCAGCTTCACCCAAAAAATGTAATCTAAATGTAGATATATTATTTTCAGAGCAGTTTGATAGCGTCTTTTTTACACTTTGCAAAATTGTCAGCAAAGTGTTAAGTATTACATTTCGCAGATACAGTACGTTAAATGTTTTGCTATATTTGTTTTTAAGATACGGCAACTGCGTAGCCATTTAAATGATATCTTGAAGGAAATTAAATATTTATAATGTTGAATACCTTTGTAAAAATAAACATCAATATTCTCTGGAATAAATATAAAATCATCAAGTTGTGGCAGGCTCATTTTATTTTTGAATTATTTATTAAACACTAGCCGTTGCCTGCGACTTCGTTCATTGCTATCCCGCGGAACTATGCAATTCCCATGATAAAAAGTACTTTATGTCATTCCACGGAACTTACAAATACTAATACATTTATTGCCAGAACATAGTAAATACTTAGTGGTGGTAAAATATCTCCATACCAAAGTCATTTAAATCAGTTCAGAAGTTATTACATGATTGAGTAGGTAACAAACATCTTTGTAAATTCTGTCATATATAATTATAGTCGGATTAACATACTGATTATTTACTTTCAGCAATTTATATTTGTCTTAAACCACATTTCTTATTTATTCCTCTTGAAACATATAGGTATGAAATTTATTCATTTTTGTTTCGTAAATTCGTAGTGTAAAAATAACTTCAATTTAGTTAGTAAAATCGCCGAGCTTCAATGGATACTGAACCTTAATGCCCTCTTCATCATTATTATGTTACAAGACACTAAATCAATTGAGTGGACATTCAAGAATAATGTACGCGGCCATGTATTGATTATTCCAGCAATTCGCTTGATTATTTTATTTACATAATTTGCATGTTCCGACGACCACCTCACAATGACTGTGTGTGGCGCGACGCAAAAACCAACTTTTGAAACATGAAACAATAAATCAAAGTACAAAAAAATACGTGTTACCGCACTCTGTTGTTTACACTCGCGTGATATTGTCGTGGAACCAAATAAACCGGCCAAGTACGAGTCGTTCCGTACATTGAAGGACAAAAATATATCTTATTTCTAACATATAAAAATCTCGTGTCACGGTGTTTGTTATCGAACTCTACCGAAACGGCTTGTCACAGGAAAAGCAAAAATTAAACATTGTACCTAAATAAAATTTAAAGTAATACGTTAGAGACCCCTCTTTATTTGTTGTTATAGCGGCAATAGAAATATAAGTATATTATAGAGCCACGGAAGTAGATAGCCGTTGGGGGTGAAGAGTTCTCGAATGGAGACCTCGGATTGGCGAGCGCAGCGTGGGACGTCCACCAACGAGCTGGACGGACGATTTGGTAAAGGCCACAGGTTCAAGGTGTTCCCAACCACAATGGTTCAATCAATCAGAGAGGCCTATGTCCAGCAGTGTTACGTCCTTCTGCTGAAATGATGATGATGATCCACATTTCAGCTGTCTATCTATTACGGTTCTTGAGATACAGCCCTGTGACGGACAACGCAACTATATTAATAAGGTTCCATTTGTCACCCTTCGCCTACAGAACCCTAAAAACAACGAAATACTTTAAGGAGAACATTTTCCGTGTATCTCCATATTTTTTCCGAGATTTGATATAAAAGTTTTAAAGACCCAATATTTCTTTATCTTATCGAAGAAGCAACTTTAATTGGTTTTTAATAAACGAGGAATACTTTATAATATCGTAATGCGCTTGCCCTTAAAAGGTTTGCGCCGTAATAAATACTTCTCCCTCATTACCCTACCGCCAGAACCGACGACACGGAACTACAAAAACGCCAAATGACATACGCAACGAAGTCACTTAACGAAATTGAGAGGTAAAGAGATTTTTTGTACAAAAAGTCGCCTAATTGATATTTCATTCAACGCTATACTCTTTGGGTGGCGCGATATTCAAATTTCTTAAATGCGCTCCATCGAAGTATTTTTATATTGAATTTATTGTTATTGTACTAGTTTTGCGATACGGCTATATTCAGTTCCCACGGTTTTGTGTCTGCTGTACGCTTAGTATAAGTTTTACCTCACCAAAACACTTCTCGATCGCGTTTACGTAAAAATTTCAAGTCTATGGAAACATGGACGCGCGGCCGCGGAGGCGCTGTCCATGTTTCCCTAGTAATTGATTTTTTTACGTAAACGCGCTCGAGAAGTATTTCGTGAAGTAAATACTTATACTAAGCATACTGGAATGGCAGCGAATGATGATTTAACAACAGAGTTTACTTAGAAATACAGCCTATTTTTATTTGGTAATGATGCGTTGTCATCAGCTCTGCTATCAAGATAAAATAAATTCAATATGTTGCTTAAATAATTACCTAAAGCCTGATTTTTTTACATAATTATTCAGAATACCTGCTACCTCAAAATGTTTTTGAAGCAGATGTTACGTAACATGCTCAATTAAAAATAATAACATGATTGAATCGTACACAAACAAACCCTTTTCATCAAAACAATTGATTTGATGACTTATTTGAAGTTCTAAATTATATGTTTTGTAGGCTATAGACATTTTGATAGGAGTCGATGGTCGTGTGTGGTACCGGTTAATTATTATTAGTTAGTTTCTAACTGATTCGAAATAACTTAGTATTTTAAGTCATTAGTTTTGTAAAAAAGGAATCCCTTATTATGATTAGAGCGTTATGTTCAATAAAAAAATGTTAGATTCCTTATTTCCTTAATAGTTTGGACCTATAAGATTATTGTACAAATCAGATTAGGTATAACACAATGATTAAAAACTAAAAAAAGTGTGTGTATGCGCGCATATGTGTGTATGTGTGTGTGAGTGTGTTTGTGGGTAAGTATATCTTAGCGTTTTAAACCAATTACGGACTAAAAAATATTTTTAAGTACTATTAAATATTTGACACTACGAGTAATTTTTAAGTTTAATGTTTTACTCAGGCTTACGTTTTATTATTATAAAATCAAAATAAGAATGCGATTCAATACCAACACAAACTTTGACATTTTATAGTTTTCCTACGTTCAGGATGATTTTATGTACTTTGTGCTTGTACTTAAATTTTTGGGGTTGGTTAAATTTTCACACTTTTCTGTCAGCTTAGGATATTTTTTGGGTCAGCTAGATTTTTTTCAAATATAGGTACCCTCATAAATATTACTAAAGTCTGCTTACATTTATGTATTTCGATTCTATTGTTGCATCCTGCTCCTATCCTGCGTTTCACCCGCTCTAAATAGAGATGTATTTGATACCGGAATGAAATTTGTTAAACATTTTTGATAATTTTTTGTTACATTGTTTGTAGGGCTAGCACTGATTGGATCAGTTTAACAGTGACAAAATACTCGAGGTAGTGTTCCTTTGTCGTTACTGTCGGTTTTGTTCCCGAGATGTGTCTCACGATATTTAAACCTCATGTCATTATTAAGACATCACTTACCCGGTGGCTGTAGAGATTTGTCTGATGATAAAATTTCGGTCATTTATACAAAGTCCTTAGATAAAGAAATGAAATACGTGTTCATTTATAGTACAATGGGAAAGTATTTTAATATGTGATAATAATCTTTATATGGAATACTTTATTACGTTTCGATGCAACGGATGTAGTGTTCAACTAGGTACAAAACATTCTTGGAGGCCAGTCATAAGTGTGTCACACACCAATTTCGATATTCTACACCCGTGTCACACAATACATATTACCTAATCGCAATAAGTTTGTCTGTGTGTCACAAATCACCAGCCCCCCCCCCACAATCCCTTGAGGAGGAGGTTAAAAGAGTCCAACTGTAGTAAAATCAACAAGTTAAATTAATAGCTAAAGACATAACAATGTCTTTTGCATTTTTTTAATTTAAGTAGAGCCTCAGATTGATCATATCTACAGAACTCAAACCTCACAAAGATCATTAAAATTACTATGCAGTTAATCTCAACACTTCAAGCTCAATCAGTCCTTTGCTTTAAGTTTGTCACACAATAAATCGACCATAAAAAGAACGAGGAAACACACGTTCTTAATTAAAATGTAACGTCTGAGCGAATTTCCTTCATAACATCACGCCCGGTGGTCGGATCTCGGGTTGGCACCTGATGCCGTCTTGACGACGTTATTCGTAAATAACTCGTGATACCCGTAATAAAGCCAACAAATTTGCATTTCAGTCCGCCGTAGAACCTTTCTGCGTTGAGCGATTGTCGAAACTGTTAAGTGACAGATAGACGTACTTACAAGGAAGTTCGCGAAAATGTGGCTCCGCGAGCTTTTTCTCTTAGTTGTTCTTCGGTCAAGTTTGCAAATTTAGGTGATCAAGCTTGTAAAAGCACAAGTGCGCTAACTTGCTCGTACATACGTCTACCAATCAGAGAAGTGAAATTAGATTGACTGATGGTGCGAAGATAAAATCATAGTCAGGGCGTATATCCGTAGTTTCCGCTCGGATCCAGTGCGGATTGGGAACCTCACACACACCATTACATTTCTTTGCATGTATGTATAGTTTTCCTCACTGTGTTTCTTTCACGTTAAAACTCATGGTAAATTTTAAAGGACGATAACATCGCTTGGGTTAAACGTCCCTGTGCTCGACGAATACCTACATTGCACCTTCAATCTTATGTCATAGTAATTAAGAGAGGTGACAGATGGGTGTCATCTACTGGGCGTTGAGGTGTCGAGCATTGGTACGTTTACTTTACTCTTTAGTATAACTTTACTGTTGCAGAATACTCATGAACTAAGAATTCTACTTTTATAACTAGATTAAATAGTAATTTCCGTTTAAAAAGTAAGCCTTTATAGCTCCGATTAGACCTAACTTTGTTAGGTGCTTTTTATGTCAACTATCAGCTAAAATGCAAACCATGTTAGCTTGCTTTTGTCGGTGTAGTAAAATTTAGATGAAGTGAATACTTGATTTCAATAATTTGCATAGTTCGGCTTTATGGTCATTATGAGAAGGTTAATAATATCAACCCATCATATCTCCCATAGCTCCATAAAAGGGGATATAAAAACTAGATTATTACACATCAAAAATAAGTTATTAAATTGATGAGCGGCAGTAAGCTTTAACAAAAAAGGCGTTAACTACGAAGAATGGATTTATATTTGTGTTTAATTAAAGGATTTTCATGCTATAAAGGGCACCATCTATAATGAGAGAGGTCGAAAAAACTATCGAAGTAACCCAAAAGGCGGGCAACACGGCATAGAAAAATTAAAGGATTCGGAAGCCTAACAAATAAAATTATAAATGATCGTATTTTTAGAGTTCCGTACCTTAAAAAGAAAAAAATAATCGGGCGCGTAAAGGAAAAAGTCAAAAAAAAACTGATCGCAAAAAAAGTTGTTTTTCATACCTATAGTAATACTAACGGATACAAACTTATCTATACATATAAAATCCTTTGTCCTGACTGACGGATCAACGCACAGCCTAAACCGCTGATCGTAGAGACCTGAAACTTGGAGGGTGTGTTCTTTGTATGACGTAGGCATCCGATAAGAAAGGATTTTGCGTAGTTCTACTCCTAAGGGGGTAAAAAAGGGGGGCAAAGTTTGTATGGGACAACGTGATTCCTTGGTTCAATCTACTTCAAATTTTGCATAAACATTCTTTAACAGAATTGATGGAAGACGTGTTTCGTATTTTATTGAAATTCATCCCTTGACGGGGTTAAAAAGGAGTAGAAAGTTATTTTGGGGGTGATTTGCTTCGAAGATGATATCAATACTCCTTAGTGCTTTTGATTTAAATTAGTTTTTATTTTGACACAATATAAACGAAACGAAACTTCAAATTTTGCAAACCGTTTGTCTACGTTTGTCAACCACTTCCTGATCTGATCTCTGATAATAACTAATTATAATAAGTATTTGCATTTCACCAAGCTTAAGCTTTTACAAGCGCAGCGTGGGACGTCCACTAACGAGATGGACGGACGTTTTGGTGAAGGCCGCAGGTTCAGGGTGGATGCAAGTCGCTTCCAACCGTAATGATTGGGCGTCAATGAGGAAGGCCTATGTACAGCAGTGGACGTCCTACGGCTGAAAATGATGATGAAGCTTTTATGTGACTTCAACCTTTTTCGAATAAAATCGAATTGAGTATTCAAACATCATTGTTGACCTCGCATAAAAGCTTGGTGCAATTCAAATACATATAAAATGCTTTGTCCTGAAGTCCTAAATGACTGACCGGCGGATTAACGCACAGCCTAAACCGCTGTATGTAGAGACCTGAAACTTGGAGGATGTGTTCTTTGTATGACGTAGGCATCCGATAAGAAAGATTTTTCCGGAATTCCCACGGGATAAGGAATATACGGGATGTATATATTTCATCAATCAAGAGTGACCCTATCCCCATAACGAAGATAAACTGTTCGAATTGGGCATGCAAGTAGACTATTAGAAAAGTTATAAAGCTAATCTCAATTCCCACGGGATAAGGATAAATCAGGATTTATATACTCAAATCAACTGGATCCTATCTCCGTAACTACAATTACTAAACTTTTCAAATTCAGTATAAACGTAAATGGTCATACATAACAGCAAAAAAACTTATTGCAGGATTTTTGGAAATTCCTGTGGGATAGATAATCTCTGAAACTTCCGAGCCGATTAAAAAAAATCTTTTACCAGGAAAAAGTTACAGTATCCTTTATTGACATAGGCTACTTTTTCCGGGAAAATGCAAAATTCCCAAGAGATAGAAAAAAAAATTCAACTTCGGAGCTCATTTTAAAATATCATTCACCAATAGAAAAGATACACTGTCCTTGATTAACATAGGATGCTATTTTCCGGATAAATGCAAAATTCCCGCGGTATAGAAAATAGTAAATTTAACTTCAGGGCTGAGTTTAAAAAAAAATGTCCTATAGAAAGCTACACTATCCTTTATTGGTATAGGCTTGGCTACCTACTATTTATTCGGTAAAATGCAAAATTCCCGTGGGATAGAAAGAAGTCATTATCACTTGAGGGCTGATTTGAAAATTTCTTTCACCAATAATAGGAAGCTACACCAACCATTATTTACATAGACTACTTTTCTCTGTGAAAAAGCAAAATTCCCACGGGAAAAAAATAAGTGAATTCAACTACGGGGCTGATTTTAAAACTTCTTTTACCGGTAGAAAGCTACACCTTTATGGACATAGGCTACTTTTTCTCGGGGAAAATGCAAAATTCCCGCGGGATAAAAATAAGCGAAAATTTGCATAGAATAAGGACAAATTTGTTGAAATTCCCACGGGATAGAGAATAAACGGGACTTGTAATATTCACTAAAGTGATACTGATGATGATGAAATTATAATAATGATGGATGTTGCCGTTGCCAGATTTTTGTTTTACACAATGAAAGAGATGAAGAAGCTTTACCACAAATTGGAATTCTACGCGGACGAAGTCGCGGGCAAATGCTAGTATATATATATATTTTTTAATTTATTTAATATAAACAAAGTGGTACAAATGAGTGGAAAAATTACAAGCCACTATTGAAAACCTCTAAGGGGTTTATGTAATAGCTGGCGAGTTATCGCGTTTCAATCCGCGTACAAACTTAAGCTATAGGTACATAAAGATCAAACCTGGTTATCACAGGCTAGGTAGTATTTTTTTTTTCAAGTTATTTTACACCGTTTGGAGTCAGTGGCAGCACTCAACACATCACTTAAAAAATCTTTTTGAAGGGTATTCAATATTTTAGGGATTAGATAACAGTTTGTTCTCCTTCCATAGATATTATTCGTACTAGGCAAATTATATGCTGGCAAATACTCCAATCGGCGCAGATTACTTGGACGAGATTTTTGCTCCAACGTGTTTATCACTTCGGATTCCTCAGCTAAAACGGACATATTATACTTGTTAAAAACGTTGATTACTTTTGGATTCTGTTTGCTTTTGAATTTGCACGCGTATAGTGCGAGTCCGACTCGGTCCTGGCAGATTTTCCTCAATGGTGCATATACTTTAATTAATTGTGAATAGAAAAACACCTGAGAAGGAATTCAATAATGTGTGTAAAGTTCCCAATCCGATCTGCGTCCGTGTGGGATCTATGGCCCTAGTCCTTTCATTCATCTATACTAAGAGGAGGCCGAGGAGGAGGAGGAGGAGGTTGGGGTAGACGAGTTCTTGAGTGGAGACCACGGATCGGCAAATGTAGCGTGGGACGTCCTCAGACTCGGTGGAGCGATGATCTTCGCAAGGCGGCTGGCAAGAGCTGGATGAGAGTGGCCGAGGATCGTGCTCAGTGGCGTGCCATGGGAGAGGCCTATGTCCAGCAGTGGACGAACATAGGCTGATGATGATGAAGAGGAGGCCTCTGCCCCGCAGTGGAACGTATTTAGGCTCACATCATAATGATGGTGAATTACGAATAGAAAAAAATTAGACTTTATAGAATAGTAGATACATTGTTTTCATTTGAATAATGGCTTCAATATGTATGGTCCTATACAACTTCACTAACATTTACCTGTGGCTTAGCTCGCAATAAATATTAGATCAGAGTTTTGGATTGAAATTCCGGGGTTATTATGCTTCATTAACGTTGCTTAAAAAACACCCGTGTCAAATTTCATGTCTCTAAACTTAGCCTAACACATTCACGCACGCACTCTCCCACAAATTTTCATATTATAATACCTATCAGTAGGATTAGTAGTATTCTTTATATTTAAAGAAGAGAATAAGCCATTAGTGGCAGAAAGGAGAATTCTGCGGAAGATTCTGGGACCGACTCAGAGAGAAGATGGAAGCTGGAGGGCGAGGAAAAATAGGGAAATTGAAGACCTAGTGTTTGAGCCCAATTGTTTGAGTCCAAATTTCGATGGTTTGGACACGTGGAAAGGTTGGGAGAGGATCGTGCCGTGAAAAGGGCGTACTTAGGATGTCCGAGTGAACGTAGACCGGTTGGTCGTCCCAGGTACCGCTGGAAGGATGAGGTCTAGAATCTTTCGGATCTCGGGGTCAAAAGCTGGCAAGACCTGGCTTGAGATCGCGAAGCATGGCGTAGTTTGGTGTCCAAGGCCAAGACCCACTTCGGGCCGACCCACTGCGCCCCGCTAGTAAGCAAGTAAGTATTTATATTTGACTGATTGATTTTTTAAGATTGAAAAATACTTCTTATTAATTTACCAATCTAAATGATGTACTTACATGATCCTAGTTATAGTATTTGTTTCTATTTTAAGTATATTTGTACTAATTTCAAACACAATCATTGTAATTGTAATTGAATTGACGTGTTTAAAACACAACTCCGTAAATCTCGACCCAGAATGAATAACAATAATGTACAAACTAATACTTCAAAACTTTGTGTTATTGTAAGGGTTTAAATTATCAGACCATTATTATCATTCATTCCGAGTCGAAAAATACCTACTTATCGTATTTTAGCCGCAACCCAAATAAGGAACAAAATCAATTCGAAAGCGTAAAAATCATTATTTTCTTACGGCTCTAGAACCAATACTGGTTAGTTAGCTGGCCAGTTACCGTTAGACATCATTCACAATGATATATTTTAATCATCTTTTTTTCGGGTGCCTCCCTGTGTCTAATTTACTCAGCAAGTGGTCTGTCATGCTGAGCTTTTGTCAATACTAAACTCATTAATCAAGGGCAAATTATGGATTAAATTTCGAAGATACGCCGAAAGCTTAGTTGAATATTAGATGCGCATTTTGATTTAATCTATATCATTGATTTGAAAACAAAGTGCGTTGAAGTCTTTGCTTGGATAGATAATTACAAACATAATTCGGAAATTTATCCGTTTATTGCTACACGTTATTGAAAAGAAGCAGGAGTAGATCTATTCATACTTCTTTAAAAATAAATAAAGCACAGATAAAGCTCATGTTTTGCGGTTTTGCTACCTAGCAATACAATACAGCGTATAGCGCAAAATGTTTTTAATTGGTATCTTTACTATGTAATTTGTCCTTCATTTGCGCTTGAAAAAGTTACTGTAACATTTTTCAAGTACAACGTTCGCTCCGACAACACCATCTATCGATCGCAGATGAAGTTAACACGACAACTTGACAGCCGAGGTTTTACTTTAACACTCTTGGACAGCACAAAAGTAAAAATATTATCCTACGGAAACTCATTACCAAACTCAATCCAGATCTTTTTGCATCTGTACGCCAAAGTTCCACCGTTATTGTGCGATTGACTAACAAACCTCCGAACATCCAAACATCTTTACAAACATTCCCATTTATAATATTGTTTTAAGAAAGTATTTTTAACACGATTACAAAATCCAATGATTCCTTTTTTCACTTCGTTCTTGTATATACAATGAACTAACACACATACCTACCGTGCAATTTCGATTCCATTTCGATTCCTGAGTAATGAAAATAAATAGTATCAGCAAGACAATGCTAGGCGCCGAGTGATGGGACATACTATTGAGGCTCCAGACAAGCCCACTTAAAATCCTCGTAGTCTCGGCGTATCTCCCAAACATGTCCGAGCGTTAAACATGGTCATAGACTTGCGTACGGAATACCAATAGACCAGAACTATTTTAGATCATGTCATTAAGAAACAAGTCACATAATATAAAAACCAGCGGTTCCAATCTGAGTATGGGAATTAAAAGTACACATTGAGGGAAAGGGATGGTCGTTTGATTTTGTTTGGGTGAGAGAGGGATTTCCGAGTGTCGAGGCAGGTGTCGCGGTACATCTGCGCGTACGCACTGAGCAGCACGTGCGACCCACCGCTTCAGTTAGAAACTGCCATGTACAGTAAACGTGTTTGTAAGAACAAGTTAGCTATGAAGTATCTTTTTTTTTTTTTTTTTTTTTTTTTTTTTTTTTTTTTTTTTTTTTTTTTTTTTTTTTTTTTTTTTGTACTTATTTTTTCAACTTCATTTTTTTTTTTTTTTATTACTTTTACGGTCATCCCGTGAAATCATATATTTCGGTTAGTTCCGAAGGAGTGTTAAAATCTCTCGATGAGGGTGTAACATAGATGTGCGCTTGTCACTGCATAAGGTGATGATTTAGCAGATTGAAATGTATGATGTATAGGAAAGATTCGTGTCTAATCTCTAGACCAGTGGTGGTGTAGGGGTATGGCACGCGGCACGGAATGCTGAGGACCTGGGTTCGATTCCCAGCATTGGTCTTTTTTCTGGGGTTTTTTCTGTGCATCTATATTTCAGTTTGTATTTAGTACGAAATATGTGTTTGTAAGATTTTCTTAGAAGAAAGGAAAAGTCGTGTGCATGAGACCTTTATTATATGTTAATAGGTATCATATTGCATATAAAAATCCCCGGTAGCATAGTGGTTTGACCTATTGCCACTCAAGGGTTCGAGCCCGGGCTAGTACCTCTGAGTTTTTGGAATTTACGTGCGAAATTACATTTTAAATTTAGAAACCTGCACACACATGCGAAGTAATTCGATGGTGTATGTGAAGTTCCCGATACGCACTAGAGTGCCCTGGAGTGGGACGTATATAACCTGGGATGATGATGATGATGATAATCATATTGAAAAACATGGGCAAAATGGCTGCAATATGGATAAAGACAAACGACTGTTAAGTTTACGGAAGCTTAAAAAGTGTTTATGATTATTATTATTATTAGCCTATTCTGTCCCACTGCTGAGCAAAGGCCTCCCCCCATCACTTCCACTGCTCTCTGTCCGCTGCATACGAGGGCCAGTCCTCCAAGAAGAAATCCAGTTCATCCCGCCATCGCCGTCTGGGTCTGCCAGGTCGCCTTTTCGAGTTGTTGGGTTTCCACTCGGTGGTTATCTTGGCCCACAACTCGTCTGGCATGCGGCAGATATGGCCAAAAGGGTTAATTTTTAAAAAGTAATAAAATTAACTGTTAGCATTTTCAACAAAGAAATATTCCATCCAATCCTTTATAACGATTTAATGCAATGTAACACATTTATCAAAACGAGACAATAGCAATTACAACATAGCGGTTAAGCTTAAACTCCATCATTCATCATTCTTAGTTTATAATTGAAAAATTAAGTCATGCCCACTTTTTCGAAATCATAAACAATGTCGCGCGCGCAATTGGTGCCCAATTTTGTTGCCAATTTCGGGAACAGCAGCCCTTGCGCGCGTGCGACAGGCCGCTTTTAATAATAAATCGAAGACATCAGAATCACCGGAGGACAGCTTTTGCTCGAAGACTAGCCTGGAATTATCGACATTGGCACAAAACGCCTGGGCGGAGCCAACGGTTCCTTCAAGGCGCATCGAATTTTTATAGCGGTAGCAAAACCCGTCGATCAGCCGTTATTAAGCTTTGGCACTTTGGGCACTAACCGAAGTGCGTGATTGTACGATGTCAGACCTGCGAGCGATCTTCATGTCAGTTTTGTATAAATCCCTTATTATAAATTTATCATTCACACGTGTCTCTGGGTGGGTCCGAGAAGGGTTAAGGTTGTTATGACCGAAAATGTTGCCGTATTTATTTCGACTTAAAATAATTTGACAGGAGATAATCTTGATGCAAAGATGACGGACGTGGTAAATTCAATCAGAGCGTCGCATCGGTGCGGAATAAATTTAACCGCTCGGTTTGCCAAAATCGCTTCCTCGTCGCGGTAGCCGACGGTATGTACATAATAAGCGCCCATGCTTATACAGCGGTCACTTTATAGTGCGTTGACGCCGAACTCATAAAATTGGCTCAACGGACACCTTGTCTTGCTACTGAGACACGTATTGTAATGGGATATTACGCGTAATTGATCCAGTTTCATTTTTTTATTATTTTACATTGAAATTCTCACGGCAGCAGCTTAATTTATAATACACGTCAAGTGCTGCGTTGGTGTTATAAAAACTTAGTTAAAATATTTTTTTTTGCGGTAACATTCAAAAATATATGTATAAGTACTTTTGCTTTAAATCCATGAAATCAACTTCTTCTGGATGCTAATTACTCGCTTATTTAATTGTGTTGTTTTTACTTATAATATTTTGTATCAGAAATGTGGATGTTGTGCACTAACGCTTTTGTTTATTTTTAATTTTGTTGCACGTATTTTATTTTGTTGGAATCAATAATTAATATTAGTTACAGACCTCCTTTTTAATCAACTTTGTCTTAAGACACCGAAAGAACTGTAGTTAATAATTGAATTAAAGGCTGCTTTCGCTTTAAGACTGCGAGAGCATTAGAACTTTTTGTGATCTAAATCAAGATTGGGATAGTTAAACACCTAAAATGAGGCGTCGGCTTGTTAAAAAACCATTAATAAAATTTTAGACGTATTCCAATAAACGTTTTAACACCTTTTCTCCAAAGGTATCATTAGGGTTGTTATTGCTTCGGTCCCCTTAACCGTTCACACCGATCGATTTAATTTAAATCGACAGATAATCGGTTAGACATTTTCGCGTGTAAATAATTATCTTGAATCAATGGATTACTGTTTTTAAATGCCAATTATCTCGCTTGTTTTATATTTTTAATGCATTATATTTGCAATAGGTAGTGCGTAAATAAAAACCGGATAAGTGCTAGTGCTAAGAATTCGTTATTCTTTTGTTTTGACCTACAAAAAAAGCTAATTTTTATAATCTTTTGAAACTCTTTTGGATAAATTATCATGCCAGGATTTTGGCAGACCATAGGAATAATGATACCATAAAGAAAAAGAAATGATTCCAAAACGCGACTCTAGTAAAAAAAATAGGTACATTTTTATTTTAGCTCTGAAAACCAGATCAATTTTGAATTAAATGTAAAATAAGATTTTAGCTACTTTTAGTGGACTGTGCTGTCATTGAAAGGATGTCATAAGTAGTCATAACTAGCCGTTGCCATACAAAATCTATGAGAGAATCGTGTTTTGACAGGTCATAAAAAGTACGTCAGTTGATTGGCGGTGTCGTCATCCCTATTTAGTCAGATGCAAACTTTAAGCAACCTAAAAGTGATATTGTAACAAACGGACCAGAATATATTTATCTCGGGAGTTAATAAAGCAATCTGGGAGTTCATTAAGGGATTTAAATTTTATCTGTGCAGTTTATGTTAACCACCGTACGCGGAGCGGCGGTCGCGGCGCGCCGATAACCAATCGTACTAATTGGAACTCCGTAAGAACTAATTAGAATAAGATGTGACTTCGGGAAGATATTTATTTTGGGATTCTTCCCAAGTGAAAGTGTCCGTACATCTGCCAATTAACGACTTTCAGAGAAACCGTTTCTGCTGCGGCTGTTGTTTACGTTAAGCTGGATTTATTTTGAAATTTCTTGTATCATTTCACACTCTACATACGTAATGCAGCCTTAAAAACGTCATCGTACTTAGCCAACGTCACGTATATTTGATAGATACCTTCCTACTACTATGAATAAGTACTTAATCATAATCAAAACTCATTCTGTAACTGGGCCACAAAGTACTCTTTTCATATCTTTTTTTGACACTAACAGCGCTCTTAAAAATTCAGAAAAAATATTATGAATTTCTTTAAAAAAAGAAGAGTGTATAGTATACACCAACAAACCAAGCTATGCCAGCACAATGCTACCGGGCTAAAGAAATACTAGCGAGTATTAACTAGTCAGATTCCCAATATAACTCAAAAGCACCCTTGATCAGACTGAAAAGCGAGCCCGTAATAGTAAAATAAAATTCATCGGCCTACCCAAGGTGTTTTTCAATTGAATAGTGAAATATACGACCTTTAAACAGAGTAAACAGTAAGTAAGTCATACACGGGAGGGACAATAAATAAACATAACGACAATCCGAATGCACTTTGCGTGCTAACTCACCACTCTCACGTACGTATTTATACTATTAAGTTCATGATCTGAATGAAAAATCTGCCATTTTAAATATCGACGACTGCTCCGCGGTTATAATCGTAAATCAATGGATTTACAATCTCATTGTTATTTTATAGTCCTGTTTGGAAATTCATTTGCGGAAATGATGGTTAAATGTGAGTTTCTCACGCGTTTGTATTGCCGTATGGTGTGACAATGTGTCAACCTCAACCATTAGGGTTGTTAAGGTCAGAGGGTTCCAACGAACTTTGGTTCCTGTGACCATTAACTATTGACACCCAAGCGTGGCTGTGACAAGGAACAATTAGTTTACTACATTACAAAACCATACAAAAATAACGTTTTTCACACGTCAGATACTGTTAGTAGTATTGTAAAAGTTGTCCTTTAATTACAATATTTGGAATGTAGATATTTTAGAATTTTTTGTATGATATTGTTACCTACTTTTCTAAAAAATTCTTAATACTTCTAAGAAAAAAATTCCATGACTATTCGTGATCGTGTCTTCGATTTTTTTTTAATGGCGTCAACATCCCTATTCTGTAATAGGGATGTTGACGCCATTAAAAAAAATCGAAGACACGATCCAGTAAAAAAACGCTTTATTTTAGGGTAACCTATCAATGTTTAGAAACTCCTTTAGGACTCGAATTTCATTTATCCGAAAACGGTTCACCGACTTTTTAAATCCTCTGAAACAGCTAGACCGATTTTTATGAAACTTTTTTCTATATACCTACTCGGTAGGTCTGAGAATAGGTCGTAGGCTATTTTTTATACCCCTATTCTTCGCGGACGGAGTCGCGGGCAACAGCCAGTTAGAAATAAAAATCTCGTGTCACGGTGTTTGTTATCGAACTGCTCCGAGACGGCTTGACCGATTTTTATTAAACTTTTTTATCTGTATTCGGTAGGTCTGAGAATAGGTCGTAGGCTATTTTTTATACCCCTATTATTCTTCGTAGACGGAGTCGCGGGCAACAGCTAGTATATTAGAAGAAGAAGATTATTATGCTTAGTGTTAATTCTTTATGATAACTATCCTATAACTTTATGATATACATCTAGTTTGACCAAAGCTCTTACGATTTGTGTTTCCGTTGTGGTAATAATCGTGGAATGGTAATGATGAACCAAGCGGTCAAAACGCTTCAATATTCACCCAATATTGATGTTTTTTTTAAAGCCACAACTAATTAAACCACAGTTTTGGTTGTCATATGATAAATTACTCTTTCCCACGCACTTTCAAGTGGTACATACACAGGACACAGTGATTTGCCACACTGATACTGCGTGTCATTACCACCGCTACGGAAATGTGATTATGTGCAATGTTAGTGTCCGGTACAAAGGATCGTTTTGAAGTTAGATTTAGAAATTTCAAGTGGCTATCGTGTGAATTTCCACACCTGACAGTAATTACGTTATTGACAGGAATTATACTGTTATTAAGTGAAATGAGTGAAAAAAAATGCTTGCCGGTAACAAATAAGAATAAAAAAATACTTTGATTTAAAAAAATCTCATATAGAGAAAACATTAAGTTGGTTTTGAGCATGTACAGAGGATGGATGAAGGAAGAATAATGAAAAGATATATAAGACGAGTATAGATGGAAATGTTGGAAAGGAGAGACCGAGAAGGACATTCCGTAACCAGATTAGTGATGCCTTGATGATAAGTTAGGTCAAGTGTACCCGAAATCGGTGGGCGTATATAAAAAGACTTATGAGTATTGGGGATATGTCAAGATCATAGCAGATGAAAACAATAGTCTCAATCTCGACTTTCCTGGGAAAAAGGCATGTTTGTATGTATGTAGTAGGTACGTGTGTACTTATAAGCAAAACAAATATTTAGCGGCAGGAATAAAAGACATCTAAATTCAAAGATTAAAGAGTTGCAGAGCTGTTATGCCAAACGGCAACATGGCATGATGGGCAAAGAGGACCACCGCGCGCGGTTTTGTTGCCAATCGCAATTTGCCTTTGAAACTGCCGGCAATCAGACTCTTATCAGCTCATAGATACGATAAAATCTGCGCTGGCGGCGATACTATCATTGTCCCGCCCATTAACGCCCATTAAATCCCATCTACACGCACTTATTCATCTGTCGCAGAAGATGTGCCGACAACAGCTGACGTCACATGTCGAGTTGGGTGTCGTGCCATGAGAAATTACCTGTTTAATTGCAGGAACTCAACTCGTGACAATAAGGAGTCATTTTGTCAATTGATGCACCCGGAATTTTAAATTAAATTAATTGGTGGTCACGACTGTGACAAATGTTAATTAAGGCGATTGTGAGTTTTAACTTACGTAGAAGGAGCATCGGCCAGCTGTGTTGATAGATAGCTATCTGTTTTGTTCTTTAGTTGAGTATGTCATTACAATCACATTCACAGTTGTCTCTCAGCATTAAAGAAGACTACTTTTTCATTTAATAATTAAATAGGTATGCGAAGGTACGGGTTGAATGAAAAAAGGGATACCTTTGCCTAGCAGCAGTGGGACGTCCAATAGGCTATTAAAAAAAAAGTAAATAGGTACACTGTAGGTACTTTTTTCCGTATCCTTCATTAAACGGCAAATTACACAACAATAAACATGTTTTGAAAATAATTGAAGTAATACATAATAAAAATTCAGTAGTTTGCATGTAAATTGGTCTGTGGTTAAGAACCTACTAGTTTTATAAATGAGAAAGTATGTGAATGTGTTTGGTTGTTTGGATGTTTGTTAGTCAATCACGCAATAACAGCTATAACCGAAAATCAAAAATTTTAAAAACCCCGCGATGCAATTTGGTCACACATATTTTGAAAATATAAAGTAAATGCCCATTCTGCGTCTGATCCCTTCCGCAGCTAACAAAAGAGCTGATAACTTTGAAACGGCTGAACCAATTTTGATGAAACATGTCTAAGAACCATCGCCAAGAAACCTGCTTTCAAATAAAAAACCGTATCCGAATCGGTTCACCCGTTTAAGAGCTATAACGCCACAGACAGACACACACACACACACACACACACACACACACACACACAGCGGTCAAACTTATAACACCCCTCTTTTTGTGTCGGGGCGGTTAAAAATGATTTGGATGACACTTGGCATACGGATAGAAAAAAATCTGTATAGGGACATAGAAAACTTATATTATCCCGGTAATGTATTCCCCTGAAATAATATTTTAACTTAAGACAATAATAGAGAGCGCTGTCTAAGAACGTTGAAGTAGACATCTTAGCTTTTAAACTGACGCGTTAGCTTCGTCTGCAATCAATTAGAAGGTGTTTTCCGAGCAAACTTTGTGCTTCAAAAATGAAAGTATTTCCAACGCGGCGGAGCCACGGGTCGAGTAGATTATAAATTTTATGATGTGATCCGTCAAGATGAATTGTATCTTAAAAAAGCAAGGAGTAACGAATCAAAACGTTGTAATATGTACCTGCCCATCATATTAGACCTATTGCCCAATATCCGAGCCTAAAAAGCACCTTGACCAAATTTATTCTTCTCATCGGTTCTATGGTGACCCCATAAAACACCCGGTTGTTTTGTTTGGACTGTGACTAATTTTGTTAGTTTTATATCGCCCACTGGCGCCAGTTATGGTCGAAAAAAAAAACAAATATCCGTAGAACTAATTAGTGTGTAATTTCGTTAGGAAGGCTCCTTGTAGGCGGTCCTGGGTGATGGAGAACGTGTAGGAAATGAAATTGAATTTAAATCAGCTCACGATTTTTTAATTATTTGGAGTAACGTGCACCATACTTGGAAGAGTTATTAGTTCACTTGCTTCATTATTAATTACTTGTGAACTGAGCTATAATGGAGAAGGCATCTTCATTATTCTTAACACATAACTTATACCCCAAGCAGTGAGCAGGGCACATCGCTCGTAGAACTGATGGCTGATGGGGCAAAAAGGTTCTCGAATGGCGTCCACGAACCGGAAAATGCACCGGAAGGTGAGCTCAAAATGTCATTTTGTGCATCGCCAAATTTAGCGTGACAATGAAATACGATTTTCAATTTTCGTTCCATTCACCCTAATAAAACAGAAGAGTGAATGGAACAAAATAGGCAAATTACTAATTATAAATACAGTAAAGGAGAGCTTTTACTATAAGAAGTTATCAGTTTTCATTTATTAGTCTATATTTATTTCATAGGTTTTTAAGAGATTCGTGTATTCATGATTCGTGTAAGACGCAGTTCATAATGATATTATTCCTCTTTAAAAAACATAGCACATAGCAAAAAACAAAAACTATTCAAGGAAAGAATAATATCAAAATCAACGAAAAGGACAAAAATAATACGGAAACAGGAGAGCGAGCACATTCGAGCATTCAAGACAGAAGCCACCAACCTAACCAAGTACATAATTCCAAGTGGTAGATAGAACAATATATATGGTTGTGAGCAGGCTAATGAACCTAGTTTATGTGGCCTATCTGCATTTTCTCAAAAACTACAATTTTATTGAGTAATGTGATATTAAAAACAGATAGGAAATATAAAAATAATTATACGCGTAAAAATTTAGACTATTATCTTTATTACGAAAAAAGTTATGAAGACTTCTACCTTCATTTGGCTCTCCTGTAAAGTTGTCATTTTTCTGTTAGAATCATATACGTTGTTGCCGTCGATGTAAGTACAAATAATAAGCACAGAAAATGTTTTCAAGAAAAATTAGGTACCTAGATTGTTAATTTTTACGTCTAATTACTATTTATATTTTTTTATTAATTATTTAACGTATATTTTTACTACTATTTTTATTCCTCTGGACTCAAAAACTAAAATGTTAATTATTTTCAAAATGGTTTCATAAAAATGAGTGCCAAAACAATATTTATGTTACTGAACAAATCTATTTTCATGGGAGCTTGAATTTTTCTGTCAAATAAGTAAAAAAAAATACGACAGAGGAATAAAACAAAAATCACGACCTCGAAGAATCACCCGTATACTAAGGAATTTGTGCTCTATATTTCCTAGTTTTCGTTTTATCTCGTTTAAATTTTCGGGAAATATTTTTTGCCTAGTAACACTAAGAATTCTCAGAATTCCACGAAATTAAAAATCGTAGTTTAGCAGGTAGCCCCTGAGTTATTATCAAAATACGCCTAAAAAGTTTCCACTTCGAAAAAATAATACAGAGTTCATGTACCACCTTTTGGGTAGGTACAGAACTTTATAGAATTACATTTGGTTTCCAATTATCAGCACTTAAATGCTCTTAAAACTGCAAACGACTTGAAAACAACCCGAGTTACTATTTAAATGGCTAAAGGTTAATGCAGACAGTTTACAATCGCACTTAATAGCCGATTTTTATAGGCCGCCTTCAAATTATTTACGAACACTTAATTAAATAAAGACACGGACATCAGAGTTGCCATTTGTCATTCGGCGTTGAATTACAAAACGATTTGTCAATAAACAATTTAAGTACCATTAAATAGACTAGACTATTAACAAAGGTTTAAGAACCGTGTGTGATTTGACTTGGAGATTGTGGAAAGCAAGATGTAACCATTCTAGTAACTACTTCAGCTTTAACATGCGATACGCTCCGAGTACAGTATGAGAGAAAATAAGTTTGTGTTAAAAAAATAATTGTAATACAAGGTTTTTGAGGTTAACTGGAAGAGGTCCCTTTATGGGCTAAGTTCGCCTTTGTACATCTGTTTCTCTTTTTAATTGTTAATTTCATGTTTTTATGTACAATAAAGAGTTTTACATACATACATAAATACATTTTTACTGAGTGTACTTTTTGTGGACTGTAATTGCATTGTAATCCAAAGTACAGTCATGGTGAAAAAAGGTTAGTCACCTTGAAGTTGATATTTGCTTGATTGTCAGTCGTCCTGTCAACATTTAATTTCAAACGAAACAGAATATCGTTCAAAGTCACCGGACTTACATGAATAATATTCCAAATTTCACCGCAATCGAATAATTAGCAACATTTTAAACCACAACTTACATACATACAAACTTTGCAAGATAAATAGTAATATAAGCTAGTAATAACGGATGGGTATAGATAGGTACATTGTTGCCATATTAAGCGTTTTAAGTTAATGTATAACTGTTATGAAAAAAGTGGCAACCTCATCTAATTTAACCGTTTTCTGCTGTACTCTTTAGATTTTTTTTTTTGAGACTGTACATAATAGTACATTACTGCAGCGGCCGCGAAATAGGGGATTGCCGGCCGAATAGTTATAGATGGCCGAGTGTTAACGAGGCCATCTAGAGATACGAGGCCGGCAATCCCTGTTCGTGGCAAAGGCTTGTATAGAGTTTTTCTCAAACATGCATTATCATCATCACCACCACCGTCACCGTCATCATCATCACCATCACCATCAACATCAACATCCATCAACATCCATGAACATCCATCACCATCCATCAACATCCATCAACATCCATCAATATCCATCAACATCCATCAACATCCATCCATCCATCCATCCATCCATCCATCCATCCATCCACGTCGACCACGTGGACCTATTAAACGTCATGGTGCTGTGTCACATAAAACAATAGACGATCACTTTGCTGGCCAAGGCCAGCAATGTTGTATGAAATTCCATTATTGACCTCTCGTCTAGGCGCACCTGCAACGTGACAGTTCGTGGCGTATTATAAGGAACATAACGTCAATATTTCATAACATGTTTGAGAAATAGAACATTACTGCAGCGGCCGCGAAATAGGGGATTGCCGGCCGAGTAGTTATAGATGGCCGAGTGTTAACGAGGCCATCTAGAGATACGAGGCCGGCAATCCCTGTTCGTGGCCAAGGCTTGTATAGAGTTTTTCTCAAACATGCATCATCATCATCACCACCATCATCACCGCCATCATCATCACCATCACCATCACCATCACCATCACCATCACCAACAACATCATCAACATCCATCAACATCCATCAACATCCATCAACATCCGTCAACATCCATCAACATCCATCCATCCATCCATCCATCAACATCCATCAACAACCATCAACATCCATCAACATCCATCAACATCTAACAACATCCACCAACATCCATCAACATACATCAACATCCATCAACCAACATCCATCAACATCCATCAACATCCATCAACAACCATCAACCAACATCCATCAACATCCATCAACATCCATCAACATCCATTAACATCCATCAACATCCATTAACCAACATCCATCAACCAACATCCATCAACATCCATCAACTAACATCCATCAACATCCATCAACATCCATCAACCAACATCCATCAACATCCATCAACATCCATCAACATCCATCCATCCATCCATCCATCAACATCCATCCATCCCTCCGTCCGTCCGTCCGTCCGTCCGTCCGTCCATCCGTCCGCCCATCCATCCATCCACGTCGACCACGTCGACCTATTAAACGTCATGGTGCTGTGTCACATAAAACAATAGACGATCACTTTGCTGGCCTTGGCCAGCAATGTTGTATGAAATTCCATTATTGACCTCTCGTCTAGCCGCACCTGCAACGTGACAGTTCGTGGCGTATTTTAAGGAACATAACGTCAATATTTCATAGCATGTTTGAGAAAAAATATTTATTGTATTCCTTCGAACAGTCAATTTTACAAAAAAGAAATTCAGTCAAATAAACCCACGCTCCTAGTCGTTTAGTATTATTTATGTAACAAGCTTGACTTGAGAGTAAATAATAATACAGTCACTGAAAATGCATAATATATATTAACTTCAATACTTCTTACATAATTGCTGTAATTCTTATTGTTATGAATGTATTTTAACTCATTTTAAAAGTATGTTATATAATTTTATTTTTTACAAATATATTATAACTAGCTGTTCAGTGGCCCGCGACTCCGTCCGCGAAGAATAGGGGTATATAAAATAGCCTGCGACCTATTCTCGAACCAACCAAATACAGAAAAAAAGTTTCATAAAAATCGGTCATGCTGTTTCGGAGCAGCTCGATAACAAACACCGTGACACGAGATTTTTATATATTAGATTACATTGGGGTGTTCGATAACTTACAACTTTCAAGGGGTGCGGTTAGTGTATACGACCCCGTAGTTTTCGATCTTGAAAGAACGTCAATAATGCACGACCATATAATTCAACACTTATGTAAATGCCATAACATAAAGCATTATTACGCATTATTATTTTAAGAGCATCCACTTGAAAGAAGCGCGCCCCGAATCTAAAGCAACACACACAATTTCGCTTGCAAGTGTAAACTGGGTTTATTGTCGACCGCTGAGCACTCGCAGTGGGAACCCAGCTTAATTAAGGGTGAAATGAAGGCAGACTTAAATTAAGTGACTGGCAATGAAATGTTTATTGGCTGATGATGGCTCCGATACTCGTTTGCACCCCGAGCGTGGATAACGACCGCTAAATGACGTTTGCAGACATTCAATCAAACCGGTGATTGGACAGCGTTCGCAACACCCGACCGACTGAATGGTTTTTCGTGTACCTTTAAGTAGTTAAACTTGATTTGACTTGACTGAGGCTATACACGTCTCGCTACAGCGCAAGCTTTCTATCAGAATCAGAGGGCTTGGGCCGTAGTTGCCACGTGGGCCCAGTGCTGATTGGGAGCTTCACACAGACCTTTGAATTTCTTTGTAGTGTGTGGTTTTCTCGCGATATTTGTCCTTCACCGTAAAGCTTGTGGTAGTTATATTTAAAATGTAGGTAATTTCGTACATGATTTCTGAAAAACGCAGTAGTGCGAGCCTAGGATCTGAGCCTTGCCTGCTGCTTGAGTGGCCATAGGTCAAACCACTAGGTTACCATGTCAAATATAACACCAGTATATGTATAGCTAACCCCGAAAATCGTGAAGAAGATATCTGAGATTCCATTTCACTAAATGATGAAAATAAAAATGTTTAACACGTCCAGACTTTAAAACTCTTATTTGACTCTCACACCAAATTTTTTCAACATGCAACACGTGAATTAAGTTTAATAATACTTAAAGAGACTTTTGCTTTCACATTATATTCATTAAAATGTAATGGGGCTCGAAACAATGACAATTGCGGCACTTCGAGTGCCTTGTTTGTAGGTAGGCTGGAACAATCAGCGTGATCGGACGCGTGTCATCGCGTCACAGATGTCGCTCGCGTCACAGGCGTCACAGGCGTCTTTCGGGCGATGCGTTAACGAGCGTATGCAAATACTTGTAGTGCTGCTGCGCCTGGGCAACACTACCAATGATCTTGTGGGAGCGCGACGCGGTTTTATTGCGACGAACTTTAGGGGTGTACTCGAACCTATACGCTCTGCCGTGCTCTGACTAAAAGGCAGTTGTTAATATAGGTAACATGGAGCTATTTATCACTGTGGTTTCCTAATGTTATATGTGGCAAATATCTGTGGTTCCGTCTCTGAATACATCTTTCGACACATATATCTGTCACACAGGATAACAGTGTCTTATAATTATAAGATAATTGTAATATTCGTGTGTCAACTAGTTATGGTATCATGTAGGCTTCAGTCAAACGTAGGTATTTTTTCCCAAAAAATATGCTTCTTTTAGCAGTGATCAAATTACCGTGAACATTGTATAGTAGCGGAATAAAAAAGTTTGCCACTTTTACATCTTATCTCGTTGACATAGAGTCGAAAAGTGACGAACCTTTTCATTCCGCGACTGTACCACTAACATCAAAAGATATGGTAGGTCGTGAGTAATTGCCTCCCCATCCACTATGGTCTCCTTACAGTTGCAAGTGATAGGTTTGCGTTATAAAAAACGCTGACTCTTACTTTACCTAAATATACTTTGTGACTTATGACTCGCGTGACGTAAAAATGGTGGTAAAGCAATATCTGACTAAACTGGCCATATTTTTGACTTAATAAAGGACAAAAAACAGATTTAACAGTACCTAACCAAGGACAAGGTAAAACACACATAAAGGCAGTATGTCAGACGCATTCTAAAGGTAATTCTGATCAAGATAATCGTCTCTTGGAACCAGACCACTCTACAAATTTGCAGTCGCACGGTTCGCTGGGATATTCAAATTTGATAGTAGAATACGCAAATCCTTGCAAATTGTTCTCGCGTAGCTAGACCGGCCTGAGTGACGGACGTCAACGTGTAACAAGGGACAGACAACCAGCGAACGGACTCGGTAACGAATGGAATAGTCGCCAAACGTGCTTTGGATTGACCTTTCGTTTCAACTGTTTCGTTGGACCATTTACGTCCGCTGTCACTGTCATTGGATTGGAATTTATTAGTGCGAAAACTGTCACTTTGTTTTGCTAATGAAGACACTAGAACTCGACACTCGAGACGTTAATGACTCAACATCTCAGTCTCAGTCCTTTTTAAGGCTCCGTAGCCAAAATGGTAAAATAGAACCCTTACTATTTCGCCACGTCTCTCGCTACCCAGCTTTAAATTGCCTTGAGTGTACATAATAATCACTTCAAGAAAATAGTAATATAAAATGAAAAGAAAAACTTTTTCCTCGTTAATTCCTAGAGCAGAATCTAGGAAGATTGGTTATTTTCAGCATCTGAAAAAATCATTTCACATAAATAAAACGAAATCAAAAAGAACACAACGTACGTGTGTAAATTTTGGAAGTTAACGAGTAAGGTAAGAGAGACCACAATTACAATGGTAGAAAATTTAAGAGCAATCTCTTTACAAGATAACGAGTACTAGTAGATCAGGATTTTAATCTGTCATTGTTTTCAACATTTATGTAAAACCGATTTCTCCACTGCGGTCCGATCAAAGACAGGTAAAACAAATAATGGTGTTTTAACACGACTGATTTACTATGCTCTACAATCTATAAAACCAAGTAACGCTTTACAGTCAACACGATAGTTGCTGTTGAAATTTGATGCCTTTGACTTGGAGTTAAGGGTTATGTTCCTTAAAAATAGGATAAGTTGTTTGTTTGTTGTGTTATAATTCGATTTAGTTGGAGATGTGCACACCTCTGGGTGGTTCCGACCGCCCGCTAACACCAGACCAAGACTCCAAATGCATTGCGTGGGCAATATACATTTATTAATCGTCGTTAGATATTTGTTTTACACCATTTTTTAAGTAGATTACGATATGTTACTGCGTGTAGTTCAACGGTTAACATTCGGATAAGGTGTAAGACAAATCGTTTTGTCCGTGTTATTTTAAGTTCTCACGAGACGGTAGTGCAATAGGTATCCGACCATCTCCATTTTTATCGATACATTAGGTACCTGCACAAAAATACGTACATACTACCTTTGCTCCTTGTTTCCATTGACAAATGAAAATTGTACTTTGAACTACAACTCTACGAGTACTAAATACAAACTGAAACATAGATGCACAGAAAAAAACCCCAGATTTTTTTTTTACTGGGGTTTTTTCTGTGCATCTATGTTTCAGTTTGTATTTAGTATGGAATATATTGATTTCACGGGATGACCGTAAAAGTAAATAAATTGAAGTTGAAAAAATAAAAAAATACTAAAAGATACTTCAAACCAAACTTGTTAACTCTACGAGTATTTTAACAAAACTAAAGAGTAACTAAACAACATACTTAGAAAGTTCGTTCAGTCAATCACATACAGCCTGGGTACTAGAGTTGACTCTATTTTTGGCTTATCACATAACACATTGTATTTTAATGACAAAAGCAGGTACCTGAACAGTAACTGCATTCAGCATTCATAAAAAGAAATATCTTTGCATGTCTTGCAATTAAGTAGACACATCAAAATGGTAATTATGGTTATGTTCTGGGCACCGCGGCATAGCCACGAGTCTGGCTGTCAACGTGATAATGTAATAATTTATTACGAAAAAAATGATTTATATTAACAACCATGAGATGTATCCATTCATTCCCAGTTGTCGAACATAAATTTATAGCCCATACATTGTCGACAATCACGCTTAACCACGAAGTTTTTACCATAAAGCGACTAGTCGGCGTTTACAACGGTAGCGAAGCTATTGTATTTGTAGTGCGATAAAGTAAAAACTTTCGCGACCAACTGTATAATTTTGTTCACGAGGATATAGGGAACGATAAATATTTATAGAGCCCGTTTTCCATCTCGGGTAAATTGCAGTGTAATCGAGTCATGTTTATCACAACAATGTTTTTTGGGTTCAGTATCCAGAAGGTTAAAACCCTTCAACGCAGTTTCACCATGTCTTCTTGTCCGATTTTTTTGCGGCTTAGCTCAGTGATTCTTCGTACTATAAAGCATTTGCTATACGTGTATACCTACATAATAATCACGCTAGTAAACTTGTAGGCTAAAATTTTGAAAATATTATTTAAGTTTATCTAGGTTGAGTGGGAATGTTTTTTCTCGCATATCCCGAGGTCTGCACACACCAGAAAAGAAATTCAGTAGTGTGTGTGTGAAATTCCTAATAGGCACAGGGCCCGCGTTGAAACTACGGCCCAAGCCCTCTTATTTTGAAAGGAGGCCTGTGCCCTGCTGTGGGACATATACATATAGGTTGGGATGATGATGATGATCCCGTGGTGTGAGATGTTGTTGGATAATCCAAGACATTATTATGTCTATCATAAACGTTACCTACAAGTTTCTCGGCTAAATCACTGTTTTTGAGTTGTAGAAAAAAATCACAAGTAGTTTATATTAAATAACGTATTTAAAGGGATAATCTATCAGGACAAAACAAACGTAGCGTAGGACGCCCACAGACTCAGTGGAGCGATGATCTCCGCAAGGCGGCTGACAAGAGCTGGATGAGAATGGCCGAGGATCGTGCTCAGTGGCGTGCCATGGGAGAGGTCTATGGCCAGCAGTGGACGAGGATAGGCTGATGATGATCTATCAGGACTATCTAAGCTTTGCGACGACCAGTATTAGTCGAACAAAACGTAATATTAAATGTTTGCCGCATTTTATAACGGGACCCTCAACTGTGCCTAGTCCGATACGCAATTGGCTGGTTTTACATGAATCGGCGCGACCAGCCCATCGAAAGGAGACTCTGGCAGCTACAAAGTACCCAAAGCAGTATTCCAGACAAAGTCCGCAGTGTGTAAAGGGTGAATTAACTTACAATAAATTGTTTTATTGTACACCTGTTATAAAAATTTAAAGAGGTACAGAAGCTATATTGAGGGCAATCTGATCAACTCTTTCCCTACATGGTAACTCGCATTTTGGACACGATTGAATACAGGCTCCGGATTAAAATCAAAAACTTTTTGTGTCAAGATGATTAGCTCGTAAAATTAATTTATTTTTATAATTAAAACTAGCAGTTTCTCGTTTGCTCGTCTGCGTCCCGTGGGAAATTTGCACGTTCTTGGGATAAAATATAACCTATGTTACCTGCTCGCTAATAATACAGCTAACTATTGATGATTTTAAAATCGGTTCAGTAGATATATCAGTTTAGGTAAATTCGAAATAACCCGATTTTAAAATGTCTTTCACAGGTAAGTAGGGTCAACTTCATAAATAAGTGATCACTTTTGTACTTTGTCACTTTAACGTCATATTTGACAAGCCATACCATTGCCATTTATGACGTTGACTGTACAATACATAAACAAACACACAAATCTCAAATCTTTTTTCTTTATAATGTTAGTCTAGATTATGTGAACAAAATTAGGCGTGTGTAGTACCTACACGTCCTCATAACTTAATAAAAAAAATCCTGACTTAAATAAACAATTCCCATCTCGTGTCTGTTCTTAGTGCATGTAGTACAGTATCTCGAAAACGAACTATCGAACTGAATTGCTCCGAAGTACTCCGAATAGCTCTGATTAACTGAGCAGCCAAGCCCCAACCGAATCAAACTGAACGATGCGGATTTTGTGAACGTTCCCTTTAATTAATCTGCTTGAGAGTGAGATAACTAAAGAAACAGAATGGATATTAAGTAATGGAAGTAAACCGAGCACACTCTACACTCTATTACGTATCAGTGTACTAAAAGTCCGAACTAAGTAGCACATTCGCACAATTGTACTAGTTGGCAGTGATCCGCTGAGTTAAACGAGCACGCACAATTCTAGAACGATTTAAAATTTAAAATTATTAAGCTAAACTACACAACGGATCTACTGCCTCTCAAGCAGAGGGTCGTGGGATCAAATCCCGGCTCGCACCTCTGAGTTTTTCGGAATTTATGTGCAAAATCACATTTTAAATTTACCATGGGCTTTACGGTGAATACACCTGCGAAGAAATTCGAAGGTGTGTGTGAAGTTCCCAATCCTCATTGGGCCCGCGTGGGAACTACGGCCCAACCCATCTCATTCTGAGAGGAGGCCTGTGCCCTGCAGTGGGACGCAAATAGGCTGGGATGATTATGATGGATGATGAAGCAAAACTCTTTTTGCTTAATCAAACATTCATTTTATCTGTTCGCGTGTTCCAACTAAAAAAAAGGCGTGAATGTTTAGCGATAGAAATCTACGCCATAAAATAAATTCACTTCACACGTTGTGCATTTGCAACTACAGCTATGCGAGAGATAAATTAAAAGTTATGATCATTAATGAACCAGTTTTAAAATACGATCAAAACGTAGATAAATAATCAAGTTCGGTCCGATGTATGAAAAAATTAATCGGATAAAGTTGCCGGCGACATTCTTGTAGATCCAGTTCAAGTGGCATTACTAACTACATCGGTTCTGCATCCTTCTGTGCATTCATAAGCCGACTAAGAAAGGTTATTCTTTAAACGACAGTAATCGCTTCATTAATAAGAAGTGTTACGTAACTAATTAGTTTACTTTTCCAGCAATAATCTAATACTTAAATAAAAATTAATCACCGAAATGTATGTACGCGCATACTTCCGATCGACTGCACCAAATTGGTTAATTCTTTTTTTTGGGTTTGTAATTATCATGACAAGGTTTGCTTGAAAAAAATGTGGGGGCGAAGCCGCGGGGCTTAGCTAGTGAGATATATAATAGATACTGTAAATGTTAATTGTTTTTATCAATTCTTTTTTTTTTAAACTCTTAAATTAACTTCAGGTAAGTAGGTACGGTACTTATCTGTACTTAATAATGGAATGAAATCTTGGAATTTGGCAGGTGTATGAAAACCCTTTGACAACTTAATAATACAATCATCATCATCCCAGCCTATATACGTCCCATTGCAGGGCACTGGCCTCCTCTCAGAATGAAAGGGCAATAATACAATACCGCGTCAGCAAAAACTGTGTCTATTTTTTTTGTAAAAAACTTATTTCATTTTTATGGTTTAATTTGACTTGTGTTTAATGTTGGCCGTGGTTGACGCGCGAGCTTCGAGGAATCTTATGGGTCGTTCTCTGAGCAAGGCAGTTTTGCGTGACCTTCGGTGGCACGATTTTTTTATCATTATCCATATTTTTGTAATTACATCGAAAACTAGTGTTTATTTGAAACGTTTTGCAGAAGGAGGGACCATTTTAGTCCTCACTGTTATTGAGATAATTAATTTCAAATTTTCACATGCCAACGAAATCACAAAACTGCGAATAATGGATTGTTTAATATCACAATGTGTGATAACTAAGTACAAACTTACAATGATTGACTTAGACTATAATTAAAAAATTATTATATCATCATATTTTTGGGAACGTTTCACTAGTTAAATAGGCACCTAAGTCTTGTAAGGTAATTACATAACTTTGCTCTCGTTCATAAGCTATTATGCTTTAAATAGTAGTTATTATTATATTTATAACACATAATTAAAGCACACATTCATAAAAACAAATAATCTCTCAAAAACAATAATCATTCACTACTTATGATTTATTTCAACAGTATTTATGATATCAAAAATCGGCTAAACACAAATTATTATTTTTTGTGAAACAAAAAAATAATGAAACGAATAAGGTATAAATTTCACAAACGTTCAGGCTATTTTCAACCTCTTGTAATTTTACTTTCGCTACACCTAGAGCCCTGAATTTTCAGCTACATGATGAGATTTAGATATATTCTCAAAAACATTCAATTTGAAATGGCATTTTCAGAACTATTGGACGTCAAAGTGCCTTAGTTTTGTCACTGACACACTCACTGATTCACGATCATCATAATTCTAAGATACTTCTAGCAGACCCACAGGCTCCAAATTTTAAATGTAAATAGTAATAAGTCGTAGAAATTCTAAAAATACTTCAATTTTATTTCAGACACGTTTCAAAGATACAGAAACTGCACATTATAAGTTTGTAATCCCATTTAAATACCTACCAGCGATTACAAAGTTATAGTACACATAACAATGAGTTCTCGGTTTCCGATTGAGCTAAAATTTTGCATGCATGTGTAAGTTGGATGTAAATTGGATGACAATGCAATATTATTATGACACCGAGCTGATCTGATGATAGTGCTGGAAGATGGTCAAAGGCACTCCATAATAAAACCACACAATCCCATCGAGTTTGGGCTCGTTTGATTTGTCTCGATGAGTATTTTGGTCCTAGGTGTTAACCAGGGTCTCATGATGGAGCTGGAAGGTGGCCAAAGGCTCTCTATATTAAATGACACAATACAACCGAATTTGGAGTCATTTGATTAGTCTCTTCGAGTACTTTGGTCCTAGATGGTAACCAGAGTTAATCATCATCACTTTAGCCGAAAGACGTCCACTGCTGAACATAGGTCTCCTCCAAGGCTCTCCAAGCAGATCCGCCCTGCGCCATCCACATCCAACGCGTTTCCGCAACCTTAACCAGGTCGTCGCTCCATCTTGTTGGAGGTGTCTACCTACACGGCGTCTTCCGGTCCGCGGACGCCACTCGAGAACCTTTCAGCCCCATCAGCCGTCAATTCTACGAGCATTGTGCCCTGCCCACTGCCACTTAAGTTTGGCGATTTTTCGAGCTATGTCCGTGACTTTAGTCCATACGCGGATTTCATCATTGTAATGCGATCCCGCAGGGAAACTCCAAGCATAACCCTCTCCATCGCCCTCTGAGTGACTTTGAGCTTTCTTATGAGGCCCATCGTTAGCGGCCACGTCTCAGAGCCGTAAGTCGTCATTGGCAGTACACACAGAGTCTAATAATGGAGCTGAAATGGGGCCACAAAGAACTCCGTAATAAAATGGCTCAACCCATCGAGTAGGACTCATCTGATTCGTCTCGACGAGTACTTTGGTCTAAGATGGTAACCAGGGTCTGGTGATGGAGCTGGAAGATGGCCATAGGTAGGCACTCCGTAGTAAAACGACTCAACACCATCATGTTTGAGCTCATTTTCATTTGCCTTGACGAGTACTTTGATTCGAAATCATTACCAGATTATTGATGATGGACGTGGAAGGTAGTCAAAGGCATGCTATAATAAAACGATACAATTCCATCGAGTTTGGGCTCGTTTGATTCGTCTCGACGAGTAATTTGGTTCTACATGGTAACCAGATTCTGATGATGGAGCTGGAAGGTGGATGAAGGCACTCCAAAACAAAATTACACAACGCCATCAAATTTGACTTTGATACTTGATCGTTACCAGGGTTTGATCAAGCTGGAAAGTGGCCAAAGGCGCCCTATATAAAACAACACAACTTCATCGAGTTTGCATTTATTTGATTCATCTCGACGAGTACTTTGGCCCTGAATGGTAACAAGGGTTTGATGATGGAGCTGGAAATCAACAATCACACGGTTACCTAATGACGTAAGAATAATCGTCAACGTCAACTCTTTATATTTATAACAAAATTGAATACAGCGCTAGTCCTAATGCCATGCAGTTTGAGCAATACACATAGGTACGAGTACGAGTAAAGCGTTGTGTGCGATTGCCAAGTCATTATGTGTACTAAAATAATAAAGATATCTAATATTAATTTAACGGTTTCATAATAAGCAAGTCGGTGGAAAACGAGTTCTATAGACACCCCTCGGTTAATATTGCGTCTCAAAACTTTTTTGTAGTATAAGAAGTGCCTAGCGAGACTTGCATCTTTTTACATGTAATGTGTTTGATGGGATTACCTTTTTCATAAATTTCTAACGCTGGCAAAGTAGCGAGATAAAGCTTGTTACTATATATATACGTAAAGGTGGAAAGACTTGATAAAGTTCCTCTGACGTCAAGGGCAACCCTCGCGATGGGCGAGTGTGGAGTGTGAAGCGACGTACGGGCACGGCACACTCCCTCCGCTTCCCCAGCCCCCTGGAAGCTCGTATGTGTATTATATGTGCACACTCAGGAAACACTGACTGTCATGCCAAGCTTACAAACGGCAAATGAAAACGCTTTGGCATGTTTGTAGGTGTCGATATCTACCTGTATTAAAATTAAGTACAAAAGTACATCTTGCCGCCGCCAGTGTCAGTTACATTGTTGATAACCAGCGCAAGTAAGCTAATAAGCGGTACAGTTTGATGTCTTCTCTTGATAAACTCACTGGCCAATACGAGTTGAGAATATTCCGTAATGATAACATTGACGGGCAGCACACGGCTAACCAGGTGTTAAAAAGAATAAAAGTTTTTATAGGATTCCCGGTCTTAACCACAGAAACGGAATTGTTTTAATTATAACGACGTTGGTGAATTGCGACAGCTGTGGTCAGATGTAGAATATTCTACCATATTCCATTACATTAGTGTACCGTTGGATAGGTCTTTCTCGTTACAAGTTTGTTAAATTTGTTCGATTTAGAATACCGTAACGTGCGAATCCGTAAAGCAAAAATTTATGGCAGATTTCAAGTTGTTCCTCCCATCCCCATCAACAAGCTAAGCCATTGTGGCTTAAAAAATCCGGAAAAAAATCATACTGGTAAATAAATAACGAATTTAAAAGGAAACCTACCACAGCTTAGTAGATTTTACAAGTTGACGAGTAATAATTAATCAAAACTTAATATTGAAAATTTTTGCTCTTGCATACCTAATATTAGTACGGAACTCTACTCTGTGCGTTGTCAGACATGTAGGTTCTTGGCTGTTTTTTTTAAGAGCTAGGTTAGGGATAGGGTCCTTCTGATGACACAGTTAAATAATGGTACACATTTAAACGTAATTAAGTGAATCCGTACTCCATGTACAGAAAAAATAAAACGACAAAAATTCATCATCCTGCAGCGAAAATCCGAAACGCCATCAATAAATAAAAGTTGACGTTATTTATGTTTAACTTGAATAATTTATATTACTAAAAGATGTAAATCTACAATGATTTGTCAAATCGGGACTTTATCATGTCTGGGACACAAAAGTCGGCGGAGCTATTCATCAAAGTTGCCGCTATCGGCCGATGCGTCAACACTCTGTCATTTCGGATGTAGCTTGACAGCGATGGGAGACGATTATGATGGTCGTGAGCCGCGGACCCACGGGGGGATCGAGACATTAGGTAATGTAATCGTGATTTGTTACTGCATAATTTGTTACAGCATAATTTGAGTGGGCTTTTGTTGATCACTGGATAAACGAGTGTGTACGGAACCAAGTTGGTCTTGGGACACCATAGAAACTTATCAAGTTATCACAGTAAACAATTTTATTTTATATGTCATGATGACAAGTTTCTATAAATCCGGATGCGATCTGCGGTCAGATCACATATCTACACCGTGAAATTTTAGTGGTTGTTTTCCCGAAACGAGGTGATTTAGTTTCGATTGTACAATCGATTTATAATTACTATTTTGACTAGAGTCAAAAATCCAATTGTGAAAACCGAAAGTCGAAAATGACCGCAAACCAATAGTAACGCTTCGTTGGTACAAGTAGCGTACGATCGTACGATAGGTTAGGTACCAACGAAGCGTTACTATTGGTTTGCGGTCATTTTCGACTTTCGTTTTTCACAATTGGATTTTTGACTTTAGTCAAAATAGTAATTATAAATCGATTGTACAATCGATATTAAATCACCTCGTTTCGGGAAAACAACCACTAAAATTTCACGGTGTATACAAAATATATAGAGACCCACAATGTTGTTCATACATAATGCGGGCTGCGTTCAATTTGACCTGACCGTGACCGCGGAACGCATCCAGTGTGGCAAATCCTTTAAACATGTGAATATACATAAAACGTGTGCACGTTTATAGCAAGATTGTTAAACTAAAATAGTGGTGACATGCATTCTGGAAGGAAAAACATACGACAAAATTGCCATTTCTCTTAATATTAGTAATGTGGTTACTATACGCCAGAAACATCAACAGTTTAATGAGAAAGCACTCATAGAGGAAGTACCTACGGGTTACTCCGAAACGTGTCAGGTTAAACGCAATTTATATACGTAAGGGATCCGTTTACTTTGGCATATCTGAGTCTCACGGTAGTTTTATTAATATAGTCAGCACATTTGTCACCTTTTAACATGTCAATGTAGCCGATGAAGTGATAGCAGGCCTGCTTATTGATCGTGTCCGTTCACATTAACAATCATCATCGTATCAATATTTACGGTTGAATGGGCTGGATGCAGATTCGCGGTGTACCTAGTGCAAAGGATGCCAGCTTTAAAACTATAAGGGTTCCTAGTTGACTACGGAACCCTAGAAATGGGCATTTCTTATTCTTACGTTTTTTTGTGTTACTTGTAAGAATTGTGTATATATTTTAGGAATATCAGTAAACTGTATAATAATTCACTTAGCAAATTACATCTAGAATAATTTTTTAATATTTTTTTTTAATTTTTGTAATTAAAAAAATCTAAAAAAAACATTCAAGTCAAAAATGTCACGGGCCGTATAGTGTGACATTTCCGGAATTCGAAATAAAATGTTTTTTCCCGAAGAAATGTTATGTTATTTTGCAAAATATTACAGCAATTAATAAGCAAGACTAACCTTTCTTCTATAAAATGAATTAAAAAGTATATAAATAACAATGACTATTTGTGATTTTGAGCAACATAATGTTTGTGATTAGTTTTTGTGTCACGACCATGTGCGATACTAAAAAATTACGGTACTCGGTACATAAGTAACATTGATATTGGCAAGCCTTTTTAAATTTTTTTAGAACAGCAACACTGTCTTCTTGTCGAATTTTCAAATGGCTGAATGTAGTGTGTATCTCGCAAAAACAAATTTCTCATTTATTTTAAAAAAAAGGACAACCTTAACACGTCAACGCCGTGTACCTACGAGTTTTGAACATAAGTACCATGTCAAACTTTTACTTAAAACATAATTAAGTAGGTAATGTGGTGTAGTTTAAGATAATTACTTAAGATTTGCAAAACCTTGGTTATCTTTTAGGTTACACCGAACACGTTTCAAATTGTCACAACCATGGTATGAAAAAAACGTCACCGCTGTGGACTTTTTGAGTATGGTCGTGACATATATCGTCGGGTGACAAGCAAAAGTCACTAAGTACCAAATACCTACTTAAAACAAAGCTCGTATCTCAGTATGAAATTACTAACTAGATACGACTTTTTGAAGAGCAGTGACAGAAATTTTAGTGAGTTTTGCTTGTTATCCGGCGATATATAAGGCGTCTGTCACAACCGTGTCTATGTAACTATTTTTTTTTGCTTCCTGAGGCCATTAAGCTTGTCCATATACATAAAAAATATGCTATTGGTATATACTTTTAATGTGCATCGTAATATATTGTAAAAAAACCGGCCAAGAGCGTGTCGGACACGCACAAGGTAGGGTTCCGTAGCCATTACAAAAAATCAAGTAATATTTTTCTAAGGATTTCGTATGTGTACGGAATCATCCAAGTTTAGGTATGTTTTATACCTTAGGCTACTATTTACTCTTAAACTACAAATAATTTCCAAGCAATCTTAGCCGCTATAATTTTCCTAGTAAATTTGATATATTTACTACCATTCTGAATTTTTTCAAATTTTTCCACCTAACAGTTTAGATTTTAGAGGGGGGGGACGCTCGATTTTAATGATTTTTTTCACTTTAAAGTTGAATATTTCGCAAACAGATCACTGAATAGAAAAATCATGTTAGCAACCCCGCAATGGTTTTAAAAGACCTATTCAACGATACCCCACACTATAGGATTAGTCGAGAAAAAAAAATCACCCCCCTTTACGTCTATGGGAGGTACCCTAAAAAAATTATTTTTTTATTTTTTATTTTACCACTTTGTTGGCGTGACTGATATGTATATTCATGCCAAATTACAGCTTTCTAGTACTAACGATCTCTGAGCTTTGCCGCGGACAGACAGACAGACGGACAGACATGGCGAAACTATAAGGGTTCCTAGTTGACTACGGAACCCTAAAAAACTTAATTTTTTTAGGCTATCTGAAAATTATTTAAGAAATGCCCAAATGGCAAGGACAAAATTACCACAAGCTGAGGATCATATCCAAAATTACCAGCTACGGAGCTCAATAGGATTTAGAAACTATCAAGGATGATAAAGACTGGATTAGCAATTGCCATAGTACAGATCGTCCGCAGAAAAATATAGTTCGATTATTAAATCTAGATGGCACTGAAATATAGCCCGAGGCTTTGAAAGCAAAACAATAAGACTACAGATGTTTTATATTACTACAAATGTATTATTTTTCAAAAATATTGCATAATAATACATTTGCAGTAATATGAAATATCTGTAGTCTTATTGTTTTGATTTCAAACCCTCGGGCTATGTGTCAGCGCCATCTAGATTTAATAATCGAACTATTTTTCCGCGGCTGATCTGTTCTATGGCGATTGGTAATCCAGTCTATTATCATCCTTGAAACTATCAAACTTCTTTTGGACAGATCGTAAAACTTGCACATATTTATTTGACCTTTCAAAGCGCGATTCCTCCATAGATTTTGTATCATCATCATCATTTCAGCCGAAAGACGTCCACTGCTGAACACTGCTAAACAGATCGGTCGTGCGCCATCCGCATCCAACGCGTTCCCGCAATCTTAACCAAGTCGTCGCTCCATCTTAGATTTTGATCATAGATTTTGTATGGCTATAGCAAAATCTGACATCGAGTATTTGGCAACATAATTGGCTAATAATTTTAAAGTAGTTAAGTAACTAAATAAATAATTTTATGACAGTTACTTGAAAATTAGTCTGGTTTTTGGGACTAAAATAGCATCCACCATTTTTTTCTATCCTCATCGTATACCGTGTGACAAAAGAAGAGGTAAAAACAATTGTGGTTCCAAGTGTGGTTCCTATATAATAAGGCCAAAATGTCACGGACTCAGGACTCAGGTTTATTAATGACATTTTTTTTGACGTCTGCACTACGAATATTATGTATATTATTCGGATAAATAAGAAAAAGCAAAGTACCTACAGAGAATCACAATTTAGTTTGTTTATTGGACTTTTTCTGACGGCTACGATGCTAACACTATTTGCTATGGTAGTCTTAACCATTCGAACTTTTATATTTCATATCTTTTGGCAGCCCTGTGTATGAGAAAATATGCGATACAGATGCTTTGATCAATCGAGAAGTCGGATCATTAAGGGCGTGGGAATCTGCGCTAACATTGAACGCTTGCGAACTGTGGTGTTGCCTTTGATTCCTAACAGTAACAAGCGATTTTATTGTAAATTTATATCCATTTTTCGGTTATTTCTCTTACGTTATTTATTCTCGTGTTGAATCAGTAGCATAGATATTTGATTACAAATACTAATAATTAAATTGATATAAAAGAAAAGGATAATTGTGAACCACCGTAATGTAACTTTTGATTTAATAAACCAATTAATCGACCCTTTTTCATTTCTAAAAGTCATGCGGGAAGTTTGCAAAAAACAGTTCTAAGTCTTAATATACAGGGTTATTTGTAATTCACTAGCATCCTTTTAACCCTAAACTCCTACCACTTAAACAAATGTTTTTTGTTTTACGGCTTTTGTCATCTTAATATATAATAGAAGAAACTGACTGACTGACTGACTGACATATCAACGCACAGCCCAAACCACTGGGCCTAGAGATTCCAAATTTGGCATGTAGGTTCCTTATAAGGTCTAGGGGAGCACTAAGAAAGGATTTTTCAAAATTCACTCCCTAAGGGGGTAAAAAGGGGGTTCAAAGTTTGTTCGACACAAAACAAGATGAAAATGAGATGTTCGAAACAAGATTAGTTCGACTATTTTATTCGAAACTTCACAGAAATACTCCTAATGATAAATGAGTAAACACGTGTTTCAGGTTTTTTGAGAATTCAACCCCTAAAAGGGGGGAAAGGGGTAACAAAGTCTGAAAATCAACATGGGTGTTGTTTCTATGGTTTATCGGGTTGCTGGTTATGAAAACAACAACGGTTTTAAAATCCGATGTGGCATACGTAAAATACCATCTCCCTGGATGGGGTGCGATGGGGTTGAAATGTCTAAATATCAATATGGGTGTCGTTTTTAATGTTTTGCCCGAACCACTGGACCTAGAAACTTGAAAGTTTGCACATAGATACCATATACAATGTAGGTATCCACTAAGGAAGGATTTTTGGGAATTCCCACGGGAACGGGAAAAAACGGGATTTATATATTGGATTCCGAGTGACCCTATCTCAGTAACTATAATAACTAGACTCTTCAAATTTGATACACAAGTAGGTATTAGTTAAAACATTAATTTCAGGATTTTTCAAAATTCTCACGGGATAAGGAAAAAACGGGATTTATATATTCAGGTCAACGGAATCCTATGAACTATAATTACTAGACTCTTCAAATTTGGCGTAGAAGTAGGTAATTATAATAGTAAAAAACAGTTTTAAGGATTTTCGGAAACTCCCACGGGATAAGGAAAAAACGGGATTTTTCGTTTTACTGGTCGTAGAAAGCTGAAATTCGGCATGTAGGTTGCTTCGGGAGTGCAGAGGAGCATTGAGAGAGAACTTTCTGAAATTCCCACGGGAACGTAAAAAAACGGGATTTTTCGTTTTACTGGCCGTAGAAAGCCGAAATTAGGCAAGTGGGTTCCTTGGGGAGTGTAGGGGAGCATTAATAAAGCATTTCCCGAAATTCTTATGGGAACGAGATAAAACGGGAGTTTAGTCGTGCTTGCTTGCACGCTTGCTTGCACGCTTACTTGCACGCTTTCTTGCACGCTTGCTTGCTTGCGTGCATGCATGCTTGCTTGCATATTGCTTGCGTGCTTGCTTGCATGCTTGCATGCTTTCTTGCTTGCCTGTATGCTTGCTTGCTTGATATCTTGGTACACGCGAGCGAAGCCGCGGGCAAAAGCTAGTAACTTAATATTTTTGGTGTAATAACGTTTTGAAAATTTGAGATTACCTCTTATTTTTACGATACTATGAGTATTTGTATGGGAAAAAAAGTGTTTCATTTTAAAAAGTCGTAAAACAAAAAACATTTGTTTGAGTGATAGTAATTCAGGGTCAAGAGGATGTCAGTGAATTACAAATAACCCTGTATATAAATTACGTAATTACTCACTACTCAGTCTATTGTTTGATCGTTTTATCAAATCTAATTGGACGTGTGAGATTTTTTTTGATATCGTTGAAATCCAAATTAACACCGACGAAACCCAATTGAACGTCTCAGTATCGGCACTACCTCTGGTTTTGTAAATATTATCTTTCTGAATGCTAACGATCGCCGAGCAAATCAAACGTGGAATTAACACATTCATCAACCTCACAAGCCGAAGGGAAATATGTTGATCAAAGGAGCGCATTCAAATCCAACGCACGACAAAAACTGGGCTTAAGTCTAATTTAAGTGGTGGAAGGTATCGTGCGAGTCGCGATACACGACGTAGTCGATCGATCACTTCAAAGTCCATACCTCTACGATCGCGCAATGAAAATCATCTCGCGAGATATTTCTCACATGGAGTAAATAAGGCTTTGCTAACAACGTCGCAACAAGCGTAGCTAATGTACCTTAGCATGACTTAAGCCGCGGTATTGGGATGAAGGCATACAAAATTAATAATTACACCGAAAAAGGGATTGGGTGTACGCACACCAAATTTCCCAATAATTCTTACACCTGCAGTAACACCATAACTGTAGGCGCCGCGTTACTTTTGGGCGTAGGTAATTCCTTTCTGCCAATAAACTTTTTAAGACTGTTATTTTACAGTTGTTATTAATCAATAATGTTAATGTGGAAAGGGCCGAAGAAGCCGAACGGTGTGACCTACTTCTTGAATTTTATGGTGTGGAGTTTGGTGTGGCTATTTCGTAGAGAACAAATTGCTTTTCAATAACCTGCGAAGTTCAATTCAATTGAAATTATTTCCATAACAATTTACATTGTGATTTATATTAAGAACTATGAAACAGCCTCTTCTAAAAATCTTAATCTAATCTTACTACATTAATACTTTTAGTTAATACGATTTAAATTGCACTTCGATGATATTTCATAACTGAGAAACTAGTAGAAACGGTACATATTTCCTACAATATATTTAAACTACCAATAATAAAATAATTTTTCATGTCATAAAAACATCAGATGTCACAAATCATGAGTCATTGTCTTAGTGGTTTCATGTCGCATCACATGCGCGTAAAGGCGGCAATTTGTATTATAATATAAATAATCTAATACATAAAAATCTCGTGTCACGGAACACCGTGATAACAAACATGTTATCGAACTTGCGAAAACGGCTTGACCAATTTTTATTAAACTTTTTTCACTGTATTTGGTAGGTCTGAGAATTATATGTAGGTCGTAGTAGGCTATTTTATATACCCCTATTGAACGCAGACGGAGTCGCGGGCAACAGCTAGTATACTATAATATAATATATATATATATATGTATATAACAAAATATAAAATAAAAATTGTTTATTAAAAGAAAACCTTATTAAAATTCACTGATTATCCTGCGGCCCCATACTAGGCTATGCGTCGATTCGAAAGCGAATTTTTTTCTGTCTGCCCTTACATAATAAATAAATAAAAACTATTATAGTTTTTATTTGAAGCCTTAGGGTGAGGCCACACGAGCGTAATTTTGTGAGTTGTGAGCGGCAGAATTTCGGTTCGCGCCATACAATAATGCGGGCCATCACGTGACACTCACGTAACACAATGTATGGCGCAACCGAAATTCTGCCGCTCACAACTCACAAAATTACGCTCGTGTGGCCTCACCCTAAGTTAGGCTGTTATTGTGTCGCTTTGGCAGCGGACTCACTAACACGTATTGGTTAGTTTTTCAGGTTGGAGACTGAAAACCAACGAACTCGCTCAGACTCAATTCCTAATTAACAAAAAAATTGTATGTTGTTAATGGGTAATTCATACTTTACTGAATCGCTTCAATGCTAGTTTTCTTACGATTATTTTCTTCACTGAACAGCTCATGATAAATTTCTAGTTCAATTTCCACGCATTAAAAATACAAATATAAATATTATAGTTTTACTTCCATCAAATTGGCAAAAAATATTTTGCGCAATGTCACATTAACTTAAATGCATTCAGACAGCAAAGTAGACAATAATAATTTGCAAAATGATAGCTTAATTATACAAAGTGTTTTTAATCTACGATCAGTTTCGTCGTGTGCAGTTTACAGTCCGGTAAGATTGTTACGTAGCATTTATATCTTAATACGAGCACATCTTCGGACAACTGCCATTAAGCTAAAATATGGCTCTTAGTCTACTTTAATCTCGTCGCTCGCATCTCATCATAAAATACAATTAAATGTTCCGAAAATCGAATTGGATTACGCATTAAGCTTTCTTATGAGCGACTTAAAATTGTTCCGACTTCGTTACGCCGACTGCCGAGATGAATAAAGGCATGATTAAAAATAACGCCCCGTGTCCTGCTTATCTAAGTATATAAACGATCGGAGTAACATCAATAAAGGAAACAATTATGGCGGTGTAACGTAGTCTATTAAAATATGAATGTAGTTTATGACACGTAATTTTCAATTACATTTTAAAGATGGCGTCGGGCCCATCTGAAAGAGTTTAACGGAAATAATTTACAGTTTGTGTTAAAACAGAAGTATGAAGAGTTAAAATCAACATCTAGGGATATGGTGCATGAAATACGAGTGATAATGAATGATGATGTTTTCGATTAACTTTCTTACACTTGATTCTGCCTGAGGTTAGTTTACTTAGTGTAAAATTTAAAAAGGTGATGCAGTACCTACATTGAAAATAATTGATTGAGATTTACTGTACGGAAGTTCATCTCATCATCATCATCATCCCAGCCTAAACATATACGTCCCACTGCAGGGCACAGGCCTCCTCTCAGAATGGAACAGGAATGAAATACAACGTTAAATCTTGCGACTCCGCTAGCAAGGGCGTGGTTGCATTGATTGTGGTTAGGGAAGGTTTCAAACATGGGAAAAGCAATTAAACATATTGTTTTATTTTTATGTTTTCCAACCTTCCTACCGTCGCAATTTATCGCACGAATGACACTGATAAATTTAAAAACTACTATATTATTTAATCTAATCGGGAAGGACCTGGGAAAATAAACTAAGTTAGTTAAGTTACAAACAGACAACACTTACGTAAAGCAAAATGTTGAAGGTAAACTGTGTTTACTGGTACTTAAAAAGATCGATAAAAGTACCAATGATTGATTTTTTATAGCCACATCATAATCTAAATCTACCTTGAACCGTGCTTCATTAACCCCAAGTTAATAAGAAATTTCAACAATAACAGTCTCGCCCACGGTATTGCACATTATTGGCTTTTCAGTTCATTAACCTTTTATTAACCATAAAATCGTACTGTCTTCAAAGTAGTTATGCTAGAAGTTGCTATCTTGTCTTTGCTCAAAATTTTTATATCACTTTTCTTGGAGGGCGAGGTAAACGTAGCAGTACCACACGTTTGCACTTCTACAAACTCAATCTAAAAACAAAATTCACACAAATACATTCAACTAATCATTTCCCATGATACAAATAATCATTTCCCACTACCTATGTCGACTTTGTCTTTGTCTATCTTTTTTGCACAGGTGAGGGGGCGCGATACTTGTTTTTAAGATCAGCTTCTAGTATTTTCTGGTATTTTAATATGTTAAAGACTAATATTTTGCCAGTTTTCTTTTGTCGGCCAAAACCTTTGCTTTCACACTTCATTACTGAGAAAGAGACGGTTACACTAAGATGGTCAGGCGCCGACGAAACACGATCAAAGCGCCGCGTGCGCAGTCCATACTCGCGTTCTCACTACAGGACCTCATTTCCGATAGGCCTTTAATCCTTTACGATGCCTCTTCAATTTTATACCTTATGACTTGTAGATAAGGAAAAAATAAAGTTTTATAGAAATGGGAGTAAGCACTTATTAAAGAAGAGTCTTTCTTAATTGATGTCAGTTTTTGAGAGCAATAAGCCCTACGTCCATCCCGCACCTCTGTCTGATACTAAACGTATGGAATTTGTATTCAATAATTTAACGCGCGAACATGGACGGCACAGTGTAAATATTTTAATAGTTATGACTATTGAGGCTTTCGATATTGTATTGAGATCTCATCACCTTTATGGTTTGAAAAATGGTTCTGGGCGATAATTTAAGGTAATGCACACGCACTTAATGCAGATCGATTCCTTTGGAGAGCATAGGGTTTTTTTCAAAAGTAATATTGAAATAAATTACAAATCACGATTAGCTTAGCTTAGCTTGTCATGTATTTATCATGCATCCGTTATTAACGGTAATTGTAGGATAACTAAATAATAAAGCTACACTACCTACATGAAAAATCTACAAGGAAATCACTGAGGAGTCTTCGTCCGAACCTAAAATTATTAAAAACTTTTACGTTCCTAGTTTTTCGAGGCTAACTCACACGCTCTACTGTTAGCAAAAAATGCTACTATGTATCTCATTAGATCGCTATTCCTGATGGATGATCGAGCGAGATCGACCCCAATCGATATTTTTTCCCACTTCCTCTCGAAAGGGTGTATTCCGTATTGTCTTTGTCGTTTTACTTGGGCACTGCATAAATCAGATGTCAGAAGTCGTCAACGGACGCAGGTGGAGAGCCAGTGGAGGCTCCATATCAAATCGAGAGCAATTTCGGAAGTGAGATTTCGAATGGATTGTGTTTGCACTGTGATTTATAAGTTCATTGACCTATTATAGCAGAATTTCTGCGTGAGTTTTTTATATGAATGTTTTTCTGCTGGGATATATCAACAAATAATATCGACGGTTAAAAGGCAAAACGCATGAAGCGACACTTTTTGTCAAAATGAGTTATATGCATATTTGAAATCAGCGAATTTTTCTCCGTCGTTTGAGCTGGGTTTCATGTAAACAAAAAATGTCGCTTCATGCGTTTTTCTTTTGCCTTTTAACCGTCTATATCTAATTATGTCTAAGTACACCCACGAGTTTTAATTTGGGACCCACTTAAAGTTGACAGTCCTGTCATATTTTATAGGAATTCAAAGAATATTTTTTCGAAATGGGTCCCAAATTAAAGCACGCGACCATACCTGAATTGGAAAATCCTATTAAACTCTTAAATTAAGAATTCTGCGACTAGCTATTATAGTTATTCCTCATATTTACGTGATTGTTAGATGTATAGGCGTATTATTTTACATATCACGTATTTATAAACATTTTTATTAAATCTTTAAAGCGGACGCAGGTGTCATATGCGGATGTAGAGTTCAGCCCACTTCCAAAATAAAACAAAAATAACAACTGAAAAATGATTTAACAGGCATGGTTAAAACTGACTAAATACTTATAGCCACAAACTTTTATCTAATAAATATGTACGTATTTATATTAGGTTCAGGTATTCATATTAGGTTCCTAGCACTATGAGGCTATAGGTACAACAGATTAGTAAAGAGGTTAGTCGGCATCACAGAAGACCAAAGAGCTACCCCGCACAAAGAATTATTTAGCTCAGATATTCAAAGGGGAACGCTGCTAGTATCTTCAGAAGGGTAACCTATCAATGTTTAGAAACTCCTGTACTCGAATTTCATTTACCCGAAAACGATTCACCGACTTTTTAAAATCCATATGTTTTGTTTTTCCATAACTTCACAATGCCACAGATTCATTTAATCACAGTGTTATTTGCTAACAAATTCAAAATCCCGAATAACAATAACCATTTTTTCTATTTGCCAACCTAATCAGTTGCCATCTTTTCATATTTAATCTAAATGTTACGAAAAGCCGAAAGCATGTTTTTATTACCTACCTAACCTAGCATTAGAGTAAGACGGTACGGAGCGGAAGCGACTCGGATAGATCAGGGTAAAAGGCTAATGCGAGAGCGTAGCGGAGCGAAGCTCCCGCATTAGCCTTTGGTGTTAGTTATTTTTTTATAACCACCTAGAAAACCCCCTACCCTCAAAGCAAATTCAATAAAATATTTGGGAAACATTAAACAACAAAATGAATATTACGCTCCAATTGTATGGTCGCCATTTGTACCCCTGACCTTTGCGGGATAATGATTTTGCGGAATATATTTGGCAAACGATTCTACGGAATTTCATGCAGTTGGATTTTGAATCATTTGTCAAATTAAAAAACGGATAAGAAAATCATGGACAACTTTGGACAAATAATAATTTGGAAGATGGAAAAAAGGCGTTTCGTTTTCGGAATTTTAATATTCGGAACTGATTTTTGCGAGGATATGATAAGTAACCCTTTGGAAGCTTACCTAAGCGACTCTTTTTCATAATAATTTTAGTTATTTTTTTTTCTTTTTCTCAATGTATTTTCAGTTTAGAATAGTTGATAGTACTGATAGACCTACATAATTACTTGAAGGATAATTTATATTTTATTTCTATTATTTTGCCGAACGTAACCATTTAAATTTGTTTGACAATTTTTTCCTAAAAATTTTTAATGAAATAAAAGTTGCATGGGCTGTAATATTTACTTGCATTATACAATATGCCTCAAATGATTTTCGTAAATTAAAAAAAGGACCGTATTATTTGACCTACAGTAAAGGGTGAAATAATAGTGTAGCGCAGTCATTATAGTTAGGTAATCAGATTACGGGATATCAAACTGATTTTATTAAAAAGAAATCTGAACCGCCGCCTTTTTCTACAAAAAATGTCTCACGAGCAAAAACTTAATTGTAATATAATCCGAACCTAATCGCTACAATTTCTTTTGGGTCAAACTTGAATTAATTTTAAATAGATCCCTTGGGACATGATGTTTTTTTTTTGATGCAGCAATGCTGACATATCTGCTAGCATTTGTTTCTGGAACAACGATGGATAGGTAAGTGTATTCGAATGATCCCTTTTTCATATTTGATCATACTTATTTTCATACTTACGTTTCATGAACATTTGAAATAGTACTTTGCCAAGAGTTTTTCAGTAAAAAGCAAACATCGCAATAACAAATGCACATATATGCGACGTAGGGATATTTGCAGTGATTTCCTTTAATGAATACTCGATATTCTATGCAGAGTAGTTCAATTTTAATGTGTGAAGTACATTTTTTTACGTAAAACTGACCCGTGAGTGCCCTGTATCTCACCTGATGAAAAGTACAGATGAGGCCAAAGGTGTATCTCACTGGTTCAGTAATAGCCTATTCACTCTAGCCTTGAAGAGCCCTAGGTTGTATTAGACATTTAATTATAAAATAACTGGCCAAAAATGTTTTCGCACTTGTACGAAAAACCCTCCTAACTCTCCTGACGTAGTGACTTAAGAAATCTGTAAGAGAGTATTCTCATAGCAAAATAAACAGGTACGAGATTATAATTTAAGCAAGGTTTTCGCGTTACGAGTCAAACTATTTGAGTACCAGTAGGTACATTGCGGGCCTTGAACAATCCATCACATCATAACTAGTTTGGTAGCCCAGCAATCTATAGCTACTCGGATGATTTTACTCGTATTGCGGAATCCCAGCTTTAGCAAGAATCTGCGCACCTCATCATCCTGTTACAGAGATTTATTGTCGCGCAGATCCGATACGAAGGCGTAAATTAAAACATAAAATTAGTGATTCTGAGATAGGAGTTCTTGTTTCATTAAAAAGTAATGAAACTTCCTCAGAATATTAATTGGTCAAGCGGTAAAATAAAACATGGCAAAATAAGTTGCTTAATACAAGTTACGCTTTGATAAAGTATGAATATGAATTCGTATTAGTACTAACTAATTACTGGTTAATTTAAGATCCAGATAACTCAGCGGTTTCAAGTTAAATGTAATTTAAAACATGGTAGTGAACAATTTGTATTGTTTTCTCTTCATCTGAGTTAATTAATACTCATTAAGTGTTCCAATATTTCAATGCACGCCTTAATCTTGGCGATCTCGCCAACTGTTACATAAACCAGTTATGGTTTTTAACAGTGGCTAATAATGTTAAAAATTTAACAAAAAAAAAATACTATAATAAATGGTCGTATGAGCTACTGATGTCATACATATTTATAATTATTTATACTAAAGTTTCATTTGGACAGTGCGAAGAACGGGGTGCGAGTTTCGTTAAATTGTGGCGGTTCGCGCTCACCTAAATTTTAAAATGATTGATTATCAACGACCATGGTATTCCGCCTATTGCTTACCTTGTAACTTACTCTCTGTGTACCTGTTTTCTGTATTGCTTACTATTCCTGGTGTACAATAAAAAGTCATTGTATTGTATTGTATTGTATTCAAACTGTCCGCAACATATAAATGAGATTTATCCCGTGTGGTGTCGGGTTTAGAGTTAAACCTCTCCACTTTTCCGTGGATGTCGTAAGAAGCGACTAAGGACTTAGGCTAATCCAAGTTTACAACCACGGGACCCATCGCTAGGATATTCAACCGTTACCAATATGAATAAAGATCTATTCAAATAACAAACAAAGTTTTAATAAAAAAATGTTACTTAATTAAAAAACTAAGTACATCAAAAGAAGTTATTTCAATGGCGCCAGTTGCCCGTCGCCCGGCCGGTTGGCTTGGTCGGTTGGTGAGTCGTTCTACAGGCACGGCCCACTCAATATTCGCTTGCGACCCACCAACCCCACCACCCGCCAGTGGGTCGCGACCCAAAGTTTTGAAAACCGTAGGTTAGGGTAGATATATTGTAGGCGATAGGCTAGCAACCTGTCTCTATTATACACTTTTTACCTTTGAATCTAAAATTGGTAATAGTGGCCTCGAAACAGAAACACGACGTAACGTTTTGTGTGCTCTGACTACCCCCTTTGGAAATACAGGCGTGATTTTATGTATGTACATATGTATATACATTTTTTTTATTTATTCAGAAAGAAACAAACAGTCACATTAATACAACAGTAACCGTAAAACAATGAGTAGAAAATAGACCTATAGTTTCCTTAACTGTATAGGTAAAATAATGTTAGCAAAAAACGCGACACAGCAACCAGTCAAGCAAACAGCAATTAATTAACTGAATGGAGATGGAATACATTATGCGTGTCATATGTATTTACTAGTAGTCTTATTATAATTGTTACACAAACATGTGAGTGAACGATTTTAATCCAACTGTAATTTTCTTAATTATTAATAATTAGGGTGTAGACTTTGAAACCAACGTCTAATCACTTTTTTTATATACGAGATTAAACTATCTAAGCAATAGCGGTTGAAATTATCCACTGATGAAACAGCGTCTGCGTTGGACCCAAGTTCAAGTTTACATTCTTATAATCTCCTCGTTATAATTTCGTCAACTTTAAGTGGGCAGAAAAGCGCCCAAGGAAACAAAAAAAAATTAATTACTTTAAAAAAATAATACAATTTTTTTTCTGACTATACTAGCATTGCTATCCAAACTACTTTTATCCGTATTAAGTTTCAAGTAATTACTATTGATCGTTGAAGAATTCTCTCCTACGAAGAAGAGCCTGACCGGACCACCAGTATTTCGCTACCAGATGGTTGTTTTGTAGCCTGACTTGCCATGTTATCATCATCATTCCAGCCTATACACCGTGAAATTTTAGTGGTTGTTTTCCCGAAACGAGGTGATTTAGTATCGATTTATAAGTACTATTTTGACTAGAGTCAAAAATCCGATTGTGAAAAACGAGAGTTGAAAATGACCGCAAACCAATAGTAACGCTTCGTTGGTACAAGTGTCGTACGATCGTACGATAGGTTACCAACGAAGCGTTACTATTGGTTTGCGGTCATTTTCGACTTACGTTTTTCACAATTGGATTTTTGACTCTAGTCAAAATAGTAATTATAAATCGATTTTACAATCGAAACTAAATCACCTCGTTTCGGGAAAACAACCACTAAAATTTCACGGTGTATACGTCCCACTGCAGGGCACAGGCCTTCTCTCAGAATGAGAGGGGTCGGGCCGTAGTTCTCACGCGGGCCCGGTGCGGATTGGGAATTTCACATACACCATTGAATTTCTTTGCAGGTGTATGAATGGATGAATGAATGAATGATTTATTTTGAAATACACCGCAACAGTATTAAACAATGTTTAGCTTAAGTCTAAGAAAAGTACCTGGGCACAATAAATTTATTGCTGGGGTGATTCCAAAAAAGGATTTCCCTCAGCATGCAGGTTTCCTCGCGATGTTTTCCTAAACCGTAAAGCTCATGGTAAATTCCAAATGTAATTTCGCACCTAAATTCCAAAAACTCAGAGGTGCGAGCCGGGATTTGAACCCACGACCCTCTGCTTGAGAGGCCATAGCTTTAACCACTAGGATACCACGGTTCTCCGGGCATAAACTATGCCAAATTTCAGCCCAATTGGATTCCACGAAGTGGTCAAAATGATTTGCAAATGTAGCACAATTTCTAACTACTTAGATCATAATATTCATAATGAACGTTGCAATTTAAAACTTAATACCTAATTAGTTAAAGCTTGTAAAAATAGTACACACTAATTGATATGATTTTTTTCTGCAAGGATAATCCTTAATCGCTCTAACAACTGTATGAATAGGTGCGTTAGATGTTGATAAGTATCTTTTCCTGGCAGATGTTACAGGTGGTAACTGTACCTACTTAAACCGAGACAGGTTCCAGTAAAGCCTACAACTAAAACCTTACCTACTTAATTACAAAATTATTTGTTGTCATCCATCACGAGGCCCGCCAGGCAGTGACATTGCAGAATTATTTACATTTCTTTAACTACAGGACATACATTGTAGTGAAACTTAACTTTATTGTGGGATAATATAATAGCAATCATTAACCGTGCGACACAAATCATTTGCACGACGCACTGACAGCACGCCCCGTGCGACCAGTTTGATGTTCTACGGCAGCAAAGAGTAATACGTAGTTATCTACGGAATTGCAATTTTACAGTACAGAAAGAAGAAAAAGGAAAGGAAGGAATAATAAAAAGATTTTTCTCAAACATGCTATGAAATATTGACGTTATGTTCCTTATAATACGCCACGAAGTGTCACAATGCAGGCGCGGCGTGGTGTGCGGCTAGACGAGAGGTCAATAATGGAATTTCATACAACATTGCTGGCCTTGGCCAGCAAAGTGATCGTCTATTGTTTCATACCATAACGTTTATAGGTCTATGGCATCATAGCATTTAGCCATTAAAAAAAACTATAAGCAATATTTGCATTTTGGTTCATTAGGACAATCTGCCACTACCCTTATTTAAGGTAAAGTAAGATGATGATGATGATGGTGATGTTGATGGTGGTGATGGTGTTGATGATGATGGTGATGTTGATGGTGGTGATGGTGTTGATGATGGCGGTGATGATGATGGTGATGGTGATGATGATGATGATGGTGTGATGATGATGGTGATGATGAGATGATGATGATGATGTTGATGATGATGGTGATGATGGGTGATGATGATGATGATGATGATGATGATGGTGATGATGAGATGATGATGTTGATGATGATGATGATGGTGATGATGATGGTGATGATGAGATGATGATGTCGATGATGATGATGATGATGATGATGGTGATGATGATGATGATGATGATAGTGATGATGATGGTGATGGTGATGATGTTGATGATGATGATGATGTTGATGATGATGATGGTGATGATGATGATGGTGGCGATGGTGATGGTGATGATGATGGTGATGATGACGACGACGACGACGGTGAAAATGGTGTTGATGATGATGATGATGATGATGATGTTGCATGTTTGAGAAAAACTCTATACAAGCCTTGGCCACGAACAGGGATTGCCGGCCTCGTATCTCTAGATGGCCTCGTTAACACTCGGCCATCTATAACTACTCGGCCGGCAATCCCCTATTTCGCGGCCGCTGCAGTAATGTACTATAAACTTAATAATTAATAATTAACTTAATATTTTTTTGACCGATGTTGTTAAAATCTTATTGTCTAACTCTTCTGACGCTTGCCTTCGCAATCATTATTTCTTTCTGTCAAACGGTATAAGATGATGACAGAAGGAGATGGTGAAAGCGAAGGTAAGCGTTAGACAATACGGCATCAGAACTCATAAGATTCAATATATCATAATATCATAAAGCAAGTCAAATTTCAAAGTGGTTTTTCTGGGGAAAATAAAAGTGAATTCCGTAACAATTCCAGTTGTCCGTTTACTCTTTGCTGCTGTCGTTATGTTTTCCAACTTAACTAGCTAACTAGCCCACATTTAAACCCATAATCGTTCACTCAATAAATGAAAAAAACGTTTTACAACGATAGTTATTTTGACAGCCGCACTAACATAAGCAAACAGATCCACTCAATGCGTATCTTTAAGCAAAATTACATAATTACTGTGTGCGGTTTGTGTTATTTCGTAAATACTCATTATTATTTAGCGAAAATTATCGGCGATGGCGTGTGTCAGAGAAAATGACAACAATTTGTAAATATACGTTCTGAGAGTTATTAAGGATACGTTAACCTGTTTTAATATGGGAGTTATAGAGTATTTACCATTTAAAAATGGTGTGAGTTCGGTTGGTATTTCAGGTTCCGGGTATAATTCTCTTCGATTGGATTTAAAAAAAAATCTTTAAATTATGATGTAAGTATTGATTTATACATTAGTGGATGCTAGTTTAACAAGATGGTAGGTGACACCTCGTTAAGGTATAGAACGTTAATCTATAGATCATAATATTATGTACTTACCTATAATTATTTATAACACGTTAGTATATCTTAAGGATAAATTATTTTATGGCAATAAAATTACTTACTTACTACTTACTACGCTGGCTCAAGGACCCAAAGAGGATCTTGGCCTCCGACACCAGAAGACGCCACTCAGCACGGTCCTGCACTACTTCACGCCAGTGGGTTCTTCTTAGGGCGTTCAGGTCCTTTATGACTACCTCGCTCCAGCGATATCTGGGACGTCCAACCGGCCGCTTACCGATCGGACGCCCCAAATATGCTCTCTTAGCGGCACGATCCTCCTCCATTCTCTCAACGTGGCCCAGCCAGCGCAGTCGGGCAGATTTTGTTTCGCCGATAATATTGGGCTCAGCCACCAGGTCTTCGATTTCTTAATAAAATTACTATTATTAATATATTAAATTAAACATAATTGTTGTGCACTTGAAAGATAGACCAATAAATTGCATGGAACCATTTAAGTACTACAGTGAAATAAACCTAAAAACATTTACCCCTAATATTTTTCCCTACAGGTGTTTAATGAAACTTGCATGCATACTGCTTGCAACATATCGTCGGACATAGTACAAAATGCGGTTATCTACCAAACGTTAATAGCGCGTATCGGCACTACATGTAATTTTCATTATTTGATTTATTTTAGTGAATTTGCAGCAAAAACGGAAATTGGTCAAATATTATAATAGATAGGTACGCGGAATTATCCAATGCCAGTTAAGCGGATTTGCACTATCCCCAGGCCGACGATATGCTGCAATAATCTAGATGCGCTGAACCGATTTAGATAAAATTCGATATGAAGATAATTTGACACCTTGGAAAGGCCATGGGATAGTTTTTATCCCACAAAATTGCATAGTTTCTGCGGGATAGCGATAAACGTATTATTTGCAGATGGAGTCGCGGGGAACAGCTACATAGTAGTGTATTTTTTTAAGGCCGCTGTGGAATCACAGTCAATAAAGCTAGGCACTTATAACGAAGTAGTCCTGACCCGTTTTTTTTTTCCAAAAAATGATTTATTCGGCCTCCCGCTATTCTTGTTTACGAAGTGATCGCGAACACAAAGCGGGAGATCCGTATCACTCCGCCTAAATGCGTTCGGCATGATGCGAGAGTTTTGACACCAAACACACGCGATAAAATCTAAAACATCTAATGTTTTAAACAAACTCTTTTATGTGGGCTAACTTAATTTTGTGAGAATAAAAGATTTACACCAACGGTTGATGTATTGATATGGAATATGAATTTGTTTTTTAAATCGATGCGGGAGCTATAAATGGGTGCATCCCGTAGCGATCGGCGTCTAGCTATAAAAATAACCACATTTGATAAAGAATTGATGTAAGTATATAAGTTTCGAAAAAAGCCGCTGTAGTCTAGTGGTATAACCTAGGGCCGCTCTAGCAGAGGGTCGTTGGTTCGAGCCCAGCTTCGCGCCTCTAAGCTTTACGAAATTTACGTCCGAAATTTACCAATGGATGTACAGTGAAGAAAAACGTCATGAGGATCTGCAGACGTTCAATGATGTGTGTAAAGTTTTCAATTCGCACTGGGCCGATGTGGGAACACGGCCGAAGCACTCTCATTTCGAGAGGAGGCCTTTGCTCTGCAGTGGGACATTTATAGGCTGGGATGAGATGAGATATGTTAGTTTCGAGAAGCGTTTAAATTAATAACAAGATAATTGATTCCATAATTTGTCTGAACAATAATTACAAAAGGACGCATTCTTTATGGTAAGGGTTATTTATAAGCATTATTCAATGTAAATTACCTCAAATAATAAAATACATCATCAAGTTTTATAATTGTATATAAAAAGTAACTTATAATTTGGCTGCACACCCAGACCCAGTATCAAGGTATCGTTCAGTTTTGAGACACCATGTATAATAATGAATATCGGCAATAAATCCTACTGATGGCACTCTTAGAAAGATTTCTACATCACGAAGTAAGCCCATGAAGGGCAATAAGAGGATTTATCTTAAATGTTAAGCAAATATTGTTGATAAACTGTGAGCCGAAGCCACTAGCAGGGTATGCAACTAAGTACGATTCTATCTTTCAATAGAAAAGTCTCACCACTAGGTTACTTCGTTTTGATGAAAAAAAAAAGTAAACATGCCGCACTTTCAGAACAATACTGACACAACTCAAATTATTCTTATTTTTAAACTAAATCTGTTTTTCTTTTTCATAATCATCATCATCCCAGCCTATATACGTCCCACTGCAGGGTATAGGCCTCCTGTCGGAATGAGAGGGCTTGGGTTGTAGTTCCCACGCAGGCCCGGTGCGGATTGGGAACTTATACACCACACTTTTCTTCTTCTTTCTTTCTTTTCTTTTTACACACAGTTTATTTTTGAAATAAGAATAATTCGAATTGTGTTAATCTCGTTCTCAAGGTGCGATGTGTCTTAGCATTTAATAAATACATCACAGAAAACCAGAAGTATACTCGGTTCTAAGGTTCGGTATATAAAATTTTAACCTTTCCGTCGCTTTACATTTTGGAGGTAGCTGTTTTTGTTCATTCTCATCCTGGTCTGTTCAATAAACTGATGGAGACGCGCCGGCTCCCTGTTCGTTCTCAATATCAATATACATTGTGTAGTAAAATTTGTAAAACAGCATTGGTGCGCAAAAGTGTCTTAGGAATGGCTCCTCAAATATTTAATAAAATTCCAGATTCTTTTAAAGAAATGACATTGGCGCAATTTAAAAAAAGGCTGTCATTATTACTTTTAGAAAAATGTTATTATACAATCAATGATTTTTTAAGTGATAACAATTTATAATTATTAATGTTTATTGTAATTTTTTGTTTTTAGTGTTTTTTTTTATGACATTTTATGAATTGTTTGATTATTTCATTTGACTGGACTACATACATATAATATTTATTGTTGCATAATTGATAAAATTGCTCATAATGTTATTTATAAGACCCTGATATTTTGTACGCCATGTGGCAAAACATACAAGGTTCTAATTTTTAAGTTTTCCATCTATTTTTTTTGTACCTATGTTTGACAAATAAACATTATTATGTTGGTACGGATTTCCGATCACGGGCCCATGGGGACCCGGTCATTTGAAAGGCATTCATGGGGCCGAAGCCAACATGAAGAGGCCTTTGGTACCATATAATATAAATGAGATGGGCGCAACTATTATTATTATGTTGGTACGGATTTCCGATCACGGGCCCATGGGGACCCGGTCATTTGAAAGGCATTCATGGGGCCGAAGCCAACATGAAGAGGCCTTTGGTACCATATAATATAAATGAGATGGGCGCAACTATGGAGGTCTATCCCCTAATACACCATGAGGATGTGCTAGCGGACAGTCCTCCACAGTTGCCAATCTATTGCCAGGTAGGAATCGACATGGAATTGGCTATGGGGTTGGGATGTTGTGGACAGGATTACCGGGCTATGGAGTCAGATAACGGACACCTACCATTTCAATATCTCATAAACTGAACTTTTGGTAGGCGGTGACTCGCCATTCACTAAATGGGCCCCTCAAACTATTGCCCACTCGGGGCAACGAGGCGGCAACATTGGTGTGAACGGCTAAGGATGGAGAGGTGTTCCTGGACTTTAAACTTCAAAATGCCAACTCGCCACTTACGGAAACATCCATCCTTCGAGCATTAGCTCTTGCGCTCCACTCTAGGCGACCGACAAAGGCAAACTAGAGGCGGGGTGGGTGTGTAACTGTGTGTGAGTGTGTGTATAAGCGCATGTGTGTATGTGTACCCCTGGAGGTCTCGGGTTCGTGGTGTCGCTACGCACCAACAGCTCGCCACAAGCCGCCCTGCGATGACTGACTGCACTGGTGACACGACAACACCAGCGGGCGATGAGGTCGTCATATCCCTACGCCTTTTGACTGACTGCGCTGGTGACAGACACCACAACACCAGCGGGCGATGGGGTCGTCACATCCCTACGCCTATTATTATGTTGGTACGGATTTCCGATCACGGACCCATGGGGACCCGGTCATTTGAAAGGCATTCATGGGGCCAAAGCCAACATGAAGAGGCCTTTGGTACCATATAATATAAATGAGATGGGCGCAACTATGGAGGTCTATCCCCTAATACACCATGAGGATGTGCTAGCGGACAGTCCTCCACAGTTGCCAATCTATTGCCAGGTAGGAATCGACATGGAATTGGCTATGGGGTTGGGATGTTGTGGACAGGATTACCGGGCTATGGAGTGAGATAACGGACACCTACCATTTCAATATCTCATAAACTGAACTTTTGGTAGGCGGTGACTCGCCATTCACTAAATGGGCCCCTCAAACTATTGCCCACTCGGGGCAACGAGGCGGCAGCATTGGTGTAAACGGCTAAGGATGGAGAGGTGTTCCTGGACTTTAAACTTCAAAATGCCAACTCGCCACTTACGGAAACACATCCATCCTTCGAGCATTTAGCTCTTGCGCTCCACTCTAGGCGGCCAACAAAGGCAAACTAGAGGCGGGGTGGGTGTGTAACTGTGTGTGAGTGTGTGTGTAGGCGCATGTGTGTATGTGTACCCCTGGAGGTCTCGGGTTCGTGGTGTCGCTACGCACCAACAGCTCGCCACAAGCTATTATTATTATTATTATTAATGCAACCAAAATTACTGCTGAAAATAAATTTAGGTCTAAGTCTAGAATTTATCAGCCGAGTAGGGGAGAGGTGGCATGAAAAGAACACGTATAAAATAATTGTCATTAATCAATTCACAGTTGTTTATTTACGCATCTTTAAAAAATGTGTATTTTTTTTTTACATAAAACTGGCCCGTGATTGACCACTATCTCACCTGATGAAAAGTGCAGGTGAGGCCAAAGGTGTACCTCACTGGTTCAGTAACAGCCTATTCACTCTAGCCTTGAAGAGACCTAGGTTGTATTTATCAGGAAATACAGACGACGGGAGCGAATTCCATTCTCTAGCAGTTCGCATTAGGAAGGATGACGCGAAGCGCTTCGTACGAGCCACTGGAATACTAACCACATAAGGATGAAGACGCTCCCCCCGCCTGGATGTCCGTTGGTGAAATGGAGATGGAGGAATTAAAATCATGTAATTCCTGCGCACACTCTCCAAAATGTATCCGATAAAAAACAGACAGACAAGCAACTCGACGACGGTGCCCGAGGCTCTGTAGCCTACCACCGATTGACGGACTATCACCAATGAGTCTTCGGGCTCGATGCTCCACCGCATCCAACGCCGCCAACTGATACTTGGCAGAACCGTCCCAAAGGTGGCAGCAGTATTCCATACATGATCTAACCTGTTTTAATTTCCTATTTTCCCTTTAAGAAACGGACTTATATTTTGAATTGCTTTCAATACGCTTCCCTTTCTTCCCTCTCCCTTATTTTGTTGTTTTAGGTTTCTTGAACTCCCGAAAAAATCCGCTTCCGCGGGAAAAGTCCCGAATAAATCCGCTTCTACTGAGTCGCGTTCAGAAGCATGGTCATTTTGCAATGCGCATGTTCTACGTATGTATGTATGTGTAAGAGATCTCTCGGTAATTAATCCACTCAAAAGCTCATCGAACCGAACCGATGGCACGGTTTTGTGGAGAGGAGATCTTTAACCAACACGAAAAGGGGGTCTTAATAAGCTATACCTACCGCTATGTCTGTGCGTGTGCTGTCTGTATGTCTGTCTGTAGCATCATAGCTCTTGAACATTTGAACTGATTTGAATGCGGTTTTTTTATTTGAACGCAGGTTTTTTGGCAATGGTTCTTAGACAAAATTGGTTCAGCCGTTTCAAAGTTATCAGCTCTTTTGATAGTTGCGGAAGGGATCTTAGACGCATAATGGGTTTTGTACTTTATTTTCAAACATTATGTGTGGTCCCACGACCTTATTGCGTTCGTTTTTTTTAATTTTTAATTTATAATTATTAAACTCTGGGTACTTGAATGTAAACAAATGCCAAAGAAACGTCATTGAAAAATTGTAGTATAATAACGCAGCATGTGGCTTAAGTTTCAGTTGCCGCTAGAAGCCAGCTTTAATAACACACTTACAAAGTCCGGTACCTATTAGTTTTGCCAATTTACAACATGTTATAACTTGTAGGCGTCTGACATGAGACAGGGAACGTGGCAGCGTCTTCAACCAGTTCGCTAAGCTCGACCAAACAGAAAGTGTTATACGATTATGAGCATTTGTTTGTGTGTGATTGTTGATAAGTCTGTTATTTATTTCTCTGGTCATGTTGTTGACTTGGTTTGTGATAAGAACAGACTTGAAAGCTATGTATAAGATTACGCGGACAATTAACCTTTTGATATTTAAAACTGTTGGTGTTCCAATGTTTTCTCTATTTTCCATCATCATTATTGTCATCATTCCAGCCAGTCATACAGGGCACAGGCCTCCTCTCAGAATAAGAGGGCTTGGGCTTCACACACAATTTGAACTGAATTTCTTCGCAGGTGTGCGCAAGTTTCCTCATGACATTTTCCATCACCGTAAAGCTCATGGTAAATTTTAAATATAATTTCGCACGTTAATTCCGAAAATGACTGAGGTGCGAGCGCGGGCTCGAACTCACTTTCCTCTGCTTGAGAGGTCACAGGTCAAACCACTAGGACAGAGTAAATATTAAAAATAATCTTTTTTATTGTGCCGAGTGCCGAAGCATTTAAGCACAGACAATTATTATCACACACAAGTCCAACAACAATAACAAACAACGAATCCTACAACCTAATATAACCAGCAGCAGCAGCTTTATAGCTTTTATTTTAAAGTGATTACTCTGAACACCACAACCCTAATCTGCTCACGCAAGGAGGAATGCGGGTCCTAGGGTGCTCAACTCCTACCTGCATACATTAGGATCTGCACGCCACTTATTAGCATAGCTCACCTACAGACCCGTTGCCCGTATTCACACTGGCACCATAAAAATAGAAGCTGAATTATACTGGGATCTAGTCCTGGCTAGATTAAGAAAAGGCGTGGAGATGTCCACACCGAATCGATACCGATACAATTCGGACCGCGGAAGTTTGCGTCTGAAAGTCAGAAAGTTACGCCGCAAACATTTTTAGATGTCAATGGGATGTGGGTACAATACGACGAGTAATTATCGACCTAGAATGAATGATAATGTGTGGAGATGTTGCAATACAGAGATCTCTTTTCAGGCAGTTGTTTTGCTTGGGAACCGAAGTCCGAAGAAAGAGAGTTAGAAGTTGTATTTATGCTTGCGAGGTGAGAAACTTCGATAACGCGATGTAGAATGTAGCGGTTTCTCTAATTGATGACCAGGGCCCAATTGCATAACAAATTACAAGCAAATAGTATTAGTGAATTTCAATACAAAATAGCTAATACTATTAGCTTGTAATTTGTTATGCAATTCGGCCCAGGTGGTGCTCAAAGTCTCAAGTTATTGCCATAAGGAATTATTAGGTCGTGCATTATTGTTGTTAATTCTGGGTCGAAAAATACAGGGGTACACCCATTGCTTGGAAACTTGCATTGAATGTGGCTTGAGGTTACCTTCACGGATTTCGACTTACGTGTTGCGAATTGTTATAAATGATTGAATAATGCGTTTATTGGGCCGTAGTTCCCACGCGGGCCCAGTGCGGATTGGGAACTTCACACACACCATTGAATTTCCTCGCAGGTGTATGCAGGTTTCCTCACGATGTTTTCCTTCACCGCAAAGCTCATCGTAAAATTCAAATGTAATTTCGCACATAAATTCCGAAAAACTCAGAGGTGCGAGCCGAACCCACGACCCTCTGCTAGAGATGTCATAGGTCAAACCGCTAGGCCACCACGGCTTTTTTCATTCTGAGAGGAGGCCTTTGCCCTACAGTGGGACGTATATGGGCAGTGATGATGATGATGGGTTTATTTCATGTAGGACAGTACCCATGTTTTGAAACACACACACAGGTGTTTTGATACAGGTAGGTATTGCATCGCCGTAGCTATATTGCACGTGTGTTCGCGGAGTAGCAAGGTAACGATAGAAATTATGAATAATCCGCAGCTTCGTCATCACTACTATATCCTATTGACCGCTACCTACTTAACTTTCTGTGACTGACCTGAATAAAAATAATAATGGCATTTAATTTATCGAACAAAAAAACTTAGCTGCTTTTAGTACTACTCTAATAATATAATAATAATAATATGGGCTAATATTAGCCGGCAATAATATCGGGTAGAACAAAGCACTCAAAACCAGCTTTAAGGAATAAATACATAAGTATTATTATGATTACGTTAGATATTTTTGTACGCTTTGTTCTATGATATCTGCCGGTGACTGTAAGATAATTGAGAGCAATGTCCTTTAATAATGGTCAATTTACATCACTTAAGTTACTAATCAAGGTTAGATTGGGTCTTTAAACCGTTGATACACAAAATTTAGAAAACTGTCAATAGATTAAACGTACCTACGTTTGATTTAATTTGTAGATTCACTTATTAGCTAGCGGGAATTCATATTAATATGTACACGAAAAAAATTGCAAGCAGGCATATCTCGATTGCGAAATAACGAAATATTTTTTGATCCTATCATTTAAATGATTTTTTGGCACACCACCTAATACCTTAACAACATTTTTCATCAGTATTCTGTAAATAAAACGAGTTTTTCTGTTTTTTGTGGAAAATATCTCAATGCTGACTGTCTCCACATGTTTCTGTGATAGTTTGACAGCAATATGCAGCGCATATTAGTGGTAAGTGTGGTCGAACGTATGCAAAACCAACCAGTCGGCTCACGCGCCGTCGGAACGCCATCTACATGCAAATTGTTTATCTTACCCTCTTACTGTTTATTAAGGCATTAGGATTATCCCTACACACAACACGCGATTATCTTATACACTTTTGCGATTGAAGTCTTATTGATAGAAGAGAAATAGAAATATTATCCACAATCGATGTACTTAGCTAATTGTACGGCTCTCCCGCTGTCGATGACCACAGGTTTTTCGTGTTTTTGTAGCTTATAATGCGTTATTCCTACATTGATCCTTTTCAAACCACTATTTCTGCAATATAAGCCGTGTTTTCGAGTAAATAACTTCGTTAAGGACTGGGCTGGAAAAATATATATTATATTACTGTTTCTAGCAGCCATTTTAGCTCGCAGGACATTTATATCTCTACTACAATTAATAAATAGTTCTACAGTCGTAACGATTAGGCTATTCCAATGTTCCAACTATTTTTTGTGGGTGCAATTTGAACTAGTTCAACTAGCATTATCTCCATATTATAACAAGATGCTGTTTTTCTGGAGCGCAGTGTAATGTGCAGGTATGGGTATGACGTCGCTCCAATGCCCGACTAGGTACAATTAGCGCATCCACTAAAGGAGTTGCACCTGCTAAAACTTTGTAATTGTTAGCTTACAATGTTAATTATTTTGAAAAGTAGTCTAATAGGCCTGTCTTGTTACAGCAAAAAAACAAAGAAAGATATATTACATGCCAACATTAACAACGAATTATTCTTTTTAAATACAATGAACTGGTATCTCAATTTTGGGCAACTACTTAAAGCAATCTTTCTCATTTCTCAAGAGTCATCTCGAGAAGGACTAAGTTGAAGACATTTTGAAGGCACAATGTAGAGACGAAATATTGTGTTCTATATACTATTTTTTTCTCAAGTCACAACTGTATTAACCTGACCTACACAATTTAGATTCCAAATTTTAACTAAACCTTTAACTTGAAAGTTAATAAGTAATCGATTGGATTTTTGCAGCACAAACCACCGTCCTTGACGAAGGCCGCGCCGCGTGTGAGTGACCTGTCAACCGGGCGCGCGCCGCGTGCGCTCGCGCCACGCCACACCACCATGTTAATTACTACGACCAATAAGGCGCCCCGTCAACATATTTGTTTTTTTTTTTTAATTTATGAATTGTCCGTTTCATTAAAACCAGCCAGCAAGCAACCATCCAATTTTTTTTTAGTGGCCTTCGACAAAATGCCAAGATTAATTCGCTACCACCTAGCCTACAAGCCTGTTGGTATTCAATGAAATAAAAATCCTAGAAAGCTCGCCGAATTCCTGATCGTTATTATTGTAATGACGACTTTTAATAGGCATTGAAAAAATATCGATACCCAGTCAAGGCATCTACAAACTAGTGTAGCTTTTCCTTATTCGTATAGTTTTGATCGTTTTAAGAAACACAGGTTTTTTTTTGATTGCAAACATTCTTTAAACTGGTTTTTTGTAATCTTCGCACCGTACCTAGATATCACAAGTAGGCATAAAAATTGCAAGCATCTATTCTATTTGCAACCACTGTCCAAGTTTATGCTGGTCACTTATTTCGTTTACCGGTTTGTTCGAGTGAAGTAGAAACTGCCGTAGTTTAAAGTCAAATTACGTGTTTGTCGGCGTTGTTTTGATTGGCCGTCGTGCCCGTCAATGAGATCAAAGATGCAGCCGCGTGCGTCGCCCGCGCATATCGTCGCCGATCTTTCTCTTTGGCGTTGACTCGGCGCAGCGACATCGTCCAAACAGGCGCCGCCGCTGTTGGCAATTAATGCAACCAAAGATCATCAATAAACAACTTTATCACTTCATCGCCACTGACACCAGAGGTATTTAACAACTACGAACCAGTATATTATAAAAGTTTTGAATCACGCACAGCTTTCAACATATTCCGAGCGCAGCAGTCGCCTTTTGCTTAAATTATTTTTTTGTCACGCTACCACATATCTCGCGGCTTAAAGATAAGATTATGTTCAATGCCAGGAAAGATCACAAAGTGGGCTGTGTATTTCAAAGCATTGCTTAGTTGAGGGAGGCTGTGTTATGATAAGCGCTCGCCAAAGCAATGTTCTAATGACCGAGTGCTGTATTTTAAAGGCTGCTGGACCAATTATGGCCATTTAAACGGATGGCCGGAGCGTATGACGAGCCGGTCGGTCTAGCTGTCAAGCCTTCTACGGTAATCCGATGGCTCGATCAATGCCGGTCCTTTGATATACCTTCATGGTAATTTAGACGCAATTCGACGGTTCCGAGCGCTTTAATGCTACACGCACGGGATAAAAGTGTTTGAATATGATAATGATCGACATCTTATAATAGCTACTGTCAATGTTTTACTAAATATTTATAGATAAATTCTTGCTAATGATGCTTCATATCAATACTACTTTGTACAAAAGGCATCCACGCATTAATGACGGTTTAACTTTACTTGCAGGCACATGCCATTGCCGTGGAAGTTGAGACTTGTTAAGTGTAAACACGATGACAGTTCCAACACAAGGATTAGCGACGGCGATTGCTAAAATACATACCTAGATGTAACTTTGTAGTAAATACTATTTGGCTCGTTTTGTAACTGCCGTTCATTTGGAAACTAAAAATTAATCATTGATCGTTTATCGCTTACAACGAGATCTCGAACGAGCGAGGCGATCGCGGCGCGAGATTCGATCGAGTGCGCAGAAGCTTGCGTGCGACTCACGCGCCGATACAAAGAGATACGCTCCGGAGATCATGCGCATTGATACTAAATCACATACATATCAGTTACTAGCTGCATATCGTGGGAGATTACTTCGAGTAAGAGTTATATTTTGCGTTTCGCCTTGGGCCGCCTCAATCCGTATGAATCAGGAACTTAAAGTTTGGATTAAGTTAAGTTAACGATTACTTATATTAAGTTTTCTTTGACTATTGCAGAATTGGAAGTAAGCATTTTATTATATGGATTGTTTAAGCTCGAATACTCCTGTGAAAGAGATTTTGGAAATACTTAAATATGGGGAGACATTTAATATACAACGCAATATATTATTAAACCTTTAAACAAAGGCTCTTTAAAACCGCCCAGCATTTAAGTACTTCCCAAAATTCAAGTACCTTTTCATACCATACCAGTTTCACGGTAGTTCCTGAAACAGAGGGGTCACCTTAACCTGATCGTACGCATTACGCCCTGGCCAGGACTACGCGCGGACGGCGGCACGACAGGAATACTCCATGTTCATTGCGCAGTTTAAGCGCTACCCACACTTCGGTTTATTATCAAAACACGCAATATATTATAAAACCGGTTGCCTCGCCGCCGGTCGCACAATCATGACCGCCCGTGTTACGTTACGTTAGGCATGCGGCCGCAGGCCGTTCCCTCCCACCATTGTGCGCACACTGTAACTTTTCGTTAACAAGACCTAAGTAGGTATACCGACGTAAGTCAATGACTTCTCGCCATTTGAACATCCTTTAATACCACGTATTAACGCAATCAAAAATAACAATACCAACAACTGTCAATATGTACATTAAAAGGACTTAAGAAAGTGAGTTGTAGATTTTTATTGAAATTTTATTGCACACCAGAGTTATGTAATAAATACGACTCGTAAAGTCAAAATTTAAAATACAGGATAATGCTAAATTGAGAATAAACAAACACCGTATACTTCAACACGCTGAATTGATGCGAGATATACAACGAACAAAAATAATCATACACACAACTAGCAGAATACCTACATCATTAAATGTATACCGACCTAGGACTTTAGAATTAAACTGACTAGTTTCAAAATTATTCTCATTATAAAACTAAACCTGAATTTTTAGTACAATGTTCATTTTTAAAATGAGAATATTTAAAATTGAGGCAGTTTCATTCTGAAGGTAAGAAGAGTGCCTCTTTATCGTATTCGGTGTTTAAAGGTACAGCAATTTAACGTCTAAATTCAACAGTTATCAGTACGTTGACTTCAGGATCAACAATAGGAATTACATGGTTATGTAATTGATTATTATTTCTTGTTGGTTTTTATTCAAAAGGCGCTGCGAAAAAAAATCCATATAGCTTGTGACTTGCACCACAGTCGAAACTCGAATCGTACTCACATTTGTAAAAACCTCGTTTTGGCGCATTGTATTGACACACGATAAATATACACATTTGCGGGTTTTTGGATTGCGAGCCAGGATCAGTGACTTATGTGCTTGTGTAGATGAGGCATTGTTACAAACATCAATAAAATGCCCAAAAAACGAGAGCGTCGAGAGCATTCGTCCTGGTGCTAGCGGTTTTGAAAACAAAAGATTTCGTAATAAAAAGTTGACAAATCAATAGATTTAAATGTGCGGAAAGTTATGAAAACGATAAAAAAATAGTTTCAACAGTCATGAAGTCAAAATTGATTTTTACGAAAAATCACGTAGGTAAATACTAAATATAAGAAATACTTTAAGTACCTAGGTCATTTTTACCTACTATGGTTTAATATTTATTTGTATTATTAAAGCTCTTTTTTTTTAGTTAGCCTACTTTTGTGTCCCACTGCTGGGCCAAGGCCTCTCCTCTCTTACTCCACTCCTGCCTATCAAAGGTGAGCTCCCGCCATCCCACATTATAGGCATCTAGTTTGTCCCTCCATCTCCTTTTCGGTCTGCCTCTACGAGGGTTGCTACGAAAGTTTTTAGCTGTATCAAAACCATTCTTTTTATTTTGTAAATTACTTTAATATTTTTCAAAATATACCCCTCCAAGGTCTACACATCGCCTCATTCTAAAAAACCAATCCTCAAAACACTTAAAAAACGCGTTCTGCGGTAGGTCGAAGAAAAGCCGCTCAAATTCTTGTACTGCCTCGTCCGAATTCATGAAAGTCCGGCCACGCATCATTTTCTTTACAGCGGGGAATAAGAAAAAGTCACACGGGGCCAGGTCAGGGTTGTAGGGTGGATACGACACCATCTGAACACCTGTGCTGTTCAAAAAGTCCATTGTTTTTGCTGCAGTGTGTGCTGGTGCATTATCTTGGTGGAAAAAAAATCCCCGAATGCCGCTCTTTGGGCGTTCCTCACCCAGTTTTTCGAACGCTTGGGGTAGACAAACTTCGGTGTACCACTGGCTAGTAACTGTTCTTTGATCTTCAAGTGGAATTACAGCCACTGATCCACTGCGACGGAAGAAAACGGCGATCATTTTTTTGTTGACACTTCGGCCTCGAGCAATTTTTAAAGGCGGGTCCGTCTTCTTCAAACACCCACTGCATAGATTGCTGCTTTGTCAGGGGGTCATAGCAGTATATCCAAGACTCATCAGTAGTAAGGATGTTAGAAACCTGCTGGGAATGGCCTCCGTCAAATTTGCTGAGCATAAACTGACACCAATCTACACGCTGGGTTTTTTGCTCTGCGGTCAGCAAATGTGGTATCCAACGCAACGCGACCTTCCTGACGCGAAGATGATCATGTAAAATGCTTAAAACTGCGGGTGATCCAATGCCTAGTTCATGTTCGATTTCCCGAAGCGTAATATTCCTTCGTTCCTTAATCAACCACTCGGCTCTGATCACGTTTTCTGGCGTTACTGCACTTGACGGCCGTCCTGGTCTCGGCTCATCTTTGATGCACTCTCGTCCCCGTTTAAACCCGCGGTACCAATACGAAACTGTGGCTAACGAAGGAGCGGACGTCACAAATGCAACGTTTAAATTTTTGTGAGATTCCTTGAATGTTAAGTTTCTTTTATAGTCATAGAATATCATAGCACGAAATGCTTCTAGCGAGAGCTCCATTGCAAAAACAAAACTGGACTGACATTGTCAACAAAAAAATTAAAAAAAGAAAATGTTACTGGCCAGTTTGCAATGTCACTATACAAAGAGGTTAATAGATAAATTATCTTTAATTTATCATGCAATTTAGGAATAAAATATTTATAGTTTTCATACAGCTAAAAACTTTCGTGGCAGCCTAGGTATTACGGTATCCGTCACTAGAGACCCATTCCGTGGCAATTTTGGCCCAACGTTCTGGCCCAAAGCTTATTTAGGATTTGAAAACTATGAGTGTAAAAAATATATAATATATATGTTAATAAATACCTAAATAAAAAAAATCTCGGCTGATAATTAGTTACGTTTAATTATTCCTTATAACCTAACCTAATCTAACCTATAAACAGTTTTTTTTTTTACTTTTAATTCCATTTTTCATGCATTGTCATCGGAGGTGGACATCGGAACCGTCAATCGGGTCATTGAAAAACGTACTTACAACAGAGTTGTTATAACATTCTCTTTTCCAATTCGGTTAAAAGGAGTTAAGTCGAAGATGCAAAAAATGTGTTTACATACATTGTTACTTAAATAGGTTGTTTGCTACTTAATTTCTAAAATAGATACAAGTCATAGAGTGGCTCTGGGAAGAAGATCTATGGATTAGCCCGAAACATGTCGAGCTAAACTCGATCATAGACGTGTGTTATCCGTATTTTTTCACTATGAGTGAGTCTCATGGTAGTTTTATGTTCATACATACAAGTCATGTTAATATTAAAGTTGACCCACTAATAAAATAAACGTTACAAGTGCGTCTATTACAGTGCCGTTGAACATACTTTCGTCGTTTTGTCAGAACCATAAAAGATAAAAAAAAAACCATTAACACGTGTGTGTTTCAATAATCGATGAATCCTGATGTTAAAACTTTTTGTTTAAATTTGGGTTCACTGGGAAATTATAAAAACATTACTCCATTACATTAAAACATCTCATGAAATTTAGTTTGTAGATAACGGTAGATACCTCTGGTATAACAACACATAGGCTATTTTTATCCCGATATTCCCTCGGGCATGTAATTTAAATCTAAAATAACCGCTAATTCTAAAGACAATAAATGTTGCACGGCTGATGGCACGGTAAATAAAGACCCTATATAATTATTGGGAATTCTTAAGGATTTTAGTATAATTTCAGAATTTAAAATCGTGCCAGATCTAATGTTTTACGCAAGCGAATCAACGGGGAAAAGCTAGTTAGTGCAAATAGAAAACATGGCTGACAATAATAGACTCGTAGCACTAAAAACTTGATCAGCTAATAGACATGATTATAATGTTGTAAATGTTCAATGGTTGTTTAATATTTTGTGCCAACACGGTTAAAGCCTCACCAATCTTTTTACCGAACCCTTATCTTTTAGATATACTCGTGCTACAATAAAACGTATAAGTTCAGTTAATACGAAGCAATATAAAGGAATGCTGCACGAGCGCCACCCTTAAAAAAGCCTAATTTAATTTAACAGGTAGGCACAGTTTCTTTAATCATACCCTTACCATTAAATTACATAGTCCATAATAGCTTCCGAGCAATCAGCAATTCTTCATTTTTGCTACTGTTTTTTTGTGGCCTTAAAAAAGAAACTCACCCCCAACTTAAGCTTCGACGCAACTTTGTATTAAAATCAGACTCATTAACATTAATTCGGTAATTTAATAATTTTATAGCAAAAAAAAAAGATTTGCTTCTACTCCATTCAGTGACCAAAAAACTTCAAAAATCTTTAAGTAGTGTTTACATAGATATTAACATTGTATAAAGATGTTGCCGTGGTTTTAAACTTACAGCAGTTTTCAATGTCGTTAAATAACATCTTAAAATACGTAATGGTAAATTACCGGCCTAATGCTTTCTGGAAGGATAATGCGCGGTGTAATACACACACTACCGGAGGGCCAGTATAATGTCTGTCAGCACACGTCGGTAAAATTACAAGGGGTACGATGAAACTTAGCACTCTTAGGTGTCAAAATTGCCATAATTTCCACGGACGATGTGCGCCACGCCTCTTCTTAAAGCAAGCCGACGTTTTTGCTGCCTTCGAAAATTTCAAACTCAATTTTTTTAATGATTTGTGGCCGCCACCGAACCGATATACCAAAATTGGATGATCGGAAACGAAACCCCTATCGTGTGAAAATAATATCGAATGCTTCCTTGCGTCGAAATGATTAGTGGATTGAGCCTTGTTCTTATTTGACTCCTGATCGAAATTGGAGATACATTTGAACACGAAATATCAATAACCAATATAAGAATGCTATAACATCCGCTGATACGTCCACTATTGCTATCTAAATGCTTGATGGCGGCTCAAATCGTGACTTTCGCTTTTACGGCATGTTAAAAACAATAACCAATGCTACTTAAACAAATAAAACACAGGAAACAAACATATGCGTACACTACATAGATTAATTGGGCAGTGACGATGCTGTTTATGATTTATTAACTCACAGATAATATTGAATCAATGAATGGATTGGGTACTCGTAAGATTAAATTTATTGGGAGTGTGGCTACCTTCGTCTTTTTTAGAAATACAGTAGGTATACAATCTTACCGACGACTCCTGCACATAACGCCTATTTCACGCTTGTTTACTTTTTTTCGTAATATTTTGATGAGTATTGATAGCAAAATTAGTTACATGTATTCTACGGTCATCCAGACGTGAAATTGGTAACGTTTGGAGTGCGCCGGCGAGTCAAGTGTGGCGACAACAAACTGCGTTAAGCTTTGTTGCCCGTTACGCCGAATTGCGCAAAAGGGGTTCCTACCTGCGGCTGTGTACAGCCAAGAAAAAGATTTCTACCATCATATATTCACAACCTATGCAATTTAACCGAAACTTGCGTTGCCGCGTCTCGCTGTATTACACAATTCACAATAGAACCCTTCGTTCAATCTACTTAGGGACCAGTTTTTTCGTATGTTTAATTTTACTGCGCGCTGAAGTCAACAAGGTGGACTCTCAAGGGTTCTCGACAAACTGCTAAACAATTGTTGCGTCATGGTCAATAGAGCATGGTGAGTTTTTGCACATGTTTTTTCAGACGATCCTGAAGTATCTTACCGGGATCGTTATACAATCGCCTTTTCTAATTTACGCGGCTTTCTGGAAAGGATTTTGAGATTATTATAAGGGTTACCTACGTTAAGCTACCTATGCAATTTAATCAGATTAACTCAATAGATTTGCGTTCTGTTGTGTATGTTGAAAGTTACGTGGTAATTCTTGAGAACTTTCTAATAATCGGTAGGTAAGCGTATTTCACAGGTTCAGTTGATGCGGTAGTATACATAAACTTCCGCAACAAACACTTTTTTAAATTAAAGTTGATGTATACTTATGTTCACATTTACACGATGTAAAAAATATTTCCAAATAGCATAGGACTAAATCCATTACAAATATTAACACAAGCTATTTAGAAACGTTTGTTTGCGCAACGTGAAATGTAGTTAAATTGCTGGCTTGAATTCGGAATTGATTTTGAATTCTATCTACAAAATTAATGATATTTCTGATCAAAAACTAAATTCGTTCAATGTTTTTTTTGCCGAATCTGATTTCCTATTTTAACGCCTATTGTGATGAAATAGATTTTAACAAAAGATTATTAACACGGATGTTTCAACCGTTTAGCTGTTTTTGCGGCTGCCAATTTTACAGTAGTTTTTCTTGCAAATTAAGTTAAAGCAGCAGCATGTCCAAGGGACCCCATTGTATTTGAGTCATGTTTGTCTGTTGGTACTAGGAATGTGAGTTTCGCGTGAACAAATAACAATGTAGGGCAATACTCGTAAAGCAACAAGAATCACGCCTATAATTCAAATTTAAGAATTGGTGACACGCCACTTCTCACACTAAAGGAATTGATAAAGAGCTATTAGAAATCACTCACGTCACCAAACACAGTTGTAGAACATACAGCGGACGCTCGTGCCTTTAAGAGAGATTTATATCTGAACACAAAAGTGGTCGTAAATTTTTATCCGACTTTACAAATTTCATACAAAAATACTCAATTCCCGGAGAAGGAAATAAATGGCGTACCAATTATTCACAAAGCATCCAACCGGAAGTTTTCAAGCATTTTATCGGTTCTCTTTTGAACGCGCCCTGCGTTTAAACTAATGCGAAACACACTAGTCTCACCTAAGCTGAGGAGAAAAGAGGATTACACCTAAATCCTGTTTTTGTTTGTTTTCTTAAGCCTAATTCTATTGTGTTTCGGGTTCGATTCGCCGGTTAACGCACGTAGTACGAAATTTGTCAACGATTTTGAAGGATTTGGATGAAATATGAAATAGCATACGAATCACTCCATTTTTGCCCATTTTTGCAGTATTTCACGCGTTAGTTTCAATTGATTTTACTCGCCATTAATTATCAAGTTTATTTTGTTCTTGAAACTTAACTTATTGCAGTAAATTTTTTTAAACGTTGAAAAACATTTTTTGGGGTATTTTACATGCATCCCCTGTATGTATGTGTGCTATTTTAATTGGAACAGTAAGGAATTCTGGATCATATTCATTAGTTAGAAAAAATCCAAATTTTGTAATCGGAACGTGGAGCGTGACGCCGCCGTCGTTCGCTATCGTCAGTATTTAGTTGCAAGCAACACCTTTTCCCACTGGGATTATCATCAAACTAGACGGTTCATTTGTCAATATTTCTTGGACAGGGATAAATATTATCGAAAGTTACGAGATAGTGGCTAAAAGCATCGGCTTCTGTATCTTCGACTAGGCGTCATGGTTATCAAAATTAATTCTGTGAATGATTGCTATTGGTATAACGACTGTAGATAAGTAGTGGCATCGAAATACTAAGCTCCTTGCGGCGACGTTTAATTGCTACCAACTAAATGAAGAGGCATTAACACAGGCATGCCATTTTCGAATACTTGTTTTGGCTTGCGTTTAATAGGTAGTCACATAACGTTTTTTTACCGCTGTCTTTGAGATTAGTTTGAACGATCAGCGGCGTGTCTGTTGTTTTCGGTTAATTTACTGAAGAAATCATCTTTATCGACGACATGTTAAGTAACGTCTACACTTAAATCAAACAACTTCATTTTAATTGGTATTCCCCTTGAGGGAAATCCCAAGTTCAATTAATAAGACGAAATCAACTGGAGCAACGGCCGAGTCGCTTCCGTACTGATCGATGTAATTATAATTATTTTTACCCGTGCCTACTAATTAGTTATCTCTGTAAATTTTTCTCCAACTACAAGTTCGATTTATTAAATAAGAGACCTATTAACATGAAATATTATTGTCAACGGAGATTATTTTTGTTTTAATTAATAAGATTTATGTTTAAGAAACTCATAATTAACTGCCGTTTTCAATAAATATTTTACGCTGTAAAGATTTAGGTTTGCGGTCAGACAATGTCCGTTCAAGTGGCCGGATTTACACCTGAGTAAGGATTTCTTCGCTAAATTATGGCTTAGCTATTGTCCAAACCGACGTCTTTTACAGCCACTTCAAAGAAGCGGCCGACAATGTTCCCGGATCTCACCGTCAGTGGAGTGAAGTCGCGTGCCTCTAATCTCTATTGATATAACGGAATAAGCGAAACGTTGTATGAACACCTTACGTGTTTTTTTAGTCGCCCCTTTCAAAAAGACGTCCCTATAAAACGATAGACCGCTACTGTTTGTATGGTTTTATATTATAGAAACGGTACTTTAATATGCCCCGTTATAGCAAAAAATGCATACACTTGAAGTGTTACAGTTTTTCGAGGTAGGTGCCTAACTGTATCACCATCCCCGATCTCTTCCGAAACTCGAGCATTCGATGGTTCAAGGTGGAAGGAAGCAATACATTATTTTTTCTCGCACCATCAACATTATGTTATTGAATTACTTTTGAAATTGATTTGGTAGTGCGGCGTTTGCAGAAGGTTTGCATCTGCTAGGGGCATACATATGTTTTTTTTACGGCAGATATTGCAGACGACTGTCTCGATGTGGGCGCTTAATTACCGAGCACATTCATAAAGATAGCGTAATGTAATCCTCCTTGCAAACAATCGCGACACTGCAAGGTGTGGAGCCTTGGATTTAACTCAAAAATGTGTTCGAAACGTGATCTTCTATTCATTGGAAAGGTGAATACGACTCGCTTTGGCACGTTCCTAATCAATTGCCAACGCTTTACTATGGGTGCACCTTTGGCCTTTATTAAGCACTTCAACTTTTAATAAATGGAGGATAAAACTTTCTTATTTTTGTTATTAATTACGGTTCCAGTGGATGTTTCATTTTGATACCTACTTTTTTTTGCTTTCCCGTAATTCTGGTTGTACTTGTAGTACGTGAGACTCAAAGCATTCCGTTAGTATGGCTGGTTTTGATCCAGATTACTCTGTATTTAACTTGTAATCAAGTAGTATATCGGCAGATTATACAATTATTGACAGTGACATTTACACAGCAATCATTAATGCCTTGTTTGTAAATGTAATAATTGCTTTCAGTCGATAATGGCATGTTATGTTTTTATTAATCAATATTATCCTTTCTGAGTGCGTGTGGTCACTAGTTACTGCAGATCCGAAATAAACTTAAGCATTCCCATATTTTAAAGTACCAATTAAGATAAGTAATTTTATGAGTATGGCCAAAACTATAAACTATTGCAATTAAAATAGAAGCTTCTTGCATATTAAAGTACCTACAAATTAATTCAACGTACAAATTAATTTACTTTAGTACCATTGCAGGATAGCTGCTAAGATTTGTCTCTAATCTTATTCAAGTTGTAAATGAAAAGACAAGAAATAGATAAGTACGAAAAGTACGAAACCGAATGAAAAGAGAATCTGGAATAATTAGATGCAGCATGTTACAGTTTAATGACTACTTTTCTTACTTTTAGTTCATGAGATCAATGACAACAATACATGAGTATGTTTTGTTGTCATTGCCAACACATTTTAGCCGCTTCGACGGTCGGCAAACTCAAAGGGCGTTTAGACGCCGTGAGCAGATGACGTTTCATTGCACAATGCAGACCGATGAAAGGGTGAATGCATTGCAATTTATAGGGGCACTACACGGTCAGATTTGTAACCCTACACTTGGCAAAAACCCTTCTCCGTGTCAGCACGTGTGCTATTGAACTATGACAGGATGATTGATCGATTTAGCAATTTTAGCAGTGATTAATTAAACAAAATTCGGTCAAGCTACTTAAGATTTTTTTTTAATATTTGCGAAGCGCAACACGACTTTACGTTCTATGTGTAAATATCGCAGACAATGACCTAAACAAATATTGCAGTTTGCCCACTGGCGCCTGCAACTCGATATCTAAGAACCCAACAACATAAACTGCTGAGAATGTCAATATTCGTAATTTCTTCTGTTAACTATACGCAGACTTTTATTGTCTGTTATATATCCAGGTAGGAAAAGATCTGTGTTTTGATATTGAATCCTTTGTTCCTCGTTTTGTATCTAAGTAAGGAACGTAAATAAATTATAATGCACGACAGCGTTTTCAACGACATCATTTATTTGCCATTTAATAAACCGAAGTTAAGATATGTCGTCGAATCGAATACCTACTTATGCGCCGTAAATGTAGTACATCGCTACCTCTATTCTATTACACTTAACAATTTCATTTTACTGCGTTATTTTTCTATTAATTGGTACCTACACAGGCAAACCCGTATTTTTGATATTCCATAACTTAATTCAATAACTCTGATCATGCATGATTTGCATTAACCTCAAGAAATAGCTCAATCTATTTGAAAGTAGTGTGATCGATGAAACTATGCGGCATGCGAGCTATCAAAGGGATTGGGTCCGACGAAGAAGTTTAGAGCCAGGTACAAATTGCTGGAACCCGTCACTCCAGAGATGGTGGGTCTCGATAGCGACGTATAGAGACATAATTTAGTTTCGAAACAAAAAGCATAACAGACAGAATGTACGATGCAGAGTATGCATTTTAATTAAGAAGCGAGTGATGCATCCTGCAAGACTTGTGCGTGCGGTGTATTGTCTTCAATGTCGTATTGTTGTTATTGGATGTTTTGAAGTAAATGAGCTAATTGTTACTTAAATCGGCAATTTAGGCGTAATTAAGTAGTAAGTAGTAAGTACCTAAAAACCTGGTAGCTCTGTATTTTTATGGTTGGTAAATTAATAATTAATAAAGAAATCCACTAATATTATTATGTGCATTACAAAGTTTCTGAGTATACGCGTACATGTGTTTGTGTGTGTGCAGAACGTCAATGAAGTCCATAAAGTAATTTTTGGGAATTCCCATTGGAATTTAGTCTAACCCCGGAATTTCAATTTGACTGCCAGACCTAATGGTTTAAGCGAGGGAAGCCTCGAGTTAAGGCTAGTATTTAATAATAAATTCGATTTTTTTCCGCGTTTACAGCCTTTCTAACCGCGGTGGCGATAAACACTGGTTAGTATGTCTTAGTCTGCCGTCGGAAATAATACTCTCTGATGCCTAGTTTACACTCGCGTACGAGTGGCGAGACGAACTGCGGGACGAGCGACGAGACGAGAGTGTGAACAGGCGCGCCTCGCGCCTCGTCTCGTGATTTGCCTTGATTTTGAGGCTCGCGTCCGGAGCGAGACGACGAGGCGAGGCGCGAGGCGAGGTGACGAGGCGAGAGTGTAAATCAGGTATGACGCGGTTGCAATCTCGGTCGTATTCACCATCTCTGTCTACTGCCATCTCACACCGTTTGATAGACAGCAGTGGTGTTTGTGTCAGGTCTTAAAATACGAAGTTCAAAATTCGAATATTGTACTTGCCGTACTGTTCACGCCACTACTATTTAATACGATAATGAATGAGGCGGTACACAAGAACAACGATTTTCTGCTTTTAGAGTAGTCCCCAGCAGATTAGATACTGAAGTTATCCTAATTTATTGAATTAAAGAAAAATAAAGAAAGAAAGAAAAATATTTATTCGTGACATAAACTTAAATTAACAAATAAAAACGATAAGGGTTCCTAGTTGACTACGGAACCCTAAAAACGGTAACATACACAACATTATCACGAACTGGTCCCAACTCAGCACACAGCTCATTAAGCGTTACTTTACGGAGGTCCATATCAACGAACAGGCTTTGCTCACCCGCGACCTTACAAAAGCAAAAGGTCGCGGGTGAGAAAAATAAAATTACTTATGTTTCAGTTCATTGAAGTTATCCTTTCAGGATGTGGCTGTTGTCCCTACAGAGGCCAAAGCTCACTTGAAGAAGTGTTCAAAAATTATAAGTAAAATTGTATCTAAGATGAATTTCCTCCAATAAAGCATTTATGTAACCGAGACGAATCTCTTCCATACTCGTCTTGATGATACACTATTCGTACTGTCGGTAAAATTAAAAGCAATTATAAGGCAAATTCACTCCATTAGTATACCAAATGAAGCGTCAGAACTTCCTGTGCCAACTGATTGAGTTGCATTCGCAACCCGGAAACGTCTTTGTGCCATTCGATACAAAATGAAAGGGTGAATACTGTAGATTCACTTTACGAGGATGTGTAATTTCACGATCACAGGGGTATTGTGTGCTTCATAAATTGACAACTGAATGCAAGGGATGTGGCATTTGAAGTGAAATAACTTCATAAAATTATTTATATCTGCTCGTAAATATGTAATTGAAAACTAAAGTGAAACCAGGGCAATTCGCAAACTGAAGGCAAGGCGTGAACTGAATCAATGAAGTCGGTAAAAAGCCTAATGAAGTCTTATCGGATTCTTAATTAAGTTTGAGTAGCAAATGTGCTTAACGCATTGCATTACGTTGCGCTTTAATGCTTGGTAATCTGTTGACAAATGCTGCGCAGAATCGCAAAGGTTTAGTACTTATATCTTAGTTAGCAGATACTTTGCACAACTAAAAATAAATAAATTTGCAAAATAATACAATTAAAAAGGCAATCAGCTCTGTGCCGCGGCTGCTTTGCATCTCGTAGCCAGCTTAATCTAGATGCTATTTACATTTCCGTTCTGTTCCATCTCGTAAATAATCTTCGATAATGCTTATGACAGCTATTTAACTGTGGAGCTAGTTTTCGATCGGTTGCTGGCGGGATATCGCCCACCCAAAGGCGTGGACAGCTAGGCTAAATCGAGTTAGTCCGGCCATCACCACTAAATCAAATAAACGTGTTATTTGTTTAGTGTCTGATGCTGCCGCCATAACACGAATTTATTATGTTTCAATGTGTAATTAACCGTGAAACTAAAAAGCCGTGGTGGCCTAGTGGTTTGACCTAGGGCCTCTCAAGTAGAGAGTTGTAGGTTCGAGCCCGGGGCTTTTGGAATTCACGTGCGAAATTACATTTGAAATTTACCATGAGCTTTACGGTGAATGAAAACATCGTGAAGAAACTTATGCAATGCTCACACCTGAGAAGAAATTCAACGGTGTGTGTGAAGTTCCCAACCCGCACTGGGCCCGCGTGGGAATTACAGTCCAAGTCCTCTTATTCTGAGATGAGACCTATGTACTGCAGTGGGACGTCTATCAGCTGAAATGATGATGAAATAAATCAACTGTTTTTTGTAATGATCCTATATAATTACTATTCGGTATAATAAACTAAATTATGCTATCAAATAACTCGAGTGTCGTTTGCAAAACATTTAAACCATAAGAAATAACAATTTGAGTAGTTTTTACTGATAATGTAGCGGCAAGCAAAACCAGCCTTAATATTATTGAGATAAATAAATGATTCGTTCGTATCAAGTGGAAAGAACATTCTCCCATCGAAGACAGCTCTTGTAAATCTATCTTTGATAGGGATCTTGATGTACGAACGGATGCAAAACGGGAACTTGGCCCAACGCAGTTTGATTTAAGGATACGTGGCTGTCTCACGAAACCGGGTAAGTACCTCGAATAATCTCCAACGTTTCGCTTATCCACTAGCAATCGCAATTGTTTAGTTCAATCACTCGCCGAACCAATAATATGTAGATTGACTGATATTTATCGAAAGTTTGACAAATTCAAAGACTTGATGATCCGTGATCGGTTGCGATATCCAGAAAAGACGCTATAGTATGCAAATAGAATTTGCAACAAGGAAATCAAACTGTTCCTTTATTCGGTAAACAATCAGTTCTCTTATTGCTATAACATTTTCGTTTTGATTTTGAAATTGATCTACACAAATAAACAGCATATCAGCTGGTTTCAACGCTGTCTTCAAAAATCTAGTTATGTGTTTAATAATTTTGCTTGTGGAATTTCCTATAGTATCAAGAGAACAATTAAAATTACCATATCGTAGTTAATCTAATTTAGATTTGGCCACGCTCAGTGGGTGTTTGTTTGATCTTATAATAGAAAGTATTCTCGCCTCATAAATATAAGGACTCCATGCGGTTAGGAATGTTCCCGATAAATTTATAGCGGTCTAAAACAAACAAGGGCACCGGCCCACTGGGACACCATAATGCAAATTTCAAACCCTTTTTTATATTCATACAATAAGGTTTTTGAAACTATTGCGGCTTTAAAATAGGATGTGGGTGTTTAGAAAACTGAGCAGCAAAAAATTGTAGAATTTTTCTTTTTAAAAAATTTCGCCAAACTGGAACATAAACAGCTGGTTACCGATCACTTTCCCAAAGCTAGTGTCACCCACGAAGAGGCGTGAATTTGTCAAAATCAAACATTAATGACATTACAGTAAGAACCACGGCACGCGTCAACATGAATGACTCGATCTATAGAAGAGGGTACCTATCGAAACTTAGGATTTGGTTTAAATATTCTTTTACTTTTATACATTCAATCTTTGAAAATTTTTGTCGAAAGTTTGTGGTACCAGTAGATATCCTTTCGTTTTTTATCAGGGCCCAGTTTCTCGAAGCATATTAGTCAAATAATATTAGTGTTTTGTCGTTCAATTCACGGGACAAAAACTCATATTACTTGACTTGTAAGCTTTGAAAAACTGGGTCAAGTAGTTATTACAAGATTTTTGCTCGAGCTATATCTTGCAGGACGTTTCTATCTAAGACTGCGATTATGGGTCTTGCATATATTAAAGTCTGCGCAGTACTGATCAACTGCCAACAGACACTGAGCATGCATGTAGATGCAAATGCAATGCGTCATAATATTTTTATGGTGAGTGTATAGTATTTGCATGTGAAATATATTACTAGCTATATCCCGTGGCTTCACTCCCGTAGTAGAATGCAAATTAGCCTAATTCCCTATCATTTCAGGATTTCGAATAATCTGTTCTTGTGCTTCACTATGATCTACAAGGCAGTCTGCCAAATTTATAGTCTCTAGCTTGGGTCTATAATGACTCCCATAAAATTTTTGTTCCGAATTTTCAAGCCCATAACGTTTTCTGTCATAATTTTTCGTCGTCATATTATCGGAAGTCATAATATTAAACAACATAAATTGGAGTTACGATTTTCTTAAGTCATAATTATTGTAAGGAACAATAAGTAAAGTCATATCATTCAGTGTCATGAATGCATCACTCTTCATAATCTTAAAGGTAATAAAGTCACTCATAATAATTATTGCATAGTCTTTTTTCGCAGGTCATAATTATTTTTAGGCATAATATTACTTTGTAATAACATTCAGTGTCATGGTTGTATGACTGTTCATAATATTAAAGGTAATAATCCTTTTCTGTGCTGTCATAAAAAAAAATACCTAACATCGAAGGCTAAGGCGGGAGCTACCCTACGCTTCGCTCCCACCTTAGCCTTCTGAACCTAACCTGTCCGAGTCGCTTCTGCCCTGAAAGGTCTTGCTCGCTCGCTTCGCTCGCTCGCTACCAGCGATATGCCTTACAATGTTTCTGAATAATTATCGATATTCCTTTAGATGTTATAGATTTCGATGTATATGCTTAGTGCATTTTAGGTAATGCAAAATTATAACTGAAAACAATTATTACTTTAAGATATATGCCTTACAATGTTTCTGAATAATCAACGATATTCCGTTAAATTTTATTGATATCAATATTATGACTTTTTAAAGTTATGGTCAATAGGATTATGGATCATTGCAGTTTTCTAACCAGTTCAGTTCAGTTTTTTGTTTTTTGCAGTTATTAAGCGATATGCTTTAAAAAAATTATGACCATCGATATTTATGAGCAAGAATATTATGGACATCGATTTCTGACTTTCAAAATTCGGATAAAGAAGATTATGGGAGAAAAGGGGCTCCCCTCTAGCTTCCGTGGTTTAGGCAGTGCTTTGTCTGTCAGTCAGTCGATCGCGTATTACCGTTTTATAGGTAATTAGTGTATAATTTATTTAATATGCATATCATATACGACACAACATTTAATATGCATATCATATACGACACAACCACATCTTCTTAATATGTAAAAGAAGAAACTGACTGACTGACTGACTGACTGATTGACTGACATATCAACGCACAGCCCAAACCACTGGGCCTAGAGATTCCAAATTTGGCATGTAGGTTCCTTATAAGGTCTAGGGGTGCACTAAGAAAGGATTTTTCAAAATTCACTCCCTAAGGGGGTAAAAAGGGGGTTCAAAGTTTGTACGGGGAAACAAGATTAGTTCGACTATTTTATTCGAAACTTCACAGAAATACTCCTAATGATAAATGAGTTAACACGTGTTTCAGGTTTTTTGAGAATTCAACCCCTAAAAGGGGGGAAAGGGGTAACAAAGTCTGAAAATCAACATGGGTGTTGTTTCTATGGTTTATCGGGTCGCTGGTTATGAAAACAACAACGGTTTTAAAATCCGACGTGGCAGACGTAAAATACCATCTCCCTGGATGGGGTGCGATGGGGTTGAAATATCTAAATAAACTAAATGACTGTTGATATATCAACGCACAGCCCAAACTACTGGACCTAGAGACTTGAAATTTTGCACATAGATACCTTATACAATGTAGGCATCCACTAAGGAAGGATTTTTGGGAATTCCCACGGGAAAGGGAAAAACGGGATTTATATATTCGATTGCGAGTGACCCTATCTCAGTAACTATAATAACTAGACTCTTCAAATTTGATACACAAGTAGGTATTACATTATTTAAAACATTAATTTCAGGATTTTTCAAAATTCCCACGGGATAAGGAAAAAACGGGATTTATATATTCAGTTCAACGGGATCCTATGAACTATAATTACTAGACTCTTCAAATTTGGCATAGATGTAGGTAATTATAAATTCCCATGGGATAAGGAAAAAACGGGATTTTTCGTTTTACTGGTCGTAGAAAGCTGAAATTCGGTATGTAGGTTGCTTGGAGAGTGTAGAGGAGCATTGAGAGAGGACTTTCCCAATTTCTAACGGGAACGGGAAAAAACGGGATTTTTCGTTTTACTGGTTGTAGAAAGCTGAAATTCGGTATGTAGGTTGTTTGGGGAGTGTCGAGGAGCATTGAGAGAGGACTTTCCAAAATTCCCACGGGAACGGGAAAAACGGGCTTATTCGTTTTACTGGTCGTAGAAAGCTGAAATTCGGTATGTAGGTTGCTTGGAGAGTGTAGAGGAGCATTGAGAGAGGACTTTCCCAATTTCTAACGGGAACGGGAAAAAACGGGATTTTTCGTTTTACTGGTTGTAGAAAGCTGAAATTCGGTATGTAGGTTGTTTGGGGAGTGTCGAGGAGCATTGAGAGAGGACTTTCCATAATTCCCACGGGAACGGGAAAAACGGGCTTATTCGTTTTACTGGTTATAGAAAGCTGAAATTTGGCAAGTGGGTTCCTTGGGGAGTGTAGGGGAGCATTAAGAAAACATTTCCCGAAATTCTTACGGGAACGGGAAAAAACGGGATTTTGCGTGTTACTGGTTGTAGAAAGCTAAAATTTCAAAATTCATAAGTTTATACTGTAAGTAGGCCGCAAAGGGCCCTTTAACCGAATTCTAAAAAAGGAGGAGGTTATGCATTCCACTTTATGAATTTTTTTATGTAGGTATGTTTACCGATTTCTCGGTCAATTGTCGACCTGCTTGCTTGCTTGCCGGTATGCTTGCTTGCTTGATATCTTGGTTCTTTGGAATACTCATAGTACACGCGAGCGAAGCCGCGGGCAAAAGCTAGTTCCAATATATTACGGAACATTAAAATTGGCGTTATGGTTCATGCCTTTATGTGTAAAGACAAATTGATTTAGGCATTTTTTATTCACTCCGCACATTAGTTAACGACCGGTTCTATTTCGGCAGATGCTATTTTTGGTCATTAGAGATAAAAAATCAATTAATAACCTTTCTGTTTGTATAAAATTGATTACTAAAGCTTCTGAAGCCAGCCGCCTGACCGCACCCGAGGCAACCGTGTGAACTCTGAAAATCATAATTGTATAACGTCTAATCAAGGCTCTTACATCCTTGTCTAACTAATAGTACATATCATATAAGAGAATGAGAGAGAACAAGGAGTAAATTGTTTTCGTGAATACATTTTGATTGATGAACAGAGAAAACGCCTTGACTGAGTTAATCTCGCCTAAATTTAATTTAGAAGAAATTTGGAGCAAAAAAGTTAAAATTACGTTACGTTTTGTTTGTTTTAGGGCCATTTTTAATTGTCAACCAAAGATGAAAAAAGTTGGCATTATGAAATTGCCTTAATAGATACCTAATCAGACAAAAAGTAGTAGAACATTTTCGTCGTATAAGGGTCACCCCAACTAAGGGCTATTACGGTCGCGTCAAACGTTTTGTGGAAGACTGAAATTAAGATAAACGTCTCCTATTAGATCCATTTAATGCTAGAGCTATTCCGGACTGTAAACATAATGTTTTTGGTTATAAGACTTTAACTATTTGTAATATTAGGAACAATGAAGTGAGTAGACACGTTCAAGTGAAAATTTCGAAAAAAAAAATATTTTTGTTGATACTAAACGATTTTACCAAAGTAACAATTAAGATGCAGTTTTCTTTTCATATTTTTTTTTTTACCTTGCATCTTAGTAATTTTTTTAATAATTATAATAACATATTATGTGCGTTATGTTATGACATTAAGTACAAGTTAAATATAAGTTATTTTATACCAGAATTCTTTAGATTTAATCTGTGTGAAAATTAATGTACACAGGTTAAAGTCCGTCAGGTTTATGTCTATTTACGATAATTTTTTGCACAATAGCGTCATCATTTGCATAGTTATCTTAATTACTTCGTAATTAAAACATTTTATTTTTTACTTGACATTACGTACCTACATTAAGTTAATGCATTTGTGTAAGGGACGCTTACTTGAAAACAATTTAGGAACCTCCATTCTTTCCTTAGCGCATTTTGCTCAACAATCATCGTCCATCATTTCAAGTGATTACGAACGCATAAATAAACAGATAATAAAGTAAATTGAAAATCTTCCCAAATAGCTACGAACGTTAGCGAGTCAAACAAACCTAATGACACCGGGATGCTTTGAATCGGACCCATCGTATTTATCTCAAATGTTTGTTTATTATCATACTTAGCATTCTTTTATAAAGCTTCGTAGCGTTTTCTTTTATAAACATCTTACGTGTTTTGTTACATCACGGGGCCACGAGGACATGAATTTAAAGACAAGTGATCTATCATCGTTGGCAATGTCCTGCAACTTACACAATATTTTTGGAAACATCTAAATCTCATGACTATATTATTATGTAGATTGTAGAGCAACTACGTAATATACTTGAGGTAGGTACTCAACTTATCTAACATTGCAATAGCCGATACCTACTGATTTAGTGCATTTTTGGGAAGCGTTCTAAACTGTGCAAAAAATGGCTGCCGCGTGATCAGTCCCCGGTTATAAACTTAATATTTATCAACGTGAGTAAATATAAACTCATCAACGCAACATTATGCAAATAATTGTGCCAGCAGTAAAAGTTACAACATATTACCGAGATACTACCTAAAGTAAGATCAAACAGCCTATAAATAGAATCGCAGATAAGCATAAAATGCCGCTTAAAAAAGGGCTTCTAAAACATGTTTGAATTTTATGCAAATCTTTGCACTCCATGTCAGGGCGCGTACCCACTTTGCTACTTAGATTTTATCAAATAGGCAGATGTGTACAACTTGTTATCTGGTGCGTGGGTGGACTGGGGAAGGTGTTGCCAATGAACTCATCTCAATGGGTCGCATTGTTGGCGACCCCTGCATTGCGATTACTAGATCGCGATTGTTGCCAGGCACTTCCGTGTTTACATTTGCCGAGGTGAAGGGTGACGACGGCTCATTTGTTTTTTCTTTACTTTGACACTTACGTAGTGCTATGTTGCTCGGTTTTAGTGGTGACCTCACGCAATAACTTCTTATTTATAGTATAAATGAGAAAGTTTGTGAAGATATTTAGATGTTTTGATGAGTGGATTTTTGGATGTTTGGATGTAATGTTTGACGATCAGATGGCCTAGTGGTTAGAGAACCTGACTACGAAGCTTGAGGTGCCGGGTTCGATTCCCGTGTCGGGGCAGATATTTTTATGAAAAATACGAATGTTTGCTCTCGGGTCTTGGGTATTTAATATGTATTTAAAGGTATTAGATTTAAGAATGTATCTATCTGACAAGCGCAGCGTGGGACGTCCACCAACGAGATGGACGGACGATTTGGTAAGGGCCGCAGGTTCAGGGTGGATGCAAATCGCTTCCAATCGTAATGATTGGGCATCAATGGGGTCCAGCAGTGGACGTCCTACGGCTGAAATGATGAATGATGATGATGATGTATTTATCTAAATAAGTATGTTTATCCGTTGTTTAGTACCCATAACACAAGCTTTACTTAGCTTACTTTGGGACTAGGTCAATTTGGTGTGAATTGTCCCGTGATACTAAAAAATAAATATAGGTAATCATGCCAACTCAATAAAAAAAATATAACACTAACACTACATTGCTCGAATTGACATAGGCTAGCCTCCTGTATCCTATTTACATAGAGGTGTAAACATGGAATAAACAAATCACCACGGGATAGGGAGTTCTGCCACGGGAGAGAAGCGGCGGACGCATGTTACTAATATTAAAAGGGATGAATACAAACTTATATCCTTTTACATGCTATGTACTATGTTAAAAGTAATTGTTATTATCTATGTTTCATATCAACGTGGACCTTTAGGGGAAAAATATTGATGAATCACAAACGTTTGGTTTGCGCTCCCCTAGTTATTAAACTAAATTGTTGACGGCATCTGGAGGTAATAAATCAGAAGTAAATATTACCAAGCGAATGTGCTAAGTAAGTAACCCTCTATTTGAGGTCAAACGTATAGAAATGAGTTTATCTCAGGCAAAAAATAAATACTTGAGGAGTGAACGTCCTCAATTTTTTTAATAGATAGTCGGATAACTTAGATAAGACACAAGACAATTTTAATATGCCAGATGCAAAAGCTTACTAACTACTATCAGCCGTGGAGCTAATTGAAGAATTTGGGAAATATTTACTTACTAATTTTAAGTTCAGCTAAAAACGAAAACAAAATAAAAATACCTATTAAAATAAAAAATAAAATGATTATAAGTATAAACGTTTGTTCAATGTTTGGTAGTGGTAAGGAGATTCACCAAAACGAATTTGCAGCTATTTAGTAGTTAGTGAAGGAGTACCTACGTATGTACATGTATCTTGCTGGATATTTTTATTGCGGGCTTGTACGTAATTAAATGAACCACCATGTTAATGATTATAGGGATTTTGATTAATGCCGCAGTAGTTTTCAATGCGGCCTAATGACGCACCCTTCCCAGTAAGGGTTGACCGCCGGCCGCGAACCACCCTCCACGCCTAACAAAATTACACACTCATTAGTTCTAACAAGTTTTATTTGTTTTTTGAACCACCTCCATAGCGTCTCCGACGTCGCGTGTTTTACGTTCAGAAAATAAAATCAGTCAAACGCTTGCATTAAATCAGCTAACATTGCCCTCACATAAACCGACGTGCTTCTAAAATGAGCACTATCCCTGTTGATTTAAGAGCTGCTTGTGTTTTAAAATATTGTACAATAAATTTGTTGGAATCATTCTCTTCAAGCTAATTTGGAGCCGAAAGGTCATGTTGTAAGAGTGGTAAATTTGTTTCCTGTCTGGATGAATTAGTAGTGAAGACGTGTGAATGAGGCGCCACATTGAAATAATACGGACGGATAGGTAAACAAAATGTTACACCTCATAAATGTACAAAATCCGATGGTGGTGGTCTTTCAGAAAAAGTGTAAACTAAAAAATGATTAATTAAATGAGAGTGGAATAGGGTCGAACGCAATTTACAACCTTTAATTTTTTTAACACCTGAAAATTACTACAGGAATCGAAAGAGTTTCGCCTCCTGAACACGGAAAAATATTTATTATAATTTTTTCTCCATATTTAAAAAAATACAACAAATTTAAAAACATATACCTATGTTCTTACCAATACTGGCACAGAATAGATATGTTTCCTTTACCCTTTTCACTAGAAAAAAGAGCTGTCATAATTTTAAACGAATAGATCCGCTGAAACGAGAAATTTTATGACAGCTCTTTTTTCTAGTGAAAAGGGTAAAGGAAACATATCTATTCTGTGGCAGTATTGGTAAGTACATATTATGTTATTAAATTTGTTGTACTTTTTTAAACATCGAGAATAAATTATAATAAATATTTTTCCGTGTTCAAGAGGCGAAACTCTTTCGATTCCTGTAGTAATTTTCAGGTGTTAAAAAAATGAAAGGTTGTCAATTAACGTTTGTATACTAACCGACTTCAAGAGCAAGGTTATTAGACTATGCCTCCTAAAAGCACGCGTGTTACGTCTTCTCTTGGTCGCTTTAGTTCACAGAGTCGCGTATAAGAGGCGAATATCTTTTTGCTACAATGAGGTAGTATGAAATAATTCTAGATCTGTATATTACCCAATTAATTTAAGAGCCATTGAAAGGCCTTCTTAGTTATATTTAATTACAATAGACGTTTCCCCTTCCCCATGAATTGCGTACCCGACACTTACCTTGTTTGTCACTTAAGTTAGTTATTCCTTTTCAATGTTTCCAATAATGGATCGACATTCACACACTCACACAAAAGTATTCTAGAAGGTATTCCCGCATCGATTTGCAATGCTCAGCCATAAGTCAGCACAATATCGAGAGGCGGTTTTCTTTATCTAGATTAGACCTTATGAAATTAAATGGCTTAATCCAGGCTTCGGGGCTAAAGTAAACAAGGATTATCTTTGGGCTAAGCTAACTGGACGTTTGGATTTTAATGCAAGAGAAATTTATCTGTAATATAATTTTGAAGACAGTCTTTTACAGCTGTATAAAGTTTTGATAGAATAATATTGCAGACTTAGAGGAACTAAAATTGCATTAGGTTTTGGTTTTTTTTTAAATTAAAAAATAATTGACTCCAAAATAACATGAAAATAATTTAAGTAAAATAATATTTAATGCGCTACGTTGATATCGGTGGTTTCCTTGTTACTCAAAGATGTCGACTTTGTAATCACTAAGGAATACAAATCGGTTGTTTGTTGTATGAAAAAGATCCATACAATATTGCACTAAATTGCCTGTCATATCTACAAATCTATTATGATAGTTCTTTCTAACAATATTAAAGGAGTAAATAAATGACTTATACCGTCCTTAATCTCAATGCAATAATCTATCTATATATATAAAAGAAGAAACTGACTGACTGACTGACTGACTGACTGACTGACATATCAACGCACAGCCCAAACCACTGGGCCTAGAGATTCAAAATTTGGCATGTAGGTTCCTTATAAAGTCTAGGGGTGCACTAAGAAAGGATTTTTCAAAATTCACACCCTAAGGGGGTGAACCGGGGGTCCAAAGTTTGTATGGGGAAACAAGATTAGTTCGACTATTTTATTCGAAACTTCACAGAAGTACTCCTATGATAAATGAGTAAACACGTGTTTCAGGTTTTTTGAGAATTCAACCCCTAAAAGGGGGGAAAGGGGTAACAAAGTCTGAAAATCAACATGGGTGTTGTTTCTATGGTTTATCGGGTCGCTGGTTATGAAAACAACAACGGTTTTAAATTTATTGAATCAGGCGTTACTTTGCGGAGGTCCATATTAATGAACTAAAACAATTACTTTGCTCACCCGCGACCTTACAATAGTTACGTTTATGCAAGAAATGTGCGTTCATGCAGTTCCTCCACCTCCACACTGTACGAACACACACAAATCACATAAACCCAACCATCACCACCACCAAGCTACACTGACGCGTTTCGAACTCAACCAGAGCTCATCTTCAGAGTTACCACAACCGTATGCTATGCTACCAAATGTTAAACTAACAAACCAAAACAAATGTTTTAACTTGTCACTGTAACTTCTCAAGTACCCACTTTATTTTTCTTATTCTCAAACTACCCCACAAAAATTAACTTTTATTGACATATTATAAAACTACATTGAATTTTTTGTTTATTTATTTATAAGGCATATTTAATTAATACTAACTGTTCAAATTCGACCCAAGCCGCAGTAAAGGAGAAGATACTAAATTTACCTGTTCATTAATAATAGACCCCATAGTGTTGTACCTAATTATTTCCATGCATTCCAGAGCATCCAGACGCAACCCCTTGCCGCAATAATGTAACACTTCATAAGAATCTGAATCTAACAATGAATGATTTGATTCCAACAAATGTTTTGCAAAATTCGATCTATCTGGATGCTCATTCCTATATGCCGAAACATGCTCTTTAAATCTAGTATTAAAACTTCGGCCTGTCTGTCCTACGTATATCCCATTGCAGTCATTACAAGTAAGCTTGTATACCCCCATGCATGCTTGCATGCTTTACGCTGCGTTACCTTCTCAGTCTACTAACAAATATAGATCTAGCATCTCTTACGTTGGGGGTTTGTTTGATAAGATTTATGGCATTTTAAAATCAAACAATATTAATGTTGCCTTTAAGACTAACAACTCTTTGTACTCTAGGCTATGTAACCACAAAGAACAGGTAGATAAGGGAACTAGATCGGGGGTATACAAGCTTACTTGTAATGACTGCAATGGGATATACGTAGGACAGACAGGCCGAAGTTTTAATACTAGATTTAAAGAGCATGTTTCGGCATATAGGAATGAGCATCCAGATAGATCGAATTTTGCAAAACATTTGTTGGAATCAAATCATTCATTGTTAGATTCAGATTCTTATGAAGTGTTACATTATTGCGGCAAGGGGTTGCGTCTGGATGCTCTGGAATGCATGGAAATAATTAGGTACAACACTATGGGGTCTATTATTAATGAACAGGTAAATTTAGTATCTTCTCCTTTACTGCGGCTTGGGTCGAATTTGAACAGTTAGTATTAATTAAATATGCCTTATAAATAAATAAACAAAAAATTCAAGGTAGTTTTATAATATGTCAATAAAAGTTAATTTTTGTGGGGTAGTTTGAGAATAAGAAAAATAAAGTGGGTACTTGAGAAGTTACAGTGACAAGTTAAAACATTTGTTTTGGTTTGTTAGTTTAACATTTGGTAGCATAGCATACGGTTGTGGTAACTCTGAAGATGAGCTCTGGTTGAGTTCGAAACGCGTCAGTGTAGCTTGGTGGTGGTGATGGTTGGGTTTATGTGATTTGTGTGTGTTCGTACAGTGTGGAGGTGGAGGAACTGCATGAACGCACATTTCTTGCATAAACGTAACTATTGTAAGGTCGCGGGTGAGCAAAGTAATTGTTTTAGTTCATTAACGGTTTTAAAATCCGACGTGGCAGACGTAAAATACCATCTCCATGGATGGGGTGCGATGGGGTTGAAATGTCTAAATAAACTAAATGACTGTTGATATATCAACGCACAGCCCAAACCACTGGACCTAGAGATTTGAAATTTTGCACATTGATACCTTATACAATGTAGGCATCCACTAAGGAAGGATTTTTGGGAATTCCCTCGGGAACGGGAAAAAACGGGATTTATATATTCGATTCCGAGTGACCCTATCTCAGTAACCATAATAACTAGACTCTTCAAATTTAATACACAAGTAGGTATTACATTAGTTAAAATATTAATTTCAGGATTTTTCACAATTCCCACGGGATAAGGAAAAAACGGTATTTACATATTCAGTTCAACGGGATCCTATGAACTATAATTACTAAGCTCTTCAAATTTGGCATAGAAGTAGGTAATTATAATAGTAAAAAACGGTTTTAAGGATTTTCGGAAATTCCCACAGGATAAGGAAAAACGGGATTTTTCGTATTACTGGTCGTAGAAAGCTGAAATTCAGCATGTAGGTTGCTTGGGGAGTGTAGAGCTGGATTGAAAGAGGACTTTCCAAAATTCCCACGGGAACGGGAAAAACAGGATTTTTCGTTTTACTGGACGTACAAAGCTGAAATTCGGCATGTAGGTTGCTTGGGGAGTGTAGAGGAGCATTGAGAGAGGACTTTCCCGAAATTCTCACGGGAACGGGAAAAAACGGGATTTTTCGTTTTACTGGTCGTAGAAAGCTGAAATTCGGCATGTAGGTTGTTTTGGTAGTGTAGAGGAGCATTGAGAGAGGACTTTCCAAAATTCCCACGGGAACGGGAAAAACGGGATTTTTCGTTTTACTGGTCATAGAAAGCTGAAATTTGGCAAGTGGGTTCCTTGGGGAGTGTAGGGGAGCATTAAGAAAACATTTCCCGAAATTCTTACGGGAACGGGAAAAAACGGGATTCTGCGTTTTACTGGTTGTAAAAAGCTAAAATTTCAAAATTCATAAGTTTATACTGTAAGTAGGCCGCAAAGGGCTCTTTAACCGACTTCTGAAAAAGGAGGAGGTTCTGCATTCCACTTTTTTTTTATGTAGGTATGTTCACCGATTTCTCGGTCAATTGTGGACCTGCTTGCTTGCTTACCTGTATGCTTGCTTGCTTGATATCTTGGTTTTTTGTAATACTCATAGTACACGCGAGCGAAGCCGCGGGCAAAAGCTAGTAGTTTTATAAGTGTAATTTAATGTACTTACCTAATTGAATTTATACCTACGACGGAGCTACGGACTTATTTCTGCACTCATCTTCATCGTCATCATCCCAGCCTATATACTTCCCACTGCAGAATACAGGCCTCCTCTCACAATGAGAGGGCTTGGGCTTGAGTGCAGATTGGAAACTTCACACGGGGTGTGCGTGAATTACTTAGCAGGTATATGGAGGTTTATTTTAGATGGAGGTTTCCTCCCGATGTTTTCCTTCTTCGTAAAGCTCATAGCAAATTTCTAATACAATTTTGAAAAAGTATTTTTATTAATCTGTATAATATTTATCGAAATATAACTTCTTGCTGCAGCATCCGAACGCAAAGCACCAACGCTTTAGGTGGTGATATATCTGTTCACAGTTCGAAATATAAATCAGGGCATCGGCGCCTGCGCCGGCCCCTCGTGAGCTTCATGCTACGGATACAATAATTAGCTCCTTTTACTATAAAACAATTAAACTGATTGTTACGTAGATGCTAGATAAAGAAATGGATATTGTTTTTGCGAGATTTGCATAATAGACTTATGGCATTGGTTGAAATTATAGGCTTGAGATTTTTTACGCTGTTCATTTGGTTCGAAGGACCAAAACGCTAATGCATGCTTTAACACTTATTAGATACTTTACACTTGTTTGTTTTTTTTTTACGTCGAAGACTGACGAGGCACGTTACTACGCCTGAATTATTAAACTAAAAGAAATATTTCAATTCGCGTGTAGGTTTTGAATCTAAACCAATCGTAAAACCAACCGTGATAGGCAAAGCTTAAAAGGAAGACTATTAAAAACTGTATGCCCACCAAAGATAATTAATATTTTATGTGAGAATGGTGCTATTATAGGTGCCTTTATAACTTGTGCATTTTCACTATAAAATGTACCTTCTTTTATTTTTCAAAAGGGGGATTTTGGGTTTATTTTTATTCAAATTCATTAGCACTATTATTATGACAAAAAACAAAAGTGTGTTTAGTTTGCCCTTTGCAGTTTTGTGATGATGAATACCTACCTATACACCGTGAAATTTTAGTGGTTGTTTTCCGGAAACGAGGTGATTTAGTATCGATTGTACAATCGATTTATAATTACTATTTTGACTAGAGTCAAAAATCCAATTGTGAAAAACGAAAGTCGAAAATGACCGCAAACCAACAGTAACGCTTCGTTGGTACCTAACCTATCGTACGATCGTACGCTACTTGTACCAACGAAGCGTTACTATTGGTTTGCGGTCATTTTCGACTTTCGTTTTTCACAATTGGATTTTAAAATAATAATTATAAATCGATTGTACAATCGAAACTAAATCACCTCGTTTCGGGAAAACAACCACTAAAATTTCACGGTGTATAGACTAGGTATTTCAAAAGGGACATTTTTTTCTCTTACAAGACGTGATTTCAAATAAGAAAAAAAATACATTTTAAAATGAAAATTGCTCTAGCGCAGCCATCGCCGTACCATAGGAAGGTTCTTAATTGAAACAATATACTGTCTAATTAGAAGCCAGCATCCCAAGCATCGCCTCCAGCAGTGACGGCCATCTTTAAAACAAACGCATGTATCAGCCTGGGATTGAATTGCGAATTTTGATATCTCAATCTACCGGGTCAGAGACGCCGCGGTCACGACACCCTTCGGTGGTCACGAACACGATCGCTTATTAATTATTATCCGCCCGACGAATTACTTGTGCTCACATTAAGGATGTAGAGTGAAGGAGTCATAGTCGAGACTCGTTGTAAGTCGACCAAGTATATGCTTTACCATTTCTTATGACAGTTCCTACATCAGAACTCAAGCTTAGCCACTCATGTGCTTTTTAGGGTTCCGTACCCAAAGGGTAAAAACGGGACCCTATTACTGAGACTTCGCTGTCCGTCCGTCTGTCCGTCTGTCACTAGGATGTATCTCACGAACCGTGATAGCTAGTGTTGAAATTTACACAGATGATGTATTTCGGTTGCCGCTATAACAACAAATACTAAAAAACAGAATAAAATAAATATTTAAGGGGGCTCCCAAACAACAAACGTGATTTCTTTTTTGCTCGTTTTTGCTTGATATTCATAACGGCAACAGGTACACAACAATTTTTGTAAGAAACAATTTTAAAAATACGGACTATGAATAAGACCACACATACGGAAAGGGCAAAAGGTCTCGCCACAGACACTCGGACCGCCAAAATTAAATATAAGACACACTTGCTCAAGGCTCGGATGCAATCGATTTATGGCATAAGTGATTTCTGACTCGAACAAACGCAGATATAAGTAGATCAAGATTTCAAAGGGCGTTATATTATTTCATGTATTTTATTTTACTTTGTTTTTTTTAATAGCCGTGTTAGGTAACTCTAATGAGTTAAGTTTACTACAGCAGTTTTTCCTGTGGACAAAACTTAACGATTCATTAAAATATTGTGTCCTCTTACAAAGCTAAAACATGGCCAATACGACGTTGCTGGCGTAACAAAATAATAACAGCTATAGTGCTATAATATTCTTAACTTTTGTCATGTCCAAATAGAAGACACGAACTTAATTTTATCTCGTAACTAGGTAGGTACCTACTTAAATAATTTTGGTAGTTGGCATTTTTATTTCATTACAGTGAAATAAGGCAATCTTTCTAAGCTTACAAAAACTAGCGAGTACCGAAAATAATATTCGTAAAACAGCCCTTGGTTACAAAGCTCTAGCAGATGAAAACTTGATTAATTTTTAAAGAGGACAAAAAAATCGTTATACTTTATCACTTTTTACGCGGAACTGATGTCGTTGAACTAAGTATGCCGATAGGTAACACGGTATTACATTGTATAACCATTAACGTATTAAGTTTAATCTGCGGCCGTCATTTCTGGGAATAAAGGCATTTTAAACTTGAGACAAGGAAAACGTCTAATATCCATTAAGATTCGATACCTGTATCAGGTATTGTATTATTTAACGCGTACTGGGCTGCTTGGAATTAAATAGGCCCCTTATCTATCAGAAAAATGAGTAAACAAGAAGAAAACCTTGAAAGCTCCTGCATTTTAATATTTATTTAAAAAGGCTACATTCGTTGGATACTAAGTAATAAAGGTTTAAAATTCACAAATTCATTGACGAGACGAGTGATATCGAACACCAGGATCATGTCTCAAGACAAGTACGATTTTAAAAAGACGATCGCAAGAAAAAAACGTTGGTTTTGGAATGTCATCGTCACAATATATCAGTTTCCTAAGAAACACTACGTATTCCTTTACAACCAACTACTCCGTAACTTTGGCAGGTTAGTTAACGCGCATAAACAACATCAACAGGAGCAGCGTTCTGAATTACAAATGCTACATACTACGCCCGCAGGTGAAACCAGAATGTCCTTATTCGTCGTAGACTTAAAAATATGTGAGTCAGGGCCAGAAATTAGCCTTTGTACGTACGAGGGGCGTTCAATATAAAGTGAGAATGAGATGCAAACTCTTTTAATATTACGAAATTAAATGCTGGCCGGTAAAGCTAATCTATCTAGCTGATTGCTATGAAAAAAAAAACGAACTGTCTTTTGTTTAAAAAAATATACGGTAATTTCTTTGCAATGCTATTGAGTACGTTAGCGAAAATGGAGAAAATTGAACTGCGCGCCGTTATCAAATACTTGTGTTTGAAACATTTTTCTACGGACCAAGTCAATTTGGATTTGCGGGACACTTTAGGGTCTAATGCTCCTCCGTATTCGACAGTCGCACGTTGGTGCGCCGAATTTAGACGTGGAAGAACATCGACAATGGACGATCCCCGCTCCGGACACCCTACTACAGCAGTAACTGAAGAAATTGTGAAAAAAGACGAAAACTTAGTTTTGGCGGACCGTCGTGTCACGGTTCGTTTTATTGCTGAAAATGTAAAGATTTCAACGGGGAGCGTGCATAATATTTTACATGAACGCTTGGGTATGAAAAAGGTATCTGCGCGTTGGGTACCAAGAATGCTTACTGACACGCAAAAACAAACTAGACTAGAGTTTTGTCAAGAAGCTTTGAACCTGATGCAGCAAGACCGGGAACTTTTTTTGGCGCGATTTATAACAATGGACGAAACATGGCTCCATCATTACGACCCAGAAACGAAACTGCAGTCTATGACATGGAAAAGGCCATCATCTCCAACTCCGAAGAAATTCAAGGTGAGCCCATCTGCCGGTAAGGTTATGGGCTCTGTTTTTTGGGATGGTAAAGGGGTATTAATGATTGAGTATCTCGAGCATGGAGCCACTATTACGGGCACATTATACGCCAAACAAATAGCAACATTGCGCAATGAGATCCGCGAAAAACGGCGAGGTAAACTCTCGAAAGTTGTGCTGTTCCACCAGGACAATGCCCCGGCACACAAGTCCGCCGTTGCAATGGCTGCAATTCGTGATGCTGGGTTCGATATCCTTAAGCATCCTCCGTATTCACCAGATCTTGCTTCCAGTGATTTCTACCTATTTCCGAGATTCAAACAATACCTGAGAGGCCAGAAATTTGAAGACGATGACGCGGTAGTCGCTGCAGTACAAGATTTTTGAAGTACTCAAGATGAGACCTTTTTTAAAAATGGAATTATAAGTTTAGAAAAAAGATATACTAAGTGTATTATGCTAAAAGGTGACTATGTCGAAAAATAAAATGACATTTAGTAAAAGTTGTTTATAACATACTCATTCTCACTTTTTATTGAACGCCCCTAGTATTTTTGCGACAGTGCTAGAACGGACAGGAGAGGCTTTACACTCGGCGCGGCGGGCGGCACATTTACACTCTGGCTTGCATAAACAGCGAACACAATCGCCTCATTCACAATAGCCGTCAACACCCCGACAAAACCATTAATTAAAAGTGAAACAACCTTCATCGCAAAGAGAGAAAAACCAGATGATAAAAGCAGTAGTTACAGGCATGTTCAGTTGTGTTCGCGTTTAGCTGCTTGCGTCTAGATCTTTATCCTTCGTACTTCTTCACCCTTAACAAAACATAACTTGCAATGCAATTCCCTTCCATTGTAACCTTATATACAATGAATAAAGATTGTAATTCAGTGGTTCCATGTTTTCCAAGTGTCGTTTAAAATGTTGGTTCGTGAACATGTTGAAACTTTTGTCGTGTTATCTCGATTGGATCTACTGTTCAGTTTTACGGTAATCGTAGTTCGAACATACTGTTACGTTTTGAAAGTATTTATGTTTATTATTTTTTCCTGGTAACACTTACATTACTTGCTTTCGCTATGCTAAATTGTAAGTTTGACGTATTTATCACAGCTCTATTTTTGTCCTATTTGCAGTGTTGCATAAAAGTATCAAGGTTTTTGGATTCAACCGGTAACCTATAAAAACAGGAAGTCGACATTGTAATTCAATTAACCAAGGAGCAACATTTCAGTGAATGGAACTGCGCCTTGATCAAACCCGGGTCCAATTACTTTTTGCACGAACATATTTGTATGGACATCGAACTCCGAACCAGTTCGATAGGCATTCACGGGCACATTGTCACATGATTATTAAAAATCCGTATACAGATGATGTCGTGTACTAAAAATTCAAGAGAGCAACTTGAAAACCGTTGCCCCCGCCCAGCCGCAGATGTTCGTCCAGGAGTACTAAGCCTCTATTATGGAATCCTTTCGCATAAACACCGCGACCCATAAAAGCGGTTGGCGACGAGCGTCAATTTATTCTTGAAATTAACTTGTCGCAGCGTCTTAAGGCGCCTTCGGAGTTTCCAATTCGACGTATTTAAATACCAATTGAAGGAGCCATCCTTAAATTATAGTTCTCGTAGCAACTTTACCTGAATCTGGACAGTTTTTAAACTTTTCTGTCACTGAGTACTTTCAACAAGGAACTTCAAGTACAAGAGGTATCAACGTTTTAAATAGGCATGAGTTATGACACACGTGTACTGCAATCGCTGTAAATTAAAGCAGGTGGTTTCTAATCTGATCACTTAAGTAATTATGAGATGTCATTATAAATTTTGAAACAAGCTGATATGTTAACGAATACACAAATGTTTCAAATAGTTATTACGACTTTTTTTATTGGTAGTAAATGAAGCCACAGGTTCAACTACTACATAAGGTACAAAAGCGTTAAAGCTGATATAATGTGTACTTAACAGAGTCGGTTGGTATAATTTTAAAGAATTCATTATTGTGACTACGCTTAGTATCCCACTTGCGTGCATTCAATAATGATATCACAACGCAATTTAGTTCAACAGGAAACTACACTCTATATATAAAATTATAAAGACTTGTTTCTTTTGATACTGTTTTCCTTTTTTGATACAAATAATAAAACAAAAGACGTGGAGTCGCTGTTACTCACATACTTTAAGGCAGTAAGAAAAGTAACATAATTTTTTGTCCGTTTTACTGAGAAAATAAAATGTAAATATGCATAAAATCTCCACCAACATGAACTCTGCACATCCATATAATGTAATTGAAGCGAAATGGAAATAGTGAATATTTTTTTCGTACTTTTATAAATGGAATAAGTTTGGTGTGATCGTGATCTGATATTTATACATAATTTTTATAAGTATTTTGTATATCACATAATTAAGTTTTATTTATAAAAAATAAAGATATATAAGTACTGTTAAAAATATATAAAAATAAACTGCCCTTTAATTAAAATTCAGAACATGTATGTTAATTATTAATCATTTAAAAGTTTTATCGTCATTTGGCATTTTACCTATTTCATTTGCCGTCGTGAAAAACACACAAATCATAATTATATCAGCTCAAAAATTTTTTTACTTCCTACAATTAAGTAAGCAATTTTCTAAAAAACAATTAACAACGTTAGATTAATTTGAGTTCTTTAAACCCGTCTCCATAGCCGCCTTAGTCGTATAGTTTTCAGTAAACCGACGACTCGGGCAGGTGCTCTCCGGGCGCACACTTCTTTCATTAAAATTAATACCTATGTCGCGTGTGCACATTCTTACTCGATAACGCCCTGCCGTAATTAAGGTATGGTTTTAAACCAGCAAACGGGTCCTGGATCGGCGCACGCGGCGGCGCGCGACTGCCACGCGCCTCAACGGTACTTCAAGACATATTAAACGAGAATTTGGCTCCCATCTTTAATTCGCATATCATATCAGATAAAATAATGTAAAGATAAATGCGATCCCCGAACTCTTATTGGCAATCAACTTGAAACCACATTAATGCAGGCCATTGCTTATTTGAGTTTAAACGCAGTGCCAACACACTAATAAATCAAAGCGACCAAAAAAGTCAGTGGGAACTTAAATAAGGAAACAATACTAATTAGTTACCTATTTAGACCAGTCTGATGGCCGTTGCTAACGAGGGGCCATAAACCTATAAACGAATCTTACAACTCTCGTTTGTCGGCAAACGAGCCGAATTTCCTAAACTAGCCTTATTTATTGACCTTCGTATAACATCCCCACTCGAGTCCTACGTAAAATATAACATACCCACTAAAAGACAATTCACCTCGTTATGAAGTCGTTCTGCACGCTGTCAAATGGTAATAGAAAACATTTTTATGTTTGTTTGATTAAAACGATAAAAACTGTACATAAATACGACTGATATCTGTATCAGAAAATTTCTCGTCTATTTTTTTCTTCTTCTTGTTTTGTATGTCGTCTGACTCAAAAAAAAATAGTGTGATCTCTGGCGATCGTCACAATGCAGTGCGGAATCAGAGTAGATATCTCGTTCGCGATCGGTGTCGGTATGTCAACAAGTCGGATACGTCACGTCACCTCGACGACACAGACGTCGAGTGACGTCGGCCGTAGGTGGCGACGTTCCACTGTCACAGATCCGATGTCCAGATTACTTTACTGTTTTACAAGCTACAAGACAACCTATTTGAATTTCGATCAACTCACCGCGATTTTCAGAATTGATTAGATTTCTTAGATTCTTTTTGGGTTGCGTTATTTTAAGACAGAATCTATTTACTTAGAATCGTTTTTTTTGCAGAATTTTTACGCATTGCTACCCAAATATCCTGACATTTTTGAGACTTCGCTCACCAAAGAACTCACTCTCTCTGAAAGCGCTACGTTGTCATTTTGAGGAATGCTTGCTTTATGATTCAGGCTTTTTATTGTACACATCCATCCATTCGTGAGGTGAAACGTTACACATTCTCTTTATTAATACTTAATACGATCACCCTTTGACGTCGCGTTGAATAGGAGTCACTCAACAAGTCGTTAATCAAACGATATTGGATAGGAATCAGGTAGTTCCATTGTATTACCGGTGTCGGCTAGCTTTGCATTTATGATTTATAGAGTGGTTTAATTTTTAAACGTGGAATTAATAGCTCTTGTTGGTGCACCCTTGAATGAACTGTACGCTTAATGTTGTGGGAGCTACCGAGCCTTAACACGGGGTCTTAATGACTTGTGAACAAGATGGGAGCTGCATGAAACGACAAGTTTTATAACATAGAAATAAGAAATATTTTTTCACAACAATCAGGAACAGTAGGTACATAATATTACAGTCAAATAATTAACTCATTATAATAAGGGTACAATTGAAACAAAACTATACTAAAATATCCTAACTATAATGTATTGTGCCATTTGCCTAAGTCCCGTATCTACCTGCGGAAGAGTGCTCATAGGGCTGACAGTTGTTCCGCGCTGAATTGCGATGCTGATAAAATATTAATTAAGTATAATGTTTTGAAAAAGGAATTCACTTAGCATTCGTCGGGTCATGGAAGGTGATAATTATGGGTATGCATTGGACATAAGTGAAGGACACAAGGAAATATTTTTATTCAAAAAATCAATACAATGCGCAATGCATGGCTGGGGTACAACATATGCAAGCTAACGCAATTATAATTAGTGAATTAATCTAAGACATTAAAGAACATTATAATAATAATTGTAAACAACCCTGATAAAAGGAAAAGCTAATAACGAAGGCCAATAATCATATAACAGGAATCCAAGAAAGTTTATATTATATCGGTTGACGTGGTCACGTCATCATCAGTGGAGGTAGTATTTTAGATTTTTTTCCTAGCAAGTAAAATGAACTAGAAAATAACTATTACACATTACGACGCTAACGACCGCTTTAGCCTAGTTGGTAGTGACCCTGCCTACGAAGCAAGAGGTCCTGGGTTCAAATCCCGGTAAGGGCATTTATTTGTGTGATGAGCACGGATATTTGTTCCTGAGTTATGGATGTTTTCTATGTATTTAAGTATTTATCTATCTATATAAGTATGTTTATCGTCGTCTAGTACCCATAGTACAAGCTTTGCTTAGTTTGGGACTAGGTCGATTTGTGTAAGATTGTCCCCTAATATTTATTATTTTATTATATTTAATTGATTTCTAATTTCTATTTCCGGCAGAATCGTACGTTTATTTTACTTTGATGTTGTAATTTTACCTTTGATTAACATACAATCATTTTGAGCAATTACCTGGTGGATCCCACACCGTTCGACCGTGACGTGGCAGATGACACTGTTCCCATATTCGTCACCCCATCAATCCCACGAGCTCGCATCTCTCATTTCTTTTAGCGTAATTGTTTTATTTACTGTAATTGTTTCAAATAATGCGTCGGTCCGTACTTAAATGGCAGCACAAACGTGACAGCAATATTTGTATCAGACACAATAATGAAAAAGTTTTAGGGATCAAAGACGTATAAGTACATCGTATTTGTTTGATCCCCTAGCTGGACCAATGTTGGGTTCTTGATGTTTTCGTTCTTCGTCTTATAAAAAATAAATCAACATTTCTCCAGAATGCCTCATAGTAAATGGCGTAGTACCAACAGTTTTTACTTCACTATAATTTAACTTGTATGCAAGTTTATTTTTTTATTTATATTAGGTGTCCCAGTTAGAAAAGACCTCCCTTTCTCTTCTCATCCGTCTCTATCTCCTACAAAGGAAAATAACAGGTTCAGAGTGTTAATTATGTCCTTTTTGGCTTTATCTAATACCTCTGTCATGTTAGTAAAAAAAAAAATCTTACTACCTCGTTTCGCTTCGTATTTATATGACTATCTAAAATCATCTTTCACAAATTGATTATAATCAATTATTATCGCTGCACTTCCGACGTTTAAAACAGATGATTGATAACCTTGAAAACTAAAATAACACTAGGGTAACATAATTTGTTTTGTCTTAATTGCTCGGTGGGGGTGTGTAACTGTCACTTATCATGAGAGCAATAACAACACGTTAGGACAAATTGCCACGTCCAGTGTGGAACTAAGGGGTGACAACCCCATAAACACAAAAATAATTACATGTATGGAAATTTATGTGGATTAGAGTTTAAATTCATGTTTGGCCTTTGCACCTTTTTTACAGTCTCTAAGTCGAAGCCAAGATGCTATTTTTATGGAGCATTTATTTTCGTGAACGTAAAAAGACGTTTAAATTGTAAATTTACTACTTATGATACCACAAGGAAAACTAGAATTAATCTCAAAATACGAACTCAATGTTGCTTAAGTTACATTAAAGTCACTTAATTATTTAATAATTGTAGACGAAATCATTTTTGAAAATGTTAAGTGAAGTGGGTTGATCCGATGTTTGAGTTTGAACAACCAAACAACAGATACAACCTAGAGGCTCTTCAAGGTTAGAGTATTCACTCTACTAGTTTGTTACTGAACCGGTGTGATGCACTTTCCATTAGATGGGATAGGGGTCAATCACGGGTCAGTTTTATGTAAAAATAGTTGATGAAGCTACTAAACGGTTTAAGAGCTAGTATACATACGTTACTATCCTGTCAGACTCAAGTGGCAGTGAGCAGGCAGGGCACATCGCTTGTAGAACTGAAGTCCAATGGAGCCAAATGGTTCTCGAATGGCGTCTACGGACCGGAAGACGCAGTGTAGGTAGGTCTCCAAGAAAATGGAAGGACGACCTGGTTAAGGTTGCGGGAACGCTTTGGTTGCAGATGGCACAGAACCAGTCTGGGGGGTTACTACGAAATTCGAAGTTCGAAGTTCGGATCGTGCGGTCCCTCTCACTCTCTTAATAAATACCATTAGTGTGAGCGGAACGGCATGAAACGAAGTTCGAATTTCGCGCTTCGTAGTATAGGGCCTGTTTAGCAAACCTTGGGGGAGGCCTATGTTCAACACAGGACGTATTTCGCCTGAAATGATGATGATGATTTGATGATAGGTTACTATGTTACATTTATGAATGATCAAATCGAGACCACTTTTCATCAATAGACACAAATAAAACATGCGCACGCGACGCGTGGGTGGCATGATTTGTTACGTGGCGAGTCCTCTCAATGCAATCGTTTAGTGTTATTCTTTTTGGGTAATCCCTTAATAGTATAAATGGACGTTAACAAGTCACTTTATAATAATTTATATTTATTGTTTGTCGATAACGAATGATATTCTTTCGTTTTTACTGTCGATCTATTTACCAGTTTAACTAGAGGTATAATCATGGTTCTAACTTGTTTTACTCCGGTTTTTGTTGATGTCTTTAACAGCTTGTATTTATTTTTGTTTTTATTGTAACTTTGATAATAATCCTTTTTTTAACTCAATAATGCTATCGCAACAACCTCCTGATTCCTTATTTTTTTTAACTGATGTAGTCCTTAAGACCTAGTGAGAATCATAAGTTTTCTAACTATGAAAATTATTTAAGCATATTTAAATTCATTATCCACTAAATAATTTGAACTTTATGTAGTAAATTCCATAGTTATTCTTACAAATTATTGTATTTTTATAAAGTACGCCATGATTTAAGTAGGAGTGTTTTATTAAAATATAAATATAATAAATATAAATATTAGGGGACAATCTTACACAAATCGACCTAGTTCCAAACTAAGCAAAGCTTGTACTATGGGTATTAGACGACGATAAACATGCTTATATAGATAAATAAATACTTAAATACATAGAAAACATCCATAACTCAGGAACAAATATTCGTGCTCATCACACAAATAAATGCCCTTACCGGGATTTGAACCCAGGACCTCTTGCTTCGTAGGCAGGGTCACTACCAACTAGGCTAAAGCGGTCGTTAAAGTTGTACGTCGAGACAAAAGTCAATGAAATTTAACCAAATCCGCAAAAATCTATGTAAATCATAAGTATAATTTAGCCCACTGCCCACAAAAGAGTGAAGCTATTAACATTTTACACCCCTCAATATTTCACGCAGACCCTTGGTTAATGATTCAGCGTAATATTTTAACACTGGGGCAATAGTATGATTTTCATTGGCAAATGTACGGATTTTAAGTGTATATAACTCTTGCAAGTATACATAATATATGTTGGTTTAATACCCTTCATCTTTTCTAATACGAACTCCTAAGAAATGGCATACTACCTACGCTCTCATCGTCTATATTTCCACATACTTAGATATAGCCTAGGGCTCTTCAAGGCTAGAGTATATAGCTGTTACTGAACCCGTGAGATACACCTTTGGGCGCATCTGCACTTTTCATCAGGTGAGATAGAAGTCAATCACGGATAAGTTTTATAAAAAAAAATCCGTGAAAATATCATCCGCAAGTGATAAAACTACAGGTCATTTAATTAGAGCTGTAAATTTCTACTATGCACTCTACTCGCATTTGAAATTAAGCACAATTTTAACACTTTTGAGTGGTATTCACATATATGTGATTTCAAAAATTGCCCCAAGTAAAAAAGCTTACAATATCGACACCTCCCTGCAGGTCATATCCGGTGCAATAGCGGGGTCGTAACCCTACGAAATGACTGGCTAAACTGTTGCAATACGGCTAATTTAAATCAAGTATTAGATAAGAACATGCATTTAATTGTATCCAGAATTAATTAATTATTAAGGTTGGAAGACACATAACGTCATGGCTCCTAACGTAAGTGAATGGACTATAGAACAGCTATTTAGTTGGCTATGGAAGGACGAGATTTATGGAGCTGATTCCCGACTTCAATAATGAAGTGGCACTATAAGATGAAGAAGAAGAGGTAAACAATAAAGATAGCAAGCATCTGGTGATAAAATACTTTTATTTCAATGTTCAATGAAATGAAAATCCATTCAGAAAATGTAGAAATGAGAATGCAAACATTCAAATACATATCTAACAGAGTTGTACAGACATAAATCTAGTATCCTGAGGTGTGATCTTTATCTCTTTAAAAAATCTTATTCCTTCGATTTGAACTACAGATAAACTTTTATATTTGAATAACTGTAAAATGGGAATTTATATACTAAAACAAAACATCGTAACTAAGATTATGTTCTGATTGCTATAACTTTCAATAAGGCATCCATACCTCGACGCTAACATAATACCGCTTAAGTGTTAACTAATGAAAACAAATACCACTAGAAGCAGTTTCGATTCAATTAGTAAAGCTAAACGAGTCGAACGAGAGTTATTCGATTCACGCAATCGGATTGACAGTAGTCGGTTGCTTTGATCAAAGGGCCGACGAATAAAACAAACTATCTATAAGAAGTGTAATTCATAGCGTGCTTGCCCGCGGTCTAATTGATGATGGCCGAGACCAACACTGTCACCGCGGCGGCTTCGCTCACACGCCGCAACTGCAACTTCAAATATTTTATAATGAATTAAAAATATTTACGTTGACAGTCATAAGCGTTATTAATATCGGTATTAGAGATATGTGAATTAATGTGGTGCTGTACGTTGCGCTACCCGCCACTTAGAGAAGCGCTCGAGAAAGCGTAGCACATGCTACGCTATCAAAAGCTTTATCAGACATAACTTACAAAGGTGGAATGTCATTGGGTTTAATTTTGAAAGTTGGACCTGTGGCACGCGTAAGATAACCCGTGAAACTTTGTATTCAAGTTTGAAGTAGGTACGAACTTTGATTAAAAAAAACAATTGAAAATAATATGTACGTACCTATTCAGTGGTCAACACAGAAAAAACCGGGCACGCGTTATACTCTCTCCGGCTAGCTGCGGTCCCCTCAGTACCCCAGGTACGGACCCGCACGTATCGAGGGAAGGGATGATCGAAAATAATAGGGGAAGAGAATTTTAAAATTTATATTTTTTGCAGCCGGCGCAGGTGATATAACTCGTGCGCGCGCGCCGGCGGCTCACTTAAACGCGAAGCTCCGTTCCCGCCGCTCGCTTGCGCCCGTCCAAAGCTCCCACGCAACCTTTATCGCTCAGTGCTTTTCTGACCGCCGCGCGGACCGAGCGTACGCCCCTCTCGCCGCGAACGACCGCGTAATTACGATGCTCCAAGAAATACAACTCGCTCAGGGCCAAACAAACTACGTAGTAGTTTCATCGGGTTACCCGTCCGGTACCTTACCGAAGAACACGATGGACAAAAGAAATATACCGATCGCACCAGCTCCTGAAAAAAATTACGTCACGCACGATACACCACCGAATTTGCAGTATAGGAAGAAAGTGCATTTTAAAACGAATCCTTACACCGGACCTCAAGCCGTGTCGATTGCGCGCCGCAACGCCCGCGAACGCAACCGAGTGAAGCAAGTGAATGATGGATTTAATGCTCTCCGCCGTCACCTGCCAGCTTCCGTAGTAGCGGCGCTTTCCGGTGGCGCTAGACGCGGTTCCGGAAAGAAACTTAGTAAAGTAGACACTTTAAGGATGGTAGTCGAGTACATTAGATATCTTCAGCAACTGCTGGATGAGAGTGATGCGGCGTTGGGAATAACCCGGGACCAAGAAAATAGAGAAAATATTCCGAATGGTAGTGCACAGCCTATGACTTCAATGGAAATGGACGATGGGTTTTTCTATGGCAGTAGTTCTCCTTGTTCTGAAAAAGCAGATTCTCCGGCCCCTTCTGAGTGCTCCTCGGGCGTGTCTTCAGCCTATTCAACGGTGGACAGGTACGAGGTGACAACGCAACAACAGTTAGGACCTATGGATGAAGATGAACTACTGGACGTCATTTCGTGGTGGCAGCAAAAATAGCAAATAAGTAAGTGTCACTTGTTACTTCGATCTTTGTTTCCTAACTCCATTTCAAAATAGTCTTAGAATAACATTCCGTAGATAACTTATTATTAATAAATTAAGGGTGTTTTAATGATAAACAATAAAGAAATCTTTTTTTACAGAATTTTCGTAATAGTTTCGTTAAGTAACTTTATGAAAAAAGCTTATTTAGTGTTTGTTTTGCAAATCTCTGTCACACTGATGTGTCTGTTTTTTTTCCTAACTTTTCCTTAATGTCATATTTCTTTGTCCTCAGGTCAATCGGACGAGAAGTGAAGCAAGGACAAATCCCTCCGGAATGTATGTGCATTATTTATGCATTTAAGTGAACACGAAAAGACTTTTTGGATCTCTAGTCAAAGACAAGTGCCTTAAGGAATTAAGCCTTATCAACTACATTTAGTTTAGCATTAAGAATAGTCGCATATCCAATGATAAAATAAAATTTAATGTCATAATTGCGAACTGGCGAGGCTCTGTGAAGAATACTCACCGAAACTGATAAAACTGTAAATATTAGAATAAGATTAGAAATAAAATATTTATTTAAAGTTGTTGATTTTTTTTAAATCTTTCATACTTTTTTACTTTTTTCATACTTGTGCATCTTTAAGTGACAATTAACTTCATTCATAATTGACAGTTTTTTTATAAAAAATCACTTAGGATGGAGTAATTTGATAGCAGTTTTACATTTATTTAGAGTACCTACATTAGGTACGGTACAACGTCGTACTGTAGTACTACACAGTAGGTAGGTATGTAGTACAGTATTACATTGATTTGGAAGATCTCACCGATGCACAATCAAACCATTTAAACGTTGACCCAATGTATTTATAAGTATGTTTATCCGTTGCTTAGTACCATACCCATAACACAAGCTTTTCTTAGCTTACTTTCGGATTAGGTCAATTGGTGTGAATTGCCCCGTGATATTTGAGTCGTTTTCAAAAAAAAGTGTACACAATTAAGGGACTTAATAAAAACAAAACTTAATTGATTACTTTGTGTGACGAAAGTTACCCATGTAGTTTGTATGACTAACTTTCGTAACACAAAGGAAGCGATCGTGATTTTGTTTTGACTAAGCGCTTAACTAAATATGCACAATTTTTTTGAAAACGACTCTTTTATTATTATTTTTTATTAGTTATTCACCGACTGCATTCTTATTTAACTCCTAATATTTACACCGCTCACACTTGACTCAGAAAACATTAAAATATAAAATAAGACATTAAATAGGTATCTAACTAGTATTACTTGAAAATTTGTTCCAATTTATTACCACATCAAGTCAGTAAAGGTATGTACAGTTGAATGAACTGAATTGTTTACTTCTGTATGACCTTTCCACAAACAATTTCACAATGATTCAATTGGCCTTTGTGTACAATAGGTAAAATATTAAATTTGTATTGTACATCAATATGATGCTTGTAATATTCGACCGAAACAAACAATTCATTCGAGGACGATTCTAGTTTATATTTTTAAACTTGGTTTCATTTTAGCTGTTGCAGGTATTTGTATTCTAAAACGATTATTTTGAACATGAAACTACCGTGAGACTCATTCATAGTGAGAAAAATACGGAAACTTACGTCTATGGTCGAGTTTAGCTCGAAATTTTTCGGGCTAATCCGTAGCCCTTCCTCTTGGAGCACACGTCACGCACGGTGCCTGCTGCATGCCAAACGCGCACTAGAGCATACTATTTGTTTTCACTATGATTATTTTGCCAAAACCGAAACTAAACTAATTAAGCGCAGTAACTCGCTGAATTCTAAAGTTTGGTAGGACAGGTATTTGCAACAAAAAGGTTGGAGAATGATGAATGATGCCCAGTTCAATTTCATCGGCTGGTCAATTTTGTCGTGTTTACTTTGTAAGTAGTCCTAAAACTGGTGAAAAATACCACCGACGTCCACTATTTTTAGTCAGGTTTGCATGTCAAAAATTGAACTTCGTTGACTAAATTTGTACGGTATTATAGTAGGCGTTATCTAGGATTTGTGAACTATGACATTAAGAAAAACAGATGCGGGTTGCTGAATCGGTGTTACCAAAGCGCGAGCAGATTTCGATCTCAAAAAAAAAGGTATCTGATTTATTTACAAGATTATTTCACAAGATTTATGATTGAAAAATTCCGAAAAATGACAATGTTTATTTGCAACAGAAAATCTTAGGTTTACTTATTTTTATATTCGGTTATGTGCGTGTTTAAAGTGGCAAAAAAACATTCTTTGTAAAGTAATGAGTTGATAACAATTATTCGCATGTAAGTTTTCGATATAGTACTTTTTCAATATTCCATGCAGGAATGTTGTCACCAGCAGCTGCAAAGAAGGCTGGCTACTACAACATGATAGAGTACGACATAAATGACTAGAAATTAAACACAGACGCCATTTTATATGTACCTATCACACATTTACACATTTTGATGTAAAAGTGCTTCAACAAAGTAATAATTTCTATAGCAAAATTGCATTTACATTTTATAGACGACCCGATAGATAGATAGATATTTTTATGAAAAATACGAATGTTTGTGCTCGAGTCTTGGACGTTTAATATGTATTTATTAAATAAGTATCTATATTTTGTTCGTTGTCCAGTACCCAGACTATAAGCTTTGCTTAGTTTGGGACTAGATCAATTGGTGACATTTGTCCCATTATTTGTTTATTTATTATTTTACTATGTCAAATGAAGTACATACAATCCTTTGAAACGGCTAATTTGTCTCTTCAATAAAATAAATTAAAGCTTCTATAAATGGATTACTATTCAAACTAGTGTGATAAATTAACTATTAAAAGCGTAATGTTCGTTATTATTTAAGCAAAGTGTTTTTGTGTTATATTTACAGTGGTTGATATTTAAGATATACTAATGTAGTAACTTTAACCAAATTGAGGATTTTAACACGCAGCGGGAGTCAGTGCGAAAATAAATTACACAATTAGGTTCATTTTTTAACTTGGTGAACAACGATGCCTTTTTCCCTCTAACTAGTAAAAATAAATTTGCCTGGTAGAATTAAATGCTGGTGTAAAAAACGTTACTTGAAGTTATCGTGGTTTTATTTTTATGGGTAGTATAGTAGTACTTTAAAGTTGTATATATATGACAATAAATTGGTCTTTCATGTTTTTTTTGGTCACTCTTTGCTTTTCCGTCGTAACGTTTTCCAGATACATAATAATTTTTAAATAATACCAAAATTTTGTGTGCATATATTTTACAAAAATATATGAAACTAGCTGTTGCCCGCGACTTCGTCTGCAAAGAAGTCGTTTATCGCTATCCCGCGGGTACTATGCAATTTTCCGCGATAAAACTATCCTATGTCCTTCTCAGTGTCTCAAACTATCTCCATACCAAATTTCAGTTAAATCGGTTCAGCGGTTTAAGCGTGAAGAGGTATAGTATAAATCTTCCCAGGTGAATTTTTCGCTTCGAGCCCTTATCTTTCAAAACAAACGGTATCGTCATAGTATTAAGGTTCAAATTTAATGTAATGGCTCGAAGCGAAAAATTCACCTGGGAAGATTTATACTATAACAGATACACTTTAGCATTTATAATATTAGTATGGATTAGATGGTTCCATGTAAGTTAAGTTTAGTAAGTTATGAAACGGTGACTCGAACTTTGTCTTAATTGGGAATGTCTAAAAAAAATTACCAGTGGTTTATATATTTTTTTTGTATAGAAAAGTCAATTATAAGAAACTAATTTCAATATTTTGTCATTTAGTTCTCTACTTTTTTCAAAATTTATTATTGAAACTATTTTAGTTGATGACGTCAGATTATAATTGAAGGCTCCCACAATGCCAAATTTCTAAATCTATCTAAATGCGTACGATAAGGCAACCCCTTTAATTATTTTATTTTATGCGTAGTGGTACACTATACACCGTGTCACTTTACTGGCACTGTCAAAGTGCTAGATGTCAGACAGCGGGTCCAAATCAAACTCCGTAATCCACGCGTAAATTGTGATGAATTCTAACCACACAGAATAAAGTACGACTTGAACCGGTCACGCAATTTACACCAATGTCAAATGAAGGTCATTGCTTATTTGTTATATAATAAATTCATTACATAATATTAAAATTATATAACTACAGAAAACGAGTTAAAAAGCATTTATCTCGAAATGGTTTTCGATTTACTATACATTGCAAAAAATTAGACATCCCCAATTGTGTTAACCAAAAAAATCATACACGAACCACTTAAAATAATAAATCATCATCATTATCATCAGCCAGTGCGGATTGGGAACTTCATACACACCATTTTCTTCGCATAAGCACACAATGTTTTCCTTCACAGTAAATCACATGGTATTTTTTAGTATAATTTCGCACATAAATTCTGAAAAACCAGAGGTGCGAGCTCGGGTTCGAACCTACGACCCTCTGCTGACAGGCTATACGTCAAACCACTAAGTTACCACGAATTATAAAAAATTTCGTTCTAAAATCTTCTTTCTTCTATATCTATCTATACTAATATTATAAAGAGGAAAGATTTGATTGTTTGTTTGTTTGTTTATTTGCATTGAATAGGCTCTGAAACTACTGGACCGATTTCAAAAATTCTTTCGCCGTTAGAAAGCTACATTATCACTGAGTGACAAAGGCTACTTTTTACCGCGGGAAAATACCTTTTCCTACGGGAAAATTAATTTATCGCGGGCGAAGCTGCGGACGGAAGGATAGTCTATACTAATATTATAAATAGGAAAGATTTGATTGTTTGTTTGTTTATTTGTTTGTTTGCATTGAATAGGCTCCGAAACTACTGGACGGATATCAAAAATTCTTTTGCCGTTAGAAAGCTACATTATCACTGAATGACATAGGCTACTTTTTACCGCGGGAAAGTACCTTTTCCTACGGGAAAATTAATTTATCGCAGGCGAAGCTGCGGACGGAAGGCTAGTAATATATAAAAATCTCGTGTCACGGTGTTTGTTATCGAACTCCTCCGAAACGGCTTGACCGATTTTTATGAAACTTTTTTCTCTATATTCTGTAGGTCTGAGAATAGGTCGTAGGCTATTTTTTACACCCCTATTCTTCGCAGACGGAGTCGCGGGCAACAGCTAGTATAACTATAATAATGACTACTTTATAATTTTGATCAAATATTCGCATTTGGTGCTAGTTAACATACGCAACTCAGTAGGAGATTTTACTTTGAATTTTTTAATCATTAATAGTCAGGCGGCCTCCGCAATGTGAACCAACGGGGTGAGATCAAACCAGATGGGATCGCAAGGAAACGTTTCCTAAAAATAATAAAAAATACCTCACACGAACCAAATCAACCATTATTATACGACACGAGGATGAGGGCAGATTCTATTAATTTATAACCAATGTGGGTGGATAAACTGACATTATTTTTTTATTAATCGCAACGTGGACGAAACGAATAACTGTTATTTTGGGTTTTTATTAAGTTATTCGACTAGTTAATTACGATAATGTGGCAGAAAAAATGGAAAGGGAATTGTGTCGTAAATTTTTTTTTCAAATTTTAGGGTTCCGTACTAATTAATAATAATCATTTATTTCAAGTAATGAAAGTGAATTAAAGGAAACAAAGTTTTTTTTTTCTTTGGGCCTTTATGCAAAAAGGAACTCTTCCAGGATCACTTCGTTGTCACTCTGTCTGCCTGTCTGTCTGTCCGTCAAGACCATTTAAATCAAACATATCATGTCATGTCAAAAGAAGCTGTAGTACCGTAGTGTTTTGACCTATAGCCTCTCAAACAGAGGGTTAAGGATCCAAGCCCGAGCCGCACCGAATTCCGAAAAATCTGAGTTTTTCGGAATTCCGTAAAACTCAGATTTTACGGAATTCATGTGCAAAATCACAACAACTACGAGTTTTACGTTGAAGGAAAATATTGCGAGGAAACCAACACACACCTCCTTCAGAGAGGAGGCCTATGCCCAGCAGTGGGATGTAAATAGATCGCGACGATAGCTCATGTCTGCAATCCTTTTCTATCTTACTTATTAATATTATGAACGCGAAAGTTTGTATGAATGTATTGATGTTTGTTACTCTTTCACGCTAAAACGGTTTGACCGATTCTGATGAAATTTGGCACACAGATAGTTTATAACCTGGATTAACATAATAGGATACTTTTTATCTCGAAACTTTGCATAGTTCTCGCGGGATAGCGATAAACGAATTCTTTGCAGAACGGAGTCGCGGACAACAGTGTGGTGTACAATAAAGATTAATTGTATTGTATTCTGCTTCTTTTAAATTTGTACGGAATTCTCGCTTAGTAAATCCGCCTCGCGTTTGGCCGGTTTTTTTTAAGTAGGTGTACCTGAAGTAGTTATTACTTTTATTGAGTTATCATAATTTTATGACTTAATTAACTTTTCGCAATTAGTAACGTTCTTACGGTGCCCTGGAATATGCTCATTTGCCCAGTAGAATTAATGGTACATTAAATTTAATAAGCTTCCTGAAATAATGTGCAAACGTTTATGGCATTTAATCAATGGGTAAATGGTACTTGGTGATCATTTTAATTTAATAGGCTAAGTTATTCAATTATGACTTTATTAAAGTTTGACTTCGTTCACTTGACTGATAACAACATCATATCTGCGAAGCAGTTCAATTATAATGTACAAAGATTCCGATTCGCACTTTCATTCTGAGGAGAGGCCTATACCCGACAGTGGGGTGTATAGCCTCTTAAACCCGTACACACACATTACACGTGTACATGCAGGGCAGTGACCAGGCCTCCTCTCAGAATTAAATGGGCTATATTTTCAACGCGGGCGCAATGCAGATTGGGAACTGAATGGGAACGGAATTGAATTTCTTTGCTCGTGTGTGCAGGTTTCCTTCAAAAAACTCATTGCGTGCCTGGATTTAATTAAACCCGCGATCCACTGTTTGAGAGGACATGAAGTCAAATGTCTGATTAAATTGTTAGCCCTCAAAAACACTTAAACAGAAAAAGTCCTTAAAATCTTTAGAGCTATTCACAAGTTCTCAAAACATGATATACCTACTTACATGCTTACAAATATTGCTCATTTATTTACTAGTTCTTAGTATACGATATGGGCCCAATTACATAACAAAGTACAACTTGTATTGACGACCAGATGGCCTAGTGGTTAGAGAACCTAACTACGAAACTTGAGGTCCCGGGTTCGATTCTTGTATCGGGGCAGATATTTGTATGACAAAATACGAATGTTTGTTCTCGGGTCTTGGGTGTTTAATATGTATTTAAGTATGTATCTATCTATATAAGTATGTTTATCCGTTGCTTAGTACCCATAACACAAGCTTTGCTTAGCTTACTTTGGGACTAGGTCTTTTGGTGTGAAATGTCCTGTGATATTTATTTATTTTTATTTATTTTATTACAAGCGGAACTCCCTTTCTAGTTAATATAACTGAAGCGAGAGTTCCGCTTGTAATATTAGTTGTAATTTGTTATGCAATTGGGCTATGATAAAGATATTTCTAGGTGTATAGCAGTAGTTGTTTATTCTATGTTTCAATAAATGTCGCTGTACGGAAAATATACTAAATAACTAAAAAAGGGTGTCAAATTTAATTGAATTGCCATTTGCTGAGCAACCGTTGTATAATTTACATTTAAGGCTAGGTTGAACACTAGAGTCTTATCTTACCGACCTACCTACTTACCTAGGCGGTTAATTACTTTTTAATTTTCTAAGGCTCACAGACATCAATTAATTTTCTTAATTCCCTAGTCATAACGTTTATGTTTGACAAAAAACTACCAAAAAAACAACAGAAAAGATTAATACGTCGACGTAAATTACGTTTGATTCGATTGTTAGAACTTCTGACAAATTTTCCTATTATTTATGTTTTCGTGTGAGAGCGAACGTGTTACCCGACTATTTCTATAAAAAGGTTATTGTTTTGATAAAAAATGACATGCCACGCTAGTATCTGATAATAAGCGTGGGTGGAGCGGTAACAAAGGAGAATTGGTTAGCACCACAGAAACACAATACGGGCCAAGTTTTGGTTCGAGTGTTAAATTAAGTTTTCTAACATCGGTCTCCCTTTGTCTGTTTGTTTTTACGTGTTTTCGTCACGCTTCCCATACACGCGGTAACATGTTTGGACAACCTGCAATCATATTAAACGACTGTTTACTTTACAGAATGATAGAAACATCAGCAGGTTATTTTTTTTTCACTTTAATCACACAATGGTATTACTATAAGAAACATTTTTTATTAGTTTTATAATTATCTTTTTAATGTTCCGTAGCTCAAAAGGAAAATATGAACTCTTATTGGATCATTTTCGTTATTCGTCAGTTTGTACTCGTATATTATATCAGTCAATATCCTCTTTTTCAAGAAGCCATAGAGGCATCATGTTGAAGTTAATGTCAAATATTCAAATGCGCAATTCCATGGAGCTTAAAAAAAATAGTTTCTAAGTAAGTTTACGTGATTAAAATATGAAAAGTTTTTAAAGCGTATTTTTGTATAAAACCGTTGACAAAGAATTATGACATTTGGTAAGAAGTAACGCCAGTAAACGAAAAAAATGGGCAAGAGCGTGTCGGACACACCCAGGACAGGGTTCTGTAATCCTTGCATACCTAAACTATATTGCGTACCGTAATCGCCTTCACCAAGTGCCGCACACTCCAATGTATTGTTATTTGAACGTCAACTTTGTTTTTATGATTGCTACTAATATTTATTTTTCAATTTTACTATTGATTATACTATCCGTGTAAAATAAGTTATATTTTTATAAGGATTTGGAACTTTGTACAGTATTTTCCAAGTAGGTATATGGGCCAATTTTTATGTCGTTGTATGTTTTGACTTTTTTTTATTTGTAAAATTTTATGTCATTATATGCTCAGAATCACGAGATTTTTTTATCCTACTAGGAGAACAAAAGTGTCCCAAGTTCTTTTTCCGTTGAGTTACCATTTTTCATAGACTTTACGACGGTAACTAAATGAAAGAATTGAAAATTATATGGAAGTTTTTGGACGAGTTAACGCTTATTTTTCATAGAAATAATACGAAACACCAACAATTTTCTTGCTTGCGTTTAAATTTGTACAGAATCTTCATTGTTAAAGTCTGATTTATACTTGACCGGTTTTTTCTTTTTATTTTATTCATACGTTAAAAGAACCATTTTAATATACGTTACGTAAGTTTTCTTTACTAGGAACCGTTTGGCTTGGGCTATTAACTCTCAAAAATATATGTGACCTTTATCTACCTTTACAATTAGTGGCCACTTTACACCCCCAATCATTCACCAGAATCATTCGCAGATAAACCCCTAACAAAAGAGTTAGAATGTCGCACAAAAAGTTTACCTTTCAGTGTCCTACCACAATCATTCAATTAATTAAGTCTTGATGAAGATATGAGAGGCAGTAAAGAGACCGGCGGAAATATGATACCAAAACTATCCACCGAACTTATTCATGACGCCAAAGAAAACCTTAACACACTTGGTGATAAGGTATGTTTTCTTACATCGTAGGTGACAGACGAAGGTATGAATAGAGACAGGAGCCAGACGCGTTTGCTACTGTAGGCGACAACGAGCGATAACACGTAGCGGAGTTACAGATACATCGTAAAACATCATTAGCTAGATAAGTTTCCTAAAAGCAGCTTTTACGAAACCGAAAATGCAGGATGTCCCCGAGATACGCACACCATTGATTGGATTTCCTAAAAAACGGTGCATCCTATTCTTTGGTATTAAAAATGTTTCAACATTATAATTCGAAGATAGAGTCTATTTGCATTTTGATTCTGATTATATGAAAAGTAGCCTTTAGCATTAATTGTTTGCCTGTTTTGCATTGTAAGGTAATATATCTAGATAAAATGACTTCATACGTTTAATGATTATGTACGTTGAGTTTAGTAACAAGACAAGCCCATTGATTTTTACTACATATTACTTATTCCGTGGACATGGCAGCGATACACAACGCATTTAGGTACGCGGCAAGTAATGTATAAACTTCCTCACAAGGCAATCTTCTCAAGAGCGTAGACGTCACCTAAATTAAGCTTGTTAGTGCAAAAATGCACATTGTCTTTGCCTGTTAAAGGTTGGGGCTATTTCAGAGACACGTAAATGCCGCAAAAGACTTAGCGAGTTACCAAATCAACGGAATTAAAAAGCATTGGTGTACGTTGGCGATCGAATAACAAAATGGAGAATAAAACATCGCCTCACTGAACTGCAGCCTCATCGAAGACTCCGGTTAATAGTCAGTAATAATCCAATTGAATATTTCGGGGCACAGAGAACAAAGGCCGGCATTACGGCTGTCGGCCGCATTAACGCCCTACCACAATAAATCCAGGAGGTCCGTCGCCAAAGGGCTAATTACTCTGAATATCGGTTGATATACTGTCTACTTAGGAGCCGTGATGTATGGGCTCAGTCAAAGGATCGGACGCCGCGGCCGCGGGCAATGCTACGATTATAAATAAGCATGTTTAGAATAATGACTGCGAACGTTACCGTGGCACCTAGGAAGCTACACTGTTAGCTGATTTTTAATTGATTTATATCGTTGAAAGAGAACACAAAAACATTGAAAAACTGGGAGCTGGCGCTTGTGAAAAAAATACTAGTACTTTAATTAGTTGATACTGCTGGTGACCAAAGCTGTAGCAGTCCGACGCTGTGGTATTTCTCACTTACGTAGGAAACCAACAAACGATTGCGAGAAGTGTGCTAAACAGCAGAACTTTTACAGATTACGACGTCTGCTTAATTTAACGTACAAAACCTTAAACTACTTTCTTCTCTTTGAATTTTGATGGAGTGATAATTTAGGAATTTGCATGATTATTATCAGTGAGATAAAGCACCTACCTACATATTTCCCTAGTGGGTGCATAAACCTTTTCCCTCAAAATAAAAACAGTGAACCCTTGAATGTATACGTAATATAAAACATCTCGCTTTTTAAAATATCATCAAATGAGTTGTCCAAAACTGCAAACGATGATGACGGGGAATAATGCATGATCTAGATTAGTGACGCGCATTGTGTCGCCAAAGGGTTGTGCTTTGTTCGCGCACATAATGCGGCACCGCAAACATCTCGATACTCAATTCCTACGGATTCTATGAATTTGTAAAGAAAATAAATATCTTTTATGACAGCGGTCGTCCCGTGATTCTTTACATTTTATTATTATAATGCTCAATTGGGATTGTTGGATCGAACAGTTTTGGTTTCTGGCAGTAGGTTGGAGGGGACATTTTATTAAGGCAACCTAGAGAGTGAAAGAAGTGTGAAATAACTTATCGCAGTTCATTTACACGAGCTTTCCCATACCCGCAAATAAGTATCCCAGTGGGTAATCTAATCAAAGTTGAGTATTTAATTATTAAGCTCATGCGCATCAGCTACCTATGCAGTTACGGATTATTTAAAAAATGGCCTAATATTACAAATAGAGAAAACGTTTGTATGTGCATGCGTGTATATGTGTGTGTATTTGTTACTCCCTTACGCAAAAACGGCTTGATGGATTAGATAAATTTTAGTATTTAGATAGCTGGAAGTCTGGAGTAACATTTATCCAGCGAATAGCAACAGAAGAAAATGTTATCCCAAGTGTTCTAAAAGGAAGAAAGTAGCATGTTTAAAGATATCAATCTACATTGTTGTGCGATCTGTGCCAATCTGCATCCAAACTCGACCACAATAGCCTGATAAGATCGCGGCATTGGCTTGAACAGACAAATTGTTCGCATTCAGTCGCTGTTAAATGTATGGTTGTTTACAAAACATGTCATTCACAGCGTTATAGTAAACAGTGTTTTGTACCGTGAAATTGATTCTTACATTTTACTGGGAACATATAAGTTTCACGGTGGTCGATTTGCAACTTTGCAAATTTTTAGAATAGACGTCCTGTTTTAACACCCTATGCAAAACAAGAGGTATCATAAGTTTAATGCATTGTTCTAAGTATTTGTTTGTGACATCGTATCTTCCAAATGGATAGTCCAAAACTAGTTTAGTTGGTATGGTACACACTTAGCTAAATTACATAGCTCCGCCGTTGTTGAAGTTGCTATAGTTTAAAGTGAAACTGTCGGGTTTTTTTACTTTGGTAAGTCGTTGTTTTTGGAAATATACTTAAAAAGATTTGACCTGTATGTTATAGAAAATAAACTTAACCTCTAACTGTAACATCAGCTGTAGCAACAGCATTAGTATGTGGTAAATTATGCTCGGAAAAACTTAGGTTTAACTTTTCATAAGTAAACAAATATATATGTCTTAAATAGTTCATTCTTGACAAAACTAAGTCGTGCCGCCAGTTCTACATTAATCTCCATTGTTTTCCCGTTACCTTTACCAAATCGCATCGAAATTTTCATCAAGCGAGATAAATGAACGTCAACAGGTACCTAGTGATTAGCATCGGCATCGTCGCGGTGCTCGGTTATGTTCGGGCAGATGTGACGGCAAGGTGTCCTGGCTTCAGGTGCTGAGAGTGGCACAAGCCATACAATCTGACAGCGATACACTCAGTAGCGAAATTATTGACATGGAATAACCATTTTTCGATTTCAAAATACATAATCGTGCTTTTGATGTGTATGATAATGTAAGATACCAGTTTACTTACGTCGCATAGATATCATAATCAACGGGAGTTATGAAGTAACTTCGGACACATTACACAACTACCTATGAAGTATTTACTATTCCGTCAAGCGCAACTATTCAGAAACTTCATAGTTGTGGCATTTTGTCAGGATTTAACTTCATAGCAGCAGCACAGAACAAGTAATAGTACTAACGTACAGAAGGATCACTCTCGAACAAAAGTCAACTTTAGGTATAAAAACTTTATAATTTATTGAATCAGGCGTTACTTTGCGAAGGTCCATATTAATGAACTAAAACAATTACTTTGCTCACCCGCGACCTTACAATAGTTACGTTTATGCAAGAAATGTGCGTTCATGCAGTTCCTCCACCTCCACACTGTACGAACACACACAAATCACATAAACCCAACCATCACCACCACCAAGCTACACTGACGCGTTTCGAACTCAACCAGAGCTCATCTTCAGAGTTACCACAACCGTATGCTATGCTACCAAACGTTAAACTAACAAACCAAAACAAATGTTTTAACTTGTCACTGTAACTTCTCAAGTACCCACTTTATTTTTCTTATTCTCAAACTACCCCACAAAAATTAACTTTTATTGACATATTTAAAACTACATTGCATTTTTTTTTTTTTTTTTTTTTTTTTTGTTTATTTATTTATAAGGCATATTTAATTAATACTAACTGTTCAAATTCGACCCAAGCCGCAGTAAAGGAGAAGATACTAAATTTACCTGTTCATTAATAATAGACCCCATAGTGTTGTACCTAATTATTTCCATGCATTCCAGAGCATCCAGACGCAACCCCTTGCCGCAATAATGTAACACTTCATAAGAATCTGAATCTAACAATGAATGATTTGATTCCAACAAATGTTTTGCAAAATTCGATCTATCTGGATGCTCATTCCTATATGCCGAAACATGCTCTTTAAATCTAGTATTAAAACTTCGGCCTGTCTGTCCTACGTATATCCCATTGCAGTCATTACAAGTAAGCTTGTATACCCCCGATCTAGTTCCCTTATCTACCTGTTCTTTGTGGTTACATAGCCTAGAGTACAAAGAGTTGTTAGTCTTAAAGGCAACATTAATATTGTTTGATTTTAAAATGCCATAAATCTTATCAGACAAACCCCCGACGTAAGAGATGCTAGATCTATATTTGTTAGTAGACTGAGAAGGTAACGCAGCGTAAAGCATGCTATTTACTAACCGTGCCTGCTTCTTTTGAACTAAACTATCTACCATTGATTTTGTATAACCATTTGAGATCGCTATCTGATAAATAGTACTCAACTCTAAATCATAATGTTCCTTAGAAAGAGGCACAGTCAGTTGGTGGTGGTGATGGTTGGGTTTATGTGATTTGTGTGTGTTCGTACAGTGTGGAGGTGGAGGAACTGCATGAACGCACATTTCTTGCATAAACGTAACTATTGTAAGGTCGCGGGTGAGCAAAGTAATTGTTTTAGTTCATGTATAAAAACTTGTCTATTCTTACTGCTTGCATGCGAAATTGAAACTTATCGTGTGATCCGAGCGTTCATATTCCGTTGGGCACCGCTGATCCGAAACCAAGGGCACAGGGTTCCGACTCGCCGATGTTTGGTAGGTATAAAAATCAAGAAAGATAACACTGTGTATTAATTCAGTAAACCACCTTCAGTAAGTAAGTAAGTTATTTATAAGATCGTTTAGAAGTCATTGTTTGTTGCAAAAATCACAAAAAAAAATAGTCTTAATTACGCGCGACGCGGCTGGCGTGCGAACTGAAGGCCAATTGACAACCTACTGCCATACTCCGCCCGGGCGGAGCGCCGGCCGAACATACCTAAACTGCGGAGTGAACCCCCCCTGGCAGCAGTTAACTATAATTATAAGTATATCGGATAAACATTAGACAACTTTGAAAATGATCCGGGACGTTTGATCATGGAGTGCGTAGCGGGATTCAGATTCAAGTCTCACATTATTCTCTATTTAAAAGTTAATAAAACGGCGGTTTTGCGCGCTTTACTTTTACTGGTTTACCTGCTCAAGTGTCAGGATATGCATTTTTTACATTATCAAATTTATCACCACGACGTTTTTGTTTTAGTTTGTAATTTACATAGTAAATCGGATCATTTTAAAAGAAACATCTTCTGACAATTTTTTTGCAGTTTTTTATAAATCAAAATTTTACTTCCAGGTAGGTATACAATACAAAACATGTACAAATTTTCCACTGCTGACTGTACGCACGTTGTTTTTTCGACATCCGGTCCCAGGAATCGCGATTATTGTCGAAAGTAGCACGAGACAATTAAAGTTCATGTTTCACTTGAATATGTTGTTAAAACTTTTAAGTGTTTGCTCGCATAAAGCATTCTCATTTTTTGTACAAGCAAACTCGATCAATGTACTTAAAATACTTTAAATTAATACAATCATCTCATTATTTTCATATGTAAGCTTTTACAGACTAAAAATGAGGGTGTTGTCAACAAAAATATGAACCTACTTGAAAACTGGAGCATGCTCCACCCTCATATTAGCTAGCTCTGTCATTACTACATCCTGGGTACTCTTAGTTCTGGCACCATCGATATATGTCATGTCTGGCACTGCTAACGTAACTTAAAAAAAGCGCACCTTTAGTACCTTTCTATTCGATGCATTCATACGAATATGACAAATGAATCGACATATGACTATCCCCGTGCTATCCCACATGCCAGCGAAAGCTGCACGTCAACGGGTGAAATCCACGTGGTTTCACGGTCAACTAGATAGAAGCGCCGCCAAAATATTGTGCAAAAACTAACTCACACTTGCCTTTTGTGCAATCCGAAACTTATGTCCCCATTCATCGGTATTTGCACAATTGAAAAAATTCGAGGACACGCGATGCTGCACCAGGTGAATAAACCAAAGAGTTATTTTTACATAATTCGAGTAGTTTCTACTCAATGCGCATGTAAAGGTATTGATTAAATTTTATCACCGCAGCCAATTTAAACTTTAGAGTCTTATTTAATGGATATAAATAAAATGAATTGCAATAGTTGGTTACTGTTGTAGTATTTTAATTAAAATTTATGCTTCCTTTGCAAAAGCGTAGTTTCGCAGAATAAAACGCTACGACCACCATTTTTATGTTTTAACTTTAATAGTCGATGCTGTCTTGAATTGATTAAGGTACGCCTGCTTTGGTTTCATACGAAGTAAAAATGTTAAGGTCTCTAATCAAAATATTTGTAGTTCCTTTATTATCATCTTACGTCAGATATTTGAATGACAATGGCTCGGGCGTAAAGCAAACAACACTAGCCACTGCTTCGGAAATATTTTATGCCACGACATTTACATTGGTGTTAACGAGGGAGCCCTCAATAAAAGTTTTGTATTCAGACATAAATCTCCACAACCAAAGTCAGAAGAAGACGTTTCGATGCAAACGTATAAATATGTGTAATATAATGAAATACGTCATTTATTATCTAGTAAAAATGTAATTGGAGAAATTCACCATAAATGTCTGAAGAGAGAAGGGTTTGTAAGGATTACACAGTGATTTATGACATCGTTTTTTAGCCTGTACAGTTATATGAGGATGTTTTATAAAATACTAAGTGCTAATAATTCACAAAATAACTTGAACAGTTACTATTTAATTGTGAGCCTTAACAAAAAATATCCGTATCTGTTGCAACAGTAAAGATAAGTAAACTCCAAATCTGTCTAAGATTGTTAAGTATTCCACTATTTTGGAAGTGACTAGACGTAGTTTTTGTCAATCTTGTCCATGGGGACATGGGGCCGTGAGAGCCTTCGGTTATCAGAGCCGTTATCATTTTGCGGTCAAGAACCTAATGAGTTTCCGATGTTGCACTCAAGTCGCTTCGGCTTTAAGATAGTGAAAATTTTATACACATCACACGTAACAGTTGAAATACAAGTGAAATACTAGATAGATATTGCAAAGTTTTGTCTAGTAGGTTTGTTATATGTCTTAAATTTTAAACATATTTAGTTAGAGTTCAACATCAAATATATATCAATCAATTAATGAAATTCAATGAATTAAATGAATCATGAATTATAATAATACCTACTACACACCATAATGTGACCTAAAATATTCGTATAACTTTCTATCATCGAACTAAATTTGCTTGCTTAATTTTTCTTTCAGCACAGTGCAGAAAAAATTGCAAAGTCGAATTGGTTATTTTTCATTTTAAGTTAGTTGCCAATAAATATTTTTCAATTGATTATTATCAGAAGATGGTTAAACGAATTCCCATAATTTTAAAAAATCCTGTAAAGGCAAAAGCGATGTTGATTGACTTATTATGCCGATCAAAAAAGCTTTTAATTTGACGCATCCGAAGTGTAAAAGAAGTGATAAAATATAATCGTCATTTACTTAAGTGGTTGATAAGACTTATAAGTATAAGGAAGAAAAGTTATTCTTTAATTAACATGTTAATCTGTGTGGCGCCAATTCTAAAAGGCCTCCATCCTTTGATAAGAGGTTGGCTTTATCAAATATTGCCTCGAGATGTGTATAGAACTGTATATTATGCCGTGCAAAAAATCTATCGGCCCGTACCATAATTAATGGGTTTCTAAAGTTGCTTAAAATTTGGACCACACGTTGAAAAGGTATGGTTTAAGATATTAAAGGGTGATCTATTCACTGTGTTTTTTTTTAACTTTTATAGCCGTAGTGGCCTAGTGAAAGCCGTGGTGGCCTAGTAGTTTGACCTGTGGCCTCTCAAGCAGAGGGTCGTGGTTTCAAATCCCGGGTCGCACCTCAGGGTTTTTCGGAATTTATGTGCGAAATTAGATTTGTAATTTACCATGAGCTTTACGGTAAAGGAAAACATCGTGAGGAAGCCTGCATACACCTGCGAAGAAATCCAATGGTGTGTGTGAAGTTGGTTCCCAATTCGCAGTGGGCCCGCGTGGTAACTACAGCCCAAGCCCTCTCATTCTGAGAGGAGCCCGTGCCCTACAATGTGGGACTTATATAGGCTGGTATGATGATGATGATTATATGTTTACTATTTTAAAAATATTTGGAAATAGGTAGGTAGGTTACGGAAAACATGCAATGTTGCACCTCAAAGGCTCACAATCTTAGATTTTTTTGGGTGAATTACCTATCTCAAAATTATTCAAGATTATGTAAATAAGCATTAATTAATTAAATTTAATTCCAACGCCGTGGCGGTCATTCTCTAAGGTTCACTACTGATAATTACAGACGTGGGAAACCGTCCGGCAGCGCCATAAGGCTCGCAGTAAATCACGGCGTAACAACCAGAGATTTATACGAGTTAAACGAATAGGTAATTATGTCTGAATATTATAACATGTACAATATCGTCTCTTGCAATATCTGAAATTACCGAGTAACAAAACATGCGCATTAGGGTGAACTTTTACTACTTCCATTAAGACGTTTACAAGTATACCAAGTTAGTACTTTATTCAACGCGGCATTGTTAGTTTATAATGTTTCGTTGTAGATAATTTATAATTTTGTTTAGTTTGTTTCTTCAAATATTTGGCTTAAGAGGGTACGATGCGCACCATTTCTCCATACAAGCGTAATCCCCTGTTTCCTCCCTGGATAATGGCTTTAGAGCCAATTTTTTTTACTGTGTAATCTGTATCTCCCACAGCTATGCCCCTATGTTTCGTTTTTTTCCATATTTCAATTAACATAAGAAATATGAGTTTTCAAAAACTGAAATAATTGCCCAATTTCAACGTCATTTTCAGACACTCATCAGAAAAGAATCCCTGATATAAACAAAAAAAGGAAAACATAGGGGCATAGCTAAAACTATCCTCTAATTATTTTTGAAAAAAATAATTTTATTGGTCCAGTTTTCGAGAAGAAAACAGGGGATTACAAAATGCTGTTTTGATCAATTTTACGCGCCTAATAACGGTCTGAGCTGCAGTTGTCCCGCTCTCGCTGTACTGACACGGAGGGGTTCGGGCGAGACAGCGACATTTCATTAAAATACCTATTTCTCAAAAGTCTCTCAGCCATCGTACCCTGTTAAGTCCTGAACGGCACTAACTATAAAAAAAAAGTTGTCATCGTTGACAATTTCTAAGCATCCGTTGTTTTATTCAATCGGTGCGTTAAAAGTTTAAACTATTTTCAAGAGTAGTTACTTTTAGTGGAAAGTAGGAACTCATATTTATTTTACAATCACAACTTTTGCAAGATTTTATTTAACTTGCAATGTACGTATGTAACTTTTTTTGCTTACTTTTAGTTTCATCCTAAAACATAATTTAACCAATTATTAAAAGAAACTAATTTAGATACATATGCAAAAAAATGTCCTAATCACAAAAATAAATACGCCTATCGATCAACTAAGAAGCTATGTTAACCAATTTCAAACTAATGCGATATTTTTACACTTTTGAAAACTTATGTATAGTTTTAGAAAAATAAATGAAGACAGAAATTGTACGCCTCGGGCAACGTGGCGGAGGGCCACTGTTTAGCTCTCGTTTAGATTTTTTGCTACATTTTATGAGGGAAACGCTATCCTGGGATCTTGTGATTTATTGGCCGAACCATTAGACACCGCTGGTTAGTATTCATGTGAGATTTGCATCTAATTAGAGAATTAGAATATGAAATGATTCAGCCGGAACAGATGCGTAAATTGATCGCGTTGACAGTACGTAGATTTTTAGGAGCTGATGTTCATTCAGTCTGTTTGCAGACTTTCCAATAAGTAGAGCCAGGAAAATGCAAAATTCATGTTTTAAAAGACACGTTTAACATTATACCTACTAAATAATATAATCACCATTGATTAAGAGTACCTAGATAACAGATTAATGTTGACCTAAAAAAAAGTTGCCATGCTCAAGTATTTTACGTTAACACTTGAAAGTTGCGCCTTCATTTAATTTCTACTTTTTATTACTCTAATAGCACGATAAGCGTAATTTTAGTGGATTTCTGAAACAAAGGTAAGTACTTTTTTCTAACAACACAACATAGTAACACTATTTGGTAATATCTAAGACGTAGCTTAGAAATCAGTTTTTAGACTTGATTCAAACCAGAAGTTTTTTCCGCTAATTTGGAAAAATCTTTGAAATTTGATTATCTTTCCTTATTTACCTTGACCTAAGCTATCTAAGCCTATGTTACCAGATAAGTCAAACCGCCAACTAACTCGTAATTAATATATGTTTATGTTTGTAAAGTCGTTGTTAAACCTTCAAGAATGCAAGTGGAAAATTCACAGCAACTCGAACATTATCAAAGGGCTCCTTGATGTGCCAACAGTAAGCCGGGTTTAACACACGGACCACTAAAACGTGAAACAAAGGGAAAAATATTATTAAAAACGTTCTTTTATTGCAAAAATGTAGTAAAACTACCTTCCAATATTTTACTATAGTTTTTGAAAATAGAATACAATTTATGGTTTTGTCAAAAAAATACAAGCTATTTTGCTAACTTAACTTGCATTGTCATCTTAAGTACATTTTAGTACATATGCGCAACGACAATTAAATAATTGGTGCCATTAACCAATGAAGAGCTCCGTCCTGCAGAGACAGTTCTGGCTGGATCACCTGGTTTTCAGTAAGTACTAGATTTTTGTATTGTCACATAAGTTACTTAAGTATGCCAGATCTCAGCTCAATCGGATACAAGAAAGTGATCAAAACATTGAAAACCAGAACAAACATAAGTACATACAACATTGCAAGTTAAATGATAATAATAATTCGTTATTTCGAGTAACAGAGGCTCATCACTTGTAATATGCACCACAAATCAAATTACTTTACACGTTTACGATAATACCATAATTTACGGCCAGAATGTTTGATCTTTTAGGATACTTATGAGCAATTTCTTAATAGGTGAGTATCTACTTTACTCAGTTAAGTTAATACATACTAAGTATACGTGAATGGTTTGTAGAAAGATATAGAAAATACATACGTGAATACGATTTTGGTATAGGAGTGTTTTTGTTGTTGTTGTTGTTTGTACTAGTTCCAACTTATTTTATGAGTTGAAACCGGGTTTTGTTCCGCGTACCTTGATTTCAGAGAAGCCCGATATTTCGGCACAGTTGCATGCACCATGATCACGAGACGACTGGAGAATTGCGGGTATGCTGCTTGACTGACAGTTATACCAGCATACCCGCAATTCTCCAGTCGTCTCGTGAGCATGGCGCATGCAACGGTGCCGAAATATCGGGCTTCACTGAAATCAAGGTACGCGGATCAAAACCCGATTTCAAGTCATAAAATTAGTAATGACCGCGATAGTCTAAAATATTGTGTAGTTCCAACTTGTAAAGAAATAAATTGACCTAACAAAATATGTGGCTTTCCTAAGCTCACCACCGTGTGTCCCTCAGACAGCCGGCGGCCATCGACAACCGCCCAGGAAGCCCAACTCAACGCGCGAATAAGAAATAAATTCCTGGCAGGCGTAACAAAGGTAAAGTAAAAAGGAAGCGTCCACCCCCTAGGCTACACAGATTTATACTGTGCAATATGCGCGTCGGAGAAACACTGAGAAATTGCGCGGTGAAACTGTGCTTTAATGAAAATTTTGATTGTCTTGAAGCCGCTATATAAACAAATTTAAATTTTGTTTGTGTATATCGCTGCTTTTAACAAGAGGGTCACAAATCATATTACTTTTTTTTTCAGGAGAACACTTTTAAAAATTTCATTTATTTTGTATTTGTTTTTGGCACTCCTAATTTCAATACTTTTGTGTCATAGCATTCGTTGCGTATTTTAATTTCCTACCTCTTGTTTATTTTATATTAAATTTAAGGTTTTTTTTTATGTTAAAGAGGCCAGACAAACGAACTAGTGGGTCACCTGATGTTAAATGATCACCACTGTCCATAGACACCCGCAGCGCTTTACACGATGCCAGTGCGTTGTCGGCCCTGGGAAAAGGAGAGGGAATAGGGGAGGGGGAGAGTTATTGGGCCCCCGGCGCTCTCACTGACCGTACGAAACGCAGCAGGAGTACTGCTGATTCACGCCGGTGTTCTGTGAGAGGGTGGTACTGCCCCGGACGAGCCGGCCCATTTGTGATGCAGCGGCTAGCTACAACATGGCTCTACCACTACAAAGTTAGTTAAATATAGCTATAGTTATAACCAATGATTCTGATTTATGACCATTTTAAGAGGAGACGTGTTTTTCAAATTTTCGGACAAAAAGTCATTACAATCAGTGTTATAGCTTCATCAAGGAGACTAAAATGGAAATCACAAAAGTCAATAATGGGTCAGTTCAAACCAAGATAGACCTTGACTGATTTGAAATGACACACCCGACCACCGCATTTACGCACAGGATTTTTCATGCAATTTGTAGATCGTGATGTTGCACGTAGTGATCATAGTTTACGGAATAGTCGACGCTCCCAAACAAATGAAGAGTCGTAATTAATATTTACACGCACAAATAAAAATCAACTGATTCAGTAGAGGGGCGCGCGTTATTTTAGATTAGTAACTACATATTCGATAAATGACACGTCCTGTCATTTGCAATAGTTATACTTACTAATCCTTACAAATAATTGTAAATGCGAAAGTAAATCTGCTTGTCTGTCTGTTACCTCTTCACGCTTAGGCCGGGGCCGCACTGGTATGGCGACCGGCGACGCGACGCGACGGCGACTAAATCAAACATAGTTGATTTAGTCGCCGTCGCCGCTGCGGCCGCTGCGGTCGCTCACATAACTCGAACTATGTATAATTTAGTCGCCGTCGCGTCGCCGGTCGCCTTACCAGTGCGGCCCCGGCCTTAAACCGCTGAATTGATTCAGATGAAGTTTGATATGAAGATATTTATTTCGTACTAAATACAAACTGAAATATAGATGCACAGAAAAAACCCCAGAAAAAAGACCAATGCTGGGAATCGAACCCAGGTCCTCAGCATTCCGTGCCGCGTGCCATACCCCTACACCACCACTGGTCTAGAGATTAGACACGAATCTTTCCTATACATCATACATTTCAATCTGCTAAATCATCACCTTATGCAGTGACAAGCGCACATCTATGTTACACCCTCATCGAGAGATTTTAACACTCCTTCGGTTAAAATCTCTCGATGAGGGTGTAACATAGATGTGCGCTTGTCACTGCATAAGGTGATGATTTAGCAGATTGAAATGTATGATGTATAGGAAAGATTCGTGTCTAATCTCTAGACCAGTGGTGGTGTAGGGGTATGGCACGCGGCACGGAATGCTGAGGACCTGGGTTCGATTCCCAGCATTGGTCTTTTTTCTGGGGTTTTTTCTGTGCATCTATATTTCAGTTTGTATTTAGTACGAAATATATGATTTCACGGGATGACCGTAAAAGTAATAAAAAAATGAAGTTGAAAAAAATAAGTACAAAAAAAAAAGATACTTCATAGCTAACTTGTTTAAATGAAGATATTTAGTTTGAGACCCTGATAAGGACCCTGGATAGTTTTTATCCGAGAAAAAAACATATTTTTCATGGGATAGCGATAACATAATTCTTCGCAGACGGAGTCACAGGCAACAGCTAGTTAATTGTGGAAGGTTCTAGAGTGATTTAAATACTTACTTAATAAATACTTATATATAACTATAAATAATTATAGGTAAAACGAGCTAAGTATAACTATAAAAAATTACCTTATCTTAAACCTACCTGCATTATCTGTTTATCCGACAAATTCCTGCATGCACGTTAGTTAGTTAAATGTGCATGTTTTAATCAACCGCATAAAAAAACTGGTTAAATTTAACGTGTATAATGTTTGTATCATTCGTGGAATATTTAACAATAAAAAATCTCAAGCGTATAAAAGCTTTATTAAATGTGTACGCAAGCGAAGCAATTTGGTCTCTTCACTCTTCTTTCGCTATCATTTTTATGTCGCTACTTTTGAACGATCGTAAAATTTTGAATTCGAACCTTAACTGCAATTTTATTAGAACTCTGCACCCAAATAACAACCTAATTATGTTAATCAAGCAAACATTTTAATGTCATTAACACTTGAATCGCTTGAAATTTGTAATTCAGAGCTGGCAACATTTTAATAATACACATACTTTTTTTACAGACACGGGTATCGTAATTTTCTCAACCCTATCAGAAGCCTTGTACCCAATTAACGCTAGTATTTTAGAAATAAATCAATTAAAAACGAAACACCATTCGATGTTCAGTGACATTGGTATACTCGGAACCGATTTGTCTTACATCGATAGATAACAATCAGCTTGATCACACCTCCTCTGACCTACGCTATCCTAACCACTAGATACATCGAATGGGCTCCATATAACTGTATCTTTAATCTTAGGCCAGCATGTGTCAATAATTTACAACCGACAACGGTGCCATTGTTTTCAACAACTGTTTTTTGGCCAATTAGTTTAAGACCGCTTGATAAAGGAATAGGAACATAGTAGAAGGTAGAACAAGGTAGATTATTCTGATTGATATTAAGGCCCGTGCCGAAATGATTTTTACAAATGTGTATCAAAATAAATACGGGCCGTTAAGCAATGCTGCCATCTACTACCATGTCTAAATTCCTAACAAATTGAGCTGCCAATTGACATTATATACCTATTGTTAGAAAAAACTTACACACATTTTTTTATGAAATAGCATAAGATTCTGATGCAGTTTTCAGTTATTATAGGAGACGTGTACAGAACCTCTCATAATATAACCGAAAACTCCATCAAAATCTACAGCCATTTCTTAAAAAATGTAACTAGATAAATAGGCGGTTGAAACGCTCGAATATTGACATGGCGCTGTGAAATGCGTCGAAATATCCGCAGCTCTGCTTATTAAAGATGCCGTAGCTAATACGTCTAATATAATTAAAAGTACCTGAATGATTAAAAACTGTGATTGGCATTAGACCTGACCGCGTAAATAAGAACCACGCAGGCAAATTTTGTGATTGGTGTATCTTTACGACTTTCGTTGAAGTAAAGTTTCCAGAGCTCGTCAAAGTGTTGGCGTGCATGAAAAATCAATTGTCTTGTATATGACTATGCTGCTTTAAATGCTTTCAACCGAGAAAGCAGCATGGTTGTTATCCACTGATGTTTACGTACACAATATTTACAGGCCTATATTTTTTGTAGATTTTTATTGAAATAAGTCTTAGTAAATAAAGACAACGATTGCAACATTAAGAGACACCTCAAAACATGTCGCTTCTTGCTAAAGGGTTGAATGAGGACAAATACGAGATACCATCCGAATGAGATCGTGTTTAGATTATCGCTATCAGAATAGATATTTCTCTATATGAAACATTTCATAAAGCTTAGAGATGTGAGCTAAAAAATCATCACAATAACATAGAGTGCCTTAAAGATTTCACAGCACATGTTTGTATGAATTTTGAAAATATTTTTCTGCTGCAGTCTTAAAAAAAAAAAAAATGTTGTGTGAATTTAATTTAGTGACCCGTACCACAGGTTTTCAAACATCGTACGACGAACAACTTATACACGTACGTATTGAGGTACGTATACTGAACAATATATTACAATTTACTGTTATTAAAGTCGGTAGTAACGGGAACGATATAAAATTATTGCTACCAATTAAGTTACGCTCAGACTGGGATGACACTCAAATGTCCTTTGGGCACACGTCGACTTGCATATAGGAACAAGAAATGCATCGAGTATCTTTAATTAAATATACAGAAATTAAGCTTATAGGGCGAAAATTTTGGAAAAAATATCACCTTAATTAAATTTCTCATTATTAAGAGACCTGTTCACCTCAGTAGAATGTATAAAGGCTAGATGACAGAAGACAGAAGATTACTTCTAGATGACAACTGCATTTAATTGAAAGAAATCAGGTCGCAGATTAAAATCCTTTCATTATTCTTGTAAGACGACTCCATATGTTCTGTGTCTTCGAATTATTGCACCGTTAGTCCAAGCCTGAGGATAAAAGTAATAAGCAGTTGAATACAGACAACTACTTCCAATATTTTACATAATCGTTGATGAAATTGTTGCGTACGCGTTGATGACTGTGCGGTAGCCTAATCATCGAGTTTCGCTGTAAACGCTACTGCGGACCCATTATTTGTAAACGGAGAAAGTTTTACAATTCGGAAGTAGTTAAAAAAAGATACATTTGAAAAGTCCACAATAGGAAGAGTAGAAATAATATTTTTCATTTCCTGTTTGTGAAATTTTTGAAGAGCAAAGTTTTTGCACTGTGCGTATACGCATCCGTGGGACCAACTACCTGGCCCCTGGGGCGCAGTAATTTCTTATAAATCGACATCGAGTGAGATATCCCGCGCAGTCCAGGCCCGCTGCGTGCGCGGGCGCGGGTGCGCGGCCGACAATGCGAACACAATAGCGCACATGATCTAGATTAGTGACGCGCATTGTGTCGCCAAAGGGTTGTGCTTTGTGCGCGCACATAATGCGGCACCGCAAACATCTCGATACTCAATTCGCACGGATTCAATGAATTTCTAAAGAAAATAAATATAACTTTTGACAGCCGTCCACGCATCGATGCTATCGTTATTTGGCAGTTTTGTGAAATGAAAATACAGATATGAATGAAAAATTACGTTGTTCTTTTGTTGAAATTGAAAAAACAAATGCCTTTATACGCTATCTTGTGGACCATTTTAACAAAAAATAGTTAACCAAAACCTAGTTTTAGAATAATATTTCACATTAAATGTTTAATTAAGACAAAAAACAGAGATAAGTAAGTTGAGGCAAAAGTTGAAAAACTTCGCCATGCATTACTATTGGATTCCTACAAAATAATTACAATCATTTTAAATTATTATAATTATTTTAAAATTAATTTCATCGTAGAAAGTATCCAGTAATCATACTCTTAACTAAATTAGAACTCTGAGAGTGACAAGCCAGTATTAGGCAAAGTAGATTACTACAATGACGCAGTCCGAAATATCCTAATAGTTTTTAATAACACGTTTTTGATTAACGTTAGACAACTGATAATTAAACCACCTGGAAAGGGTTGAAAGACGGTCTAAAGAATGTGCTCTAACGTAGCTCATTTTTTCTCGGCAAGACTAACTATAACATTTTAAAATATGCTTTAAAAAACTGAATGAAACTTGTCCAGCCAATGTCTAAGTCCCTAATAGAGAAGTCAAAATATTTTATGGATGTAAATGTTAGCACTTTTGTCAAACGGGATCACACGCAAGAAACACAAAGGAAACCGATGTTTTGCCGCTTAACCTCTTCGCCGCGGGCTCATAAAATATAGATATGAACAAAATACTAAATGCAATAAAACTGTTCCACGCTGTCCCCGTATAAAATTAGAAAAAAATGAAAATGTGTTTCGTATTCAGTGGTAGCTTTTTTTTACGCAGCCTGACCGCTGTCATTGTTAATTGTAACTCGCGTGAGCTAAAAAATATAAAAATGGGTTCGAGCGCGGCCTTTTGAGCACCCAAGGGTTGACATAGTTAGAAGCGATTTGTCTTACATGTTCAGATTCGTTCTTAATACGAGCGATCGTTTTTTCGCACCTCGTCTTAATTATGGCGACCATATCTTTTCATCAATTTATACTCAAATCCCACAAAATAAATCAGGAAGTTTTTTGTCATCGTCAAGCCAAATTCAAAATTCGTTCGAGGAATCTTGGACGTCTTACTTAATGGTTTTATTGCACTTCAGCTACGGTCTCAAACAAAGATAGTAAATTCAGTATCAGTTCCCTTTTCATTTAAATTGTACCCTTTTAAATCAATGTATGGTCATTCATCACGGAGGTGACACTTCGTATATCAAACAAACGCCATGAGACTGCTTAAAATACAACCAAATGTCGGCTTAAGTTAAAATGACATAAAGTTTAACTTCGGTTCACACGGTGCCTCTTATTGTTTTACAAAGCTTAATGGCCAAGTAAGCATTACAGTGTAACCGGTATCTAATTAGATAATGTAATTAAATAAAATTCCATTCTCACCTTTGGGTGGTAAACAACTAAACAAGTCTGATTTTCTTATCGCCAAAGAATTCTCTACCTCACTTTACTTTAACATTACCTTTTTTGTACCTCCCTATGAACTTGATATTCAAGCTAAAAGCACATCAAATAAAGTAACTTTTTTCGTAAAATTAAATGCAGTGCATTGACGGGAAAAAAACAGCGGAAGAGGATGGAACCTTTCAATATTAGTTTTATATCTGGCAAAAAAAGGCTGGTGGTGGGGAGGGCGATTGTCAATCACGTTAATAATAATATGGGAACCCTTTGAGTCGGGAATTTATTTAAAAACCTTTTCGTTGTGGAGCACCTGATGCGGAAGCTATTCGCACGTCGTGGGAACATTACTTGGGTTGTTTTGAAAGAAAGTGCCTTTTGCACTGTAAGAAAGGACATGAATTATTGATTATATTTAAATTCCCCCACGCTTTCTTCTCATGGTCAGTTATGAAGATTGTCATTATTGTGAAGAAAACATTTTTTTTTATTTTTTAAGGAAAGCTTTTTTGCAGGAAAAAAATAAATCTCGATTTAGTGGCAAGGTGACTCATGTTGTAGGCCCGACAGTTTATAACAGGTTACCTGAAGCGATTACTTCGGCTCCATCGTTGAACATATTAAGAGACGACTCAAAAATGGCTTCTCGAACACACATTCTACACGTTTGATGAATTCCTTAACTTTCAGCCAGAAACTTCGATTTACTAATTATTAATGATGACTTTGGAATAATATAATGAAATAATTTTAAAAATGACATGTAATAAATATTATAAATAAATGAGTATGAGTATGAGTATAGTGTTACACTCAGTTTGATGATGTCAAAATGTAAAAAAAAAAAAATTTAATGACGACATCACCGCACTCCGAAGCTGCCGGGCAACGGCCAACTGATAGTATCTTTTTCAACCTCGATATTGGCGAAATCATCGATATTATCGATAAAGCTATATTTCCAAAATTTTGTATTGAATTGAATTGACTAAGTATCTAAATTTATTTTCTTCCAGCAAGTGGCTATGTCGTTAAACCGGGTTTAAATTCGACAGTTCCTTATGTAGGTACATCTGATACTACTTAAACGAACTTTACACTAAATCATGACATTATTTTTTTAAAGTTTAACTATAAAAACATAGTTAAACTTTACAGTTTAACTATGTTTGGCTGCCTGCTTATCTCATTTGTTATCTCATAATTTTAATTTAGGAGCTGTTTGTTGAATAAAGATATTCGTATTCGTATTTATATTTAACGTATTTTTTATGTTATCTCTCTGGCGAGTGCTACCTGTTGTAAAGTGGTCACGTTCTGAATATTGACAACAGTCAGAGGACTAAACCTACCAATGTCGTTTGAGCTTTACGCAAGCAATAATAAGCGTTTATTACCTTGACATAAGATCTTAAGTAGGGCCTGCAAATATGTTATCACTACCCGCATTTTGTATCTTTGCGGATGTTGAGACACGCGTCAATGGAACTAAGATAGTGCTATCTGTACCTAATTGCACTTGACTCTTATTTTGCCATGTGTACTTAACTGTACCTACTGTGCTGTGTGCCATATGTACCGCGTGGTACATTTTGACGTTAAAATAGTTTTAAAAAATGTATAAGTTTGATTCGAAGTTAAGCATTTTTACCTCATAATGTTGAACAAGGTCTACGGAAATCATTATGAACCTCATTTTGTAATAAAAATCAAGACGGCAATTTAAACATCAGGTTAATTTAATGTACAGTTTGTCACCCCTCTTTACCGCACTTAATACAACGGAAGCGCCTTAAGTTTTTGATAATTTGACTGCTGTCAAAACAGCGGATACTCTCCACTTAAGCTTATTTCACCTAATTGAATCCTAGAGCATTAAGCCTTCCAACCTATAATCCCTTTTATGGGATTCACGCCGTCGTTTTTTAAGGAACACCCTTAAATGTCCCCTTAAGGTTTTATTTTTTTGTTCGTTGGATATTTGAATCTAGAGCAAGGTGCAAACTGGAATTAGTAATTTAAATGATGAATTTTTAATTGACATGGTATTTTTTTCACTCCGTTAACTAAATCGAGCAGACAACCAATAAAGTAGTAATACCGATACAGGCTATCCAATTCCGAAACTCATTAGTAGTACATAATAATATTTTGTCAATAATAACTTACTAAGCCCTAGTATATCTTTTTTTTGAGTGTTATGCATTATGCTATGCTACGCTATGATTAAACATGAAATATCGTTATTGATAACAATATCTCTTTTAAACCGGCCAATGGAGGTGGCAGCGATTGCCATGGTGGTTTGTCAGTCTATGACTCCAAAAAGGCACTGTGTTATGCCATGGTAAAACATAACAGAAAATCTGGAAAAATGTTGTTAGTAGTAAGCAAAGCGACCCAAAACGGTGAGCTGAGAAATGAGCTACCTACTTCATAATTTACTATAGGAAATATTTTGGCTAGTATCTGGCCGCATAAGTTATTACGACTCTCATGCTGAGCACCGCAGCGGTGTTCTAAGTAAATCATTGGCTGCCAGCTTAGATAGAACCTTACTCTCCCCAACGCACACTTATTGTACCTACGAGTTTGGTTCTTGACAAATTTATTGTAATTTTACTGTGATACATTGTATAATGAGACTTTTTTCTCACTTATGTGCTGTGACACTAATTGGCAATTGTTGTGAATTTGTCTTTAACAATTTGTTTATGTTAAGACACGAAACAGAAGACTGAAAATCACCCGTCATATACCCTTTCCTTTACTGACTCACACGTCAAATCACTGTGATTTAAAAAAAACCGTGGTGGCCTAGTGGTTTGACCTATGGTCTCTTGAGCAGAGGGTCGTGGGTTCGAGTCCGGGCTCGCACCTTTGATTTTTTCCGAATTCATGTGCGAAATTACATCTGTAATTTACCATGACCTTTACGGTGAAGGAAAACATCGTGAGGAAACCTGTTTACACCTGAGAAGAAATTCAATGGTGAATGTGAAGTTCCCAATCCGCACTGGGCCCGCGTGGGAACTACGGCCCAAGCCCTCTCATTCTGAGAGGAGGCCTGTGCCCTGCAGTACGTACGTACGAGATGATAATGATGTCATTAACATACACATCCCGCCTATGTTCCACAGGGGTTAGGTAGAGACAAACACTACATTTTATTTTGGTGCATTTTGTCATTAACGCACTATAGTTTTACCTTCATATTCATAAACCGTTATAATAAGAAAAAATAACATTGTCTGTGTCTGGCAAAGGCAAATATCGAAGTGACAAACAAAGACAAAGATATGAAGAAGTTTAAAGAAGCATGCAGAGTTAAGAAGCGGTCTGCGACTCCTTTTAAATGTAGAGGTAGAGACATATAGAATAGAGATTTTAACCTGTTGTACTTAAGGAATAAACAATATTATAGAGATTTATTTATAAACAAATACTGTTACAAATAAATACCTAACTGAGATTTTTTTCTGAGAAAAACGTCTCAAGATTGCAACACCTATATTACAAAAATGCATTAAAATAAAAGCAGAACCAACTGTGAAAATACATAAAAGGTAAGTTCACAAACTTACGCCCATTTTTACATCCTAAAATTACAGCGTCTACCGTCCGAAAAAAGTTACCCATGCGAATTTCATCAATCTATACATATATCTAAAGCACCATAACGTGTTGAACAATTTGAATCAGCCTTTTCGTACAACCGCAACCGAATGGCAAAAAGTACACCAAGGAAATATAAAAAAACGCGGCAAACGATGAGTGTTACTTATTTGATGCATTTCATGCGGAAACCGATCTCAAATTGCAGAAGTATCTCCTTCCGATTACGAAGTAACAGCTTGTGCAATTTTGACAAAAAAAAAACAGCGAAAATATAACAAGACAGATAATTTTCGAAGACTCGTAAAAGGTATGAACGTCATAATTATTTGACGGTTGTAAAACACGGTATCCTATGTCGAAAATCATTCATAATTCTTAGCTACGAAATTGGATATTTTGTGGATTTGCGGTCAAGTGGCTCTGGTTAATTGCAATCGTCTTTTTATTGTAATTGATTTCTCGCAACTGCTTCTGTTTGCCTGGTGGAAATATTTTAGTTATTATTTTTCCTAGTAGGTAATCATCCCTTCGTAGTTACCTAAGACACCAAAGTCATTTCGAACCTCATCCTCATCATCTTCATCATTATTTCAGTCGAAAGACACACTGCTGAACATAGGCCTCCCCAAGTTTTGCCAAACAGACTGATCCTACGCCATCCGTATCCAACGCGTTCCCACAATCTTACCCAGGTCGTCGTTCCATCTTGTTGAAGGCCTACTTATACCTACCTACTGCGTCTTTTGCAAATCATTTCGATAAATTGTAAAGAATAAGACCTATGCATATTCGTATCTTTGTTACGCATTCAACGCGAGCAAAAGTGAATCGCGGTGCAACAATCTGGAATGTAAAACAGATACGTTTTATATTCCAGCTTAACCTGTAGTGTATACAGATACACAGATACATAGATGTATACTGTATTTTTTATACATGTAAGCTGCAGATAAAAAACTGGCTAAGTCCATGTCGGGCCACGCATGGTGCAGAGTTCCGTACTAACATGCGATATATATATTTAATACTAGCTTGTGCCCGCGACTCCATCCGCGTGGAATTAGTAATTTGGGCAGCTTATTTTTTTTTTATCCAATTTGCTTTTTCATCAATTATGGCTCTCCTTAGTTCCCCCCCCCCCGCACACCCGCGTTCACATTCAACACCGTATTCCCAAGTCAAGCGTGCCTATAGAAGTTTTACTTCAAAAACCCCCGATTTTGAAACATTCTTCCGCTCCGCTCCGCTCCGCTCCTATTGGTGTTAGCGTGATGATATATAGCCTATAGCCTTCCTCGATAAATGTGCTATCTAACACTAAAAGAATTTTTCAAATCGGAACAGTAGTTCCTGAGATTAGGGCGTTCAAACAAAAAAACCTGTTCGACAAATTCTTAAAATAGACGTATCTTTCTTATTTGTGAACCGATTCAAATGAAACAAACACTAAATGTTAATCCAAGAAAATACCAACATATCAGTGAAAACCGCATCCTTCTAGGTTAAGCCGTTTCTGAGATTAGCGCGCACAAACGCACAGACAAACAGACAAACAGACAATAATTCTAAAAATCATTGTTTTGGGTTCTATTGTGCTAATAAATAGCCCTAGTGACAGTTTTTCTCAAATATCTTCAATGTACAGACACCGACTTGTTACAGATTTATTATATGTATATATAGATTTAGTTTTGATCGACTAAGCTTCACTTTACCTACTCTTTAACTTGTGAAGAGTTAAGCTATGATAATTCTCCTTTTCAATTCGTTGTACTATAATATCGATACTTTAGTTCACACTCATACTAATTACAATAAACTTCACAATTAAGTAGTAGTTTTGTACACTAGGACATACAGTGCTAATTTGTATGTGCAGTTCATAATAATTAGTATGAGTGTGAACTAAGATATCCATATGTACTACTATTATGATTTTTAGCGAGGATACTTGACTCAACAAAAAAGTCATTCTTTAAAGCGTCTCTTTTGCTAACGAATCTCTAAATCAAAAAATGATCTTAGCGTTGAAATACCTATTATAACGGTACCCGGTTCATTATGTGTTTAGACGAGATTTGTTTTTAGATTTATTATGGTGTGGTATAGAGTTAGTTTGAGACCCTGTAACATAGTTTTTATCTCGGAAAATTGCATTGTTCCCACGGGATAGCGATAAACGGATGGAATGGAGTCGCGGACAACAGAGTAATTCCTATTTATAAATACGAAAGAAACTCTGTCTCTGTCTGTCTGTTACTCCTTTACGCTTTAAGCGTCAAACCGATTTAGATGAAATTTAGTTAGTTTCATTCGTAAAAAAAATTTTATAGTTTCCACGGGATAGCCATAAATAAACGAATAATTTGGATAAAAATCGCGGGCAGCAGCTCGTGTTTAACATAACTTTTCCACCGTAGGGTGATAATTTTCACTACCTGCATCTATGTTCCCTGAACTTTACAATTCAAGTCTAGGGTGAATGACCATTTACTAGGCAACGTGCTTCTGCGAAGACGCTTTCCATCAGGTGTAATTAGAGGCAAACGCAAGCCTGTATTGTATAAAAAAATCGTTTTCAGTTAAGTAGTGAGAAACGAGAGCGCCCCTGACCCCTGTCGCATCTCTCAGTGCGCCCGCGCCGCCGGCGGAGGAAGCCGATATCCGACAATTATTTATCGATCCGTCTGTTAGCCTTATTTCTTCTACCTCTGTACTATAGCTGGATATGTTTAAATAATTACTAAAATATGAAAGTAGGGCGTCGAAGATAAAGCACAGTGCAGTAAACCTAATAAAGTCGTCTTTTGAAGTGAACCTTCTAATGTGACTTCCAAACAAGCGTTGCATTAAATATGCAACGCAACGCAACGCAACGCAAGTTGACGTTTACGAGACGTTCGCATTGTATATATACTAACGGATGTTAAAAACTTCGTCAGTGCGATCCAGAACAATTGCGTGGTTTAGTATGAAAACTTGTAAAAATCAAAACTATTTTAATGGTAGATCGTAGAATAAAGTATTTTAAACGTATTTAGTAAAAAAAAGTATTGAATATCTTTGAGAATTACGAAAAATCAAGAAAAAATATTGAAAATAACGTGCGCACGAGGAGCAACGCCATCTAGCGACGAGTTATGTAACTTGTTTCGCTAGCGCTGTAGTTGGTTGCTTTTCATTTCCACATTACGAAGTTTCACTACTTCCGCGCGGAGGAACGCAATATCTTTTTTTTTTCTTTTTTTCCCTATTTTTTTAATACTATGACGCTTGTTAACTTTGACTGTGAATCTAGCCGTAGGTACCATCCAGTAGGTATTCAACATCATCATCATGTCAGCTGAAAGACGTTCACTGCTGATCATAGGCTTCCCTCAAGTTTCGCCAGTCGGTCCGGGGACGCCATTCGAGCTGGCTTGAATGTTAGAAAAAGACAAGTAATGTACCTTAATGTCGGCTAACTTTGGACCTGCTTGGTAACTTTTGGGCATTGAGATTAACTCTGTCCAAATTTTATTATTTCATTGAAATTATGGCACATTATTACCATAACTAAAAATATAAATAAGTATGTATGTTAGTCTTTAAGGTATTTTTTATATGGGCCTATGCAGCCTGAAATAAAATTATTCTATTCTATTCTATTCTATAACAGTTGGTTTAAACCGACCGACCGTTTCATGTTTGTTATTAGATCCTTCTATGCGGTTTGCATATTAGTATAGTGTTACCCATTATTAGATCAAAGTAACCTGACTTCAAGGTACATATTTCTATCTTCTATTATACATATGCTAATACTTTATACAAAAACCGGCCAAGAGCGTGTCGGACACGCACAAGGTAGGGTTCCGTAGCCATTACAAAAAATCAAGTAATATTTTTCTAAGGATTTCGTATGTGTACGGAATCATCCAAGTTTAGGTATGTTTTATACCTTAGGCTACTATTTACTCTTAAACTACAAATAATTTCCAAGCAATCTTAGCCGCTATAATTTTCCTAGTAAATTTGATATATTTACTACCATTCTGAATTTTTTCAAATTTTTCCACCTAACAGTTTAGATTTTAGAGGGGGGGGACGCTCGATTTTAATGAAAATTTTCACTTTAAAGTTGAATATTTCGCAAACAGATCACTGAATAGAAAAATCATGTTAGCAACCCCGCAATAGTTTTAAAAGACCTATCCAACGATACCCCACACTATAGGGTTAGCCGAGAAAAAAAAATCACCCCCCCTTTACGTCAATGGGAGGTACCCTAAAAAAAATATTTTTTTATTTTTTATTTTACCACTTTGTTGGCGTGACTGATATGTATATTCATGCCAAATTACAGCTTTCTAGTACTAACGATCTCTGAGCTTAGCCGCGGACAGACAGACAGACAGACAGACAGACGGACAGACATGGCGAAACTATAAGGGTTCCTAGTTGACTACGGAACCCTAATAAAAAAGAAAACCTTTTTTGTTCGTATGTAGGGATTTTCACTGGAACTATACTTAATCGAATATAAAGATCCTATCCCTATTATTTTAATGGAAAGTATTCTTAATTGACATAGGCTATTTTTATTTCGGGATAAATTAGTTCTATTCACCATAGACTTAATAATATAATACAATGACTCTTTATTGTACACCACAAATAATACAATACAGAAAAACAAGTACATGAAAAAAAAGAAATAAGGTAAGCAATGGGCGGCCTTATCGCTTCGAAGCGATCTCTTCCAGGCAACCTTTAAAAAAAAGAAAGAAAGCAAGGAATGCATTTCAGCAGGTGGTGCAATATTTAATTTAATGTGTGATTTTACTACTTACTTCTTCTTCTTCTAAATTACTTCTTCTTTTTTCTAAATTAAACCGAACCCAAAATCCATTAAAAACCTCCCTAGCTAAATTTAAAAAAACATACACTTATGTGGTTGACTTATCATTTTTTTTTTCTGTAACCTTTTTGTTTTCCTTTTGTACAATAAAGAGTATAAACAAACAAACAAACAAACTTATGGCAAAACCATAAAAATAAAAAATAAATATCGGAAAGTAAAATTTTCCGAGTTTGATAGCAAATTTTACTTCTTTTACACATATTACAGACTAGCTTTTACCCGCAGCTTTGCTCGCGTTTTACGTCTGACAGTCGAATTGAAATTCAGTGTTTGCCTAATTTCCGAAACTTATAGTACGGCCTTCATTTACGTTTTGATGAGGTGAATATTCGAGCGTTTTGACCGCTCGGTTAAACCTTATTACCATCCAATGTTTATTACCACAACCGAAGGACGAGTTGCACGAAATTCGATCAAACTAGATTCAGTACCGATGTAGTGTTTGTCTAAGCTAAAATGACGCGCGCCCATCTACTGAATCAGTTGATTTTGATGCGTCCGTGCAAATATTAATTACGACTCTTCATCTGTACCCCTACCATGAGTTTACACTAGTTTACAGTGACCGTACTCGCTAGCGACGGTGTAAATGATTTGTATGGAGAATTGTAATTCCGTAAGTGACCGCTAGAGGCGCTGTACAATTCTCCATATAAATAATTTACGCCGTCGCTAGCGAGTACGGTCACGTAAACTAGTGTAAACTCATGGTAGAGGTACTGTTTGGCAGCGTCGAATATTCCGTTAAATATGATCGATCAGTGTGCAACATCACGATCGACAAATCGCATGAAAAATCCCTTACGTAAATGCGGTGGTAGGACGCGTCATTTTAAATTAGACAAGCTATACGGTACTGTCTTACGTTTTCATAAAAAGTTAACCAATCATCATACTTTTTAATAATATTTGCTGATATGGTAATAAGAAAAAAAAAAGTCGCGCAAACGCTGAAAATTCACCCACGAGCAAAACGAGTGCAAAACGTCACATCCTTAGACTTAGCAGTTAAAATTTTGAGATTTCACATAGAAAGCGTGGAAATATTCGGATAAAAAGAAACTTGTATTATTCCAGACGTTCAGCCATCTTACGCACGCACGCACATAATTTTGCATTTAAGTATAATAATTAGTAGGATGATAAGATAAAGAAAACCAATCAAAAATGTTCTCTTCCAGTATCTTCCACTTTGGACGCGCGTGTATTATAAATCTTTATGTTGGTAGTGACGTAGATGATCCGCGGTCCTCATCCGCTGTAAGGGGCTATAAACCATTTGCATAAGCGAAGGACTTATTTCATACGGCGGTTTAATTATTTCTTTACATAATAAACTGTGCTGAAGAAAATTACACCGGACCTGTTATTCATGAACTTATTGTTTCTAATTTTATATGAATTGAATAATATGGATTTAAGGTTTTCAGGATTTGTTTATTTATTGGTCTCTTTACATAAAATGCAGTAGGTTATGTACGTTACTTAAAACACATGAAAATATGCTTTACCCGTATTAGAAATAAAACACTTTAGATTAAATGAAAATTATAACAGACGATACATACCTACGAAACTTTAATTTTGAGGCAGTCAATATAGACCAAAATTAGGTAGCTTCAGGAAATTACAGAAATTATAATTACATTCTTACAAATATGTGCGTCTAAAAGGAATTAAGCAAAATTAATGATAACAATTAATTTAAAATTGTAATTTTAATCGCTCGTTCAAACTGCAATTAATTACAAACAAAACGCCTGATCGACATAATGATCGAAAAAAAAATCAATTACTACCTCTGCCGGATCAACTAAACAAAAGAGTGAAAGCAAAAGATTAATCAAAGCTTTACAAATGAATGAGTCCATTGAAAGACCCTTTCGGAGGTAGAAATTTAGCATCAACAATCGCATTACAACAGATTAAGCGGCAAGTTGAGCGAAATCTACAAACAATAGTCTACAGACAAACCGATAATGGAAACAGATACGATCTGTGCAAAAACGAAAAGTCCGATTAATTCTGATAAGAATTTTAATTCTTCTTTGTTCGTTTACGCAAATAACTAAGGCAATAAGTCTTGTACAAAAGTCTACTCTTACAATTGACAACGGAAAATGAAGCGTGCCAAATTTCGCAGAGTTGAATTATACACCACAGCAAAAAAAATGTACCTTTTACTTCAAAGTCCCTAATCCGCGAACCTGATTGGATAGCAATTGACACGTAATAATATTTGTAATAAGTAATCACCATTTACATAAATAAAAACTTGACATTTGCTAATAATTATTTAGAATTCTAGACAATAGTAAAGTTTAGAAGTAGGTATACTTAAGTGATATTTTTGTACAGATACTGACAGCTCATTTTTTACCATGAACAACGTAGTAACTGTATAGTATTTAGTAGCTATACCTACCTATTAAGTAAACATGTGAGGAACCATACAAATCTACATCATTTAACAGTTGCAAAATATTTAATTAACGACACAATCTTAATCATGTATGAATTGGTTTTATACCATTTTACGCTTAAAATCATCGTTTACTTTTCGCAAAAAGCACGATCGGCACAAAGCTCACGTGCTCAATAATAAGATTAACAGCACAAAGCCAAATCTGATGCGGTGTAATGGTTTCCGGAATTCACCAAAATCATTCTGTTGCGATACTTTAATGTATTTTTTTGGCAAACGGAAACATTTAGGTTTAATAAAACGCTTTTGAACTAATCTTGGTGAACGATATCCGAACACGCAAATTCGTATTGAATGTCGAATGTCGATACAATTTACTTTATGGATTATTTAGTATCATTACAAAAGTAAAATATTTTTTAATAAGTAAGTTAAGATTAGATAACAGAGAATAGGAGAGGGAAAATGATTGGTCATCTTATAAGACATGATGAGTTCATAAATGTCATCTTGGAAGGAAAAGTAGAAGGGAAGCGAAAAAGAGGAAGGCCGAGAATTGATTATGTAAATCAAATACAGGAGAAGTTAGCCGTCACGTCATGTCGTATAAGGAGGTCAAGGAGGCAGCTTTGGAAGAGAAGTGGAGAGCCATTCATCGGCTACACCGACAAGAGTTTAACTCTTAAATAAGAATAAGAATATAAGTTAAGATTCTAGCACACGATATTTATGGTACAAAACATGAATGTAGTTTTTAACACGTCATATACGATATGCCAAATTGTTATTTTTGCAGTGAAAAGATTCTACAGCGACACGCGATTCAGTTTTTTCGACTGTATCTAACATCGAGCTAAATATTAAATTTCATTTACGCGATAAGTCCCGTGAGTGGTAATAGTTATGTATCTAACATAATCTAAATGTATGTTTTTGTTTTTATACTAAAAAAAAAAGAAAAACTAGACTGTTTATTTCATTAAAACACAGTATTGCATGCATTATCTTAACTACTTAATCTTAACTTAAAAAGATTTTTGAGTTAAGAAGTCTTTTTGTGTATACAGTCAAGGTCACAAACACATGCACGGTACCCAGAAGTCAAAAACATCTGTACACCTCTTTATCACTAATCATAAGGTTGGTGTTTAGGTACATTATATCCGACTCCGAGCCGTTCATATATTTATGCCCTCGACTGTACCTACGTTTTAATTAATAATATACAAAGCAATCTATTTCTACGAAGTTAAATCAATTATAATTGACATTGCTAGTCAGGGTTGTGTAGGTAGGTATAAATATAAAATTATTAAGTAAGTTTTTGTCGGTCTAATAATGATACATTATTTTTATATTCATGTCATTATCCTTACCTACTTGTGTGCAAATAATAAAACCAAATTGTTTGAAACTTTTAACTCATTCAATTTTGTATAAATTTTGCTGTCTCTAATTTCACATTATTACTGTCATTTTTCCGTCTGAAATTAGACCAATCGCAAAAATTTTACAAATTTAATGACAGCACAGCAACACTGCGTCGCAGCCGTAAACGTTTGAGTTAATTCAACACTCCTGCTTGCCCCTTTATCAGCCCTTTTATTCGCACATGTAAATGCATTTAGCTCCCACCTCCTTATCGCCGTGAACACTATTAATCTTGTATAACAATGTGCCACAGCGTCGCCTGCGCATCGACGACTTAATCAAGCCGATGTGGAACCGTACTGTTTTTTTCTTCAATTGCAGAGATACGTATTCGTATAACTTTGCACAATGTCCTCGCTGGAACATCCTCTAATTTAGGTTTATGGGTTTAAGATAAAATACAATGCGAAAGAGAATATAATAAAAACCGGCCAAGAGCGTGTCGGACACGCACAAGGTAGGGTTCCGCAGCCATTACGAAAAAAACAAGTAATATTTTTCTAAGGATTTCATATGTGTACGGAATCATCCAAGTTTAGGTATGTTTTATACCTTAGGCTACTATTTACTCTTAAACTACAAATAATTTCCAAGCAATCTTAGCCGCTATAATTTTCCTAGTAAATTTGATATATTTACTACCATTGTGAATTTTTTCAAATTTTTCCACCTAACAGTTTAGATTTTAGAGGGGGGGGGGACGCTCGATTTTAATGAAATTTTTCACTTTAAAGTTGAATATTTCGCAAACAGATCACTGAATAGAAAAATCATGTCAGCAACCCCGCAATGGTTTTAAAAGACCTATACAACGATACCCCACACTATAGGATTAGTCGAGAAAAAAAAAATCACCCCCCTTTACGTCTATGGGAGGTACCCTAAAAAAATTATTTTTTTATTTTTTATTTTACCACTTTGTTGGCGTGACTGATATGTATATTCATGCCAAATTACAGCTTTCTAGTACTAACGATCTCTGAGCTTAGCCGCGGACAGACAGACAGACAGACAGACAGACGGACAGACATGGCGAAACTATAAGGGTTCCTAGTTGACTACGGAACCCTAATATGCGGGTCTTGAATCAAGCTTTCAGTTTATTGCTTTTACTTAATTATCATTAAGATAAACGTAACGGTATAAAGATCATAAACTGACTTTGTTTCAGCAATTTAGTTATTCATTGCACTAATTTATTATTCATTCAACTGGAATAACATTATTCACTTTCTTTAATTTGAATAGAGCATTAAACTACAAGAAAGGTTGAATTTATCAATTGCAATAGACAGTTTAAACGTACACGGAAATACGAAAAAAATCCACCAATTTAATGTAATAATTCATTTTATTTTCAAAATCTCATAAAATTATTATAATACAGGACGGCAAACACATCAGTCTTGGAGGTTACAATTATAGCCACTAACGTAATTAAATTTACGAACAACAGATTCACAGCCTTACTATTTACAGATAATAAATTACTATTTACATATTACTTATTTTTATGACTAGAACAACTAAAATTGACAATTTAACTTTACTTTTGTTGCCACCAGGTAATTGCGTCGAGGAGGTCGTCTTCTTCAATGGGACTCAGCTGTTCCGTCGTAGTTTGGTAATTTGGGACGTAGCCGTTACCCGAGGAATACGATGACGACACACCCGAGGAGCACTCTGAAGCAGCTGGTGATGGCACTGACTCCGAATAAGGCGAACTCCGACCGGCAAAAATTCCCTCGTCCATTTCAAAAGATATAGTAGTTACAGCCGACGTTTGCATATCTTTTTTGTTTCCCAAAGCGGCATCACTTTCGTCAAGTAGCTGCTGCAAATTCTTGATATATTCTACTACCATTTTAAGGGTATCCACTTTGCTTAATTTTTTCCCAGAGCCGCGTCGCGCCTCTCCTGACAACGCAGCGATGACGGCCACCGGGAGTCTCTTCCGCAATGCATTAAATCCATCGTTCACTTGTTTCACACGATTTCTCTCCCTCGCATTTCTTCTAGCGATAGACGCAGCTTGAGCGCCAATGTAAGGGTTGCTTTTATAGATGTATTTTTTCTGATCCATATTCGAATGCGCGTCCGAATATTTCATCTCCGGGGCTGGTGCGATGCGAATCATCCTTGGCGCATCACTCTTGATGTATGATGAATAGACTCCGTGATCCGAAACATTGCTTTGTTGAATTTCGTGAACCATTTTGAGGTGACGTGCTATCCTTTCGACCGATAGGCGGGTACTGCTTATGCGATACTCAAACAGGTACGGGGCTTGTAGGAGCTTCGATAGTTCGACGAGCGATCTAATGAATGAGCGCTCTGGGACCCTGCGCCGCATTTTATGGGCGCAACTTGGCCAAAAAAAATGGACTGGGACCCTCACTCCCCTAGGAAGATTTATTATTATGTTTTTTCCTGTCCATACCTGGAGTGCCCTCTCAAAAAATAAGACCCTGAGTATGGACGTGGTACGCGTGCCATTGAATGTTAATGTTATATTTGATTGTAGGTACCTACTTACTTTTTTTGGTTAAATTTATATAAGGAAGGTAATTGAAGTATTTATTTGTAAAAAAGTTAATAAGTAGCGCCTTATTTATTATGTTGTAGTTACTTAGTGTATTTTTGTTCATATATCTCCATGTAATAATTGACCATGTAGACTGCAGAGAATACAAATTCACTTATGGAAGAATAAGTATGGTACGAAAAATGGTACGTACGCATTACTTCTTGTTTCAAAAATCTTGGTAAAAATAAGTTTTTTGCTTGCAGGCGGCAGTTGGTAATAGTCGGGGTAAGAAAAGGTTCTTCACTTTTCGACCTTAACTCGTTGACATAGAGTCGAAAAGTGACGAACCTTTTTTTACCCCGACTAATACATGTAAGGTAAAAACAAACTTCAGTTAAATAACCAAATGATCCTTTCAGCATGTAAGTTAATTTGCGTTCTGGCTTGCCATAGCATCATGCTAAGGTGTGGCCCTTATTTGCTCCTTTTTGTACTTATAAAATAATGCACTTTTTTAATATTCACCTACTAATTGTTTTATTTTTTATTGTTTGATTACACAATGTACGTGCCAAATCCAGTTTTTTTTCTTTTCTTTAATGGTAATGTATGCTTGTAAACAATCTGACGTTTCAAATGAGAAAAAAAGCTTAAGTTACACTACTACATACATACATTCAATAAGATACTTTTTAAGAATTTTACTTAAATACCAATAAAATAACATATGTCAATAAAATTAAAATTAAAATTAAAATATGTCAATAAAATTTTAATTCTTAAAGGTTTAAAATACACCTACGACCCTCAAGCTGATGATCGTGGGTTCAAATCCCGGCTCGCACCTCCGAGTTTTTCAGAATTCATGCGCATAATTATATTGACACAAGCTTAACGGTGAAGAAAAATATCGTAGGGAAACAATAAACAAATAATAAAATGAGAAAGCCAAGTTGGCGCCATCTCCTCTATTCTTTTCAAATCACTGACATTACCTTATGCAAGTAACAAGTGGAAACCATAAGGTAAGGTGGTAGAGAATACACTGTTGGAAATTTATTACGGTTCTTCAAGTGAAAATGAAACAGAGGACAACTTATATTGTATTCGCTCAAACAACAAGACCGTAGCCAATAGAAATGCCTACAACAAACTTAAGTCACGATTACTCCTTCCTGTATGAAAATGTTACTTAATTTAAGGACCTTAAGGTTTGCTTTACGTAGTGATTTGTAATAACTGGATTGGGCTACGTTAGCACTTACGCTCTGGGCGGTACGGCCGTCCCTGAATTCTGTAATGTTACATTAATGTAGCACCAAGCCAGTATTTTACACGGTCTTCAATAGTGAAGGGCTCGCCATTGTCCCGGCATTGTCCTTTAAAAAGATTACACAAGGAATGTGGGCCATGCCATTGATGCTGTGGGAGCGAGTATTGTTTAGTGGCTCTCAATCATCTCCATTGAAGGAGGCGCTAAATGTGATTTTAATAGACTACGTGTCGCCTCCAAGAAGCTATTCAAAGTACATTTTCGCTCCATTGATTCCTTTTGACTTACTCGTACCTATCTACCTGCATTTGTTTTGTTCATTGTCAGCAAGGGTAAAAACTGGCACCATGAAAATTTAACTGCATTTAATATCACATTTAGATGTATTCTACACTATCTATATCCAACAACATTAATAGCGGTACATTTGCGCGATATATTGTAGAAGTGGATGGCGTTTTAACTGTATGTTAATTTTTACCTGATAAAATATTTTAGCTATATAATAACGATCACGAATCCTGAATTTTAATATAACAATGTACCTTATAAATAAATTAAAAAAAAAAAACAAAATTTTTCTAGCCTTATTTATTTTATAATAGTGACTAAGCAAAACGATTTTTTTTCCTATTTTGTGATCTATATTATAAAATGTTCTTATTTCCCAAGGGTCATATTACTGTATAGGTTCACATGTATTCACATCAAATTCAAATACGAACGTTAGAGCCATCCATCATTTTTGCAATCCACATCTCTTGCAAGTGAATTCGCAAAATAATAAACAAAATTGTGGGAGTGATACATCTACGCACAATGTCAAGCACAAAGGCGCCACGGGCGAGCTCACAATGCCGTCGTCAAATAACATTTAGCCAGCCCACACCTTAGAGAATCGCAAAATAGAGACATCGAACACACAAAGACTCATGAGGCAGCAAACGGAACCATAACCAATAATTACAGCCATTGTAACCTGTATACTTTACAGCAAAACATACAATGGACCAAAATCTCTTTGTTAGGTATAAAATCTGAAATCTTCATCTTCAGTCTTTGAATCTTTCAGCGAGTCTAACAATTTATCAACATTGTCGTACTGCATTATTCTAAATCAAGATTCATAATTTAAATTCCTTGAGAGCAAAAATGCTTATCAAGAAGGTCCACATTAACACCAAATAAAAAAGACGTTCTGTATTTATCTACATCGGCAAACGAATACGAAGAAATCCGCATTCTCTTAAACTCGTCGCCTTCTTTTAATGAAGCAGCAACCGTCCACAATCTTCGTTAACTTGTAAAATTAATGAACTATTATCCGTATTTGTCAGACGCGCAGTAGTTCGGATCTGCATATAAGTGGGCAGTGCACTCGTAATGAACTCATTCGGTGGATTATAGACAAGAAGCGATCGACTGACAGTTCCATTACCTCGCCGAAGCGCAGCTAATATTTATAAAACGCGCACTGCAATCCGCGCAGCCCGGTGGTCTCTGCATTGGTCAGGTCTTTGATCGATAAAGTTGTAACTTTAATTACTAAACTGGAACAGGAGGCTTGTTTTAAAAGGCACCGCGCCACGCGTCGCGGGATGGGTCCCGACGGCGAGCTAATTCCGGTGCAAATGTCGCAGCAATAATCAAGTTTATTGCGAACAAACGACCGCTAATCAAGTTAATATCTTAATGTTCGGTACATGGAAAACGAATTTTAGATACTGATTAAAACTGGTAAGTCTCTTATTATTGACTGCTGAAAATAAGGGTTAGAGAATGCGTAACCTACCAGATGTAAAACCTAATATTATTGACGATTGTTTGCTGAGTGAAGTGGTCTTTGGCGCAAGCCATAGTCTGCGCCGCGATGAGCGCACCTTGCCGACATGTGTGCAATCCTTTCGCATCTGCTGATCTTGCACTGATTTTATTTATGAATAATATGAAGAATTATGCCGGGACTTTTATTTGCGTTAGCACCTTTCCGGATGTTCATTGACAAGATGTTACCTTTTCTATAAAATGTATGTGTTGCAAATTTAAGAACAATATTTTGCTGACTAAGGGCCAATATCGATTATGTGATGTAAAAAAAACATTACACTCGGTTCAGAAGTTGTAACGTACGATTTTCTCCCTACATTCTACCTAAATGACGTAAGGGTAAAAAAATCTGTTTCAAAATCTTGTGAAGAGGCTTAGTAGAGCTAGCATTACAAAAGAAGGTCAATATCTTAAAATGACAATAAAGAAGCATTAAGACATTATCATCATGAATGGCAGCACGCCACCGATCTATCCTCCACGGGCTACACTATTTAATAAGGTTACACGCGTGACAGTGCGCACGGAATGGCACATTGTTGTGCAACATAATGTCCCCATATTGACATATTAACTTTTTAGTGGGCCCCTACCCATTGTGTGGGAACCATAAAGTAAACATCTTCCTTTTCTTCAACACCCGTCGACTCGTGTGTGTTCTCAAAATTGAATTAGAAAGCTTTTAATGTGGCATTATTACCTTGGTAATTGTGATGAAAGGTCGTTTTAAAAGGTAAATTAATAACGTGTGTCACTATCATCTCTCCACGATCCGCGGTGAGTCCAGCAGCGTGACGCAAATTTGAATCCAATTAATAGCCCATAATCGTAAAACCGTCGTACGAAGTCAAAGGTTCAAACGTCTCACGCTGTACGACGCACTCTTGGAAACAGTGAAAACGCATTAACGACTTAATTATTGCTCTAATGAAATATAAAATGCCGTTTACCATAACTCATTGTTTAAAGACGGTCATTAGAGATGGACGGCGGCCACGTTATGGTGTTCCAAGCTATTAAGGCTGTTTAAATGAGGTTATTTCACTAAAACATTCATTTGGACGCACGTCCGAGACTGCTGAAATATTGCTTTTGTCCTCGAGCTAGGATATCTTTACCTGGTAATACTCTAGCGGTGATTTAATTATTTTATAATAAGCAAGTCAAAAGGGAAAAGTCTATTTTATAGTTTTCATAGAGTCGAATGTTTATTACCATTATATTATATTAACAAGGACAATTCAATGTTTCCAATAATATTCAAACATCTTGTCTCAAATCCAGAAAAACAATAATTGTTTCAGGTTAATTATTGACATTCGTTCATGCGTTAGGATGACACTAATTTTAAGATAGATATGGAATTTAGCGGTAAAGAAGAGTCGCGTTATCAGATGTAAATTGGACATTTTAAATTGAATTTTCAAAAAAAAATCACGTCTCATTATTTATCCCTAACTTGGTATATAACCACATCTTTGTAGTGACTCTTGTAATAAGATTACCATTAAAAATTCGAATTTCTCTGTTTTTTTTTTTAATAATAAAACCTACCGTATTTTTACTAACTGATTTTTTTATAGCTTTTGCCCCCGCACCCCCGCAACCCCCCCCCCTCCGCACCCCCTCCCAACCCCTTTCCCCCACCGAACCCCCCGCACACCCGCGTTCACATTCACCTCAGTACTCCCAACCCCCGATTTTGAAACATTCTTCCGCTCCGCTCCGCTCCTATTGGTGTAAGCGTGATGATATAGCCTATAGGATAGCCTTCCTCGATAAATGGGCTATCTAACACTGAAAGAATTTTTCAAATCGGAGCAGTAGTTCCTGAGATTAGCGCGTTCAAACAAACAAACAAACTCTTCAGCTTTATATAGGCCCTGCCACGCCTGTGTGATGTCCAACTTAAGATGAACCCTATTTAGTATAGTCTATTATATTGTTGTCAGCTCATTTTATGTTGGTTTTGTTTTTCTATGTACTGTACTATCCATTTTCTTTTAAATTTATATTGGCAAAAGTTTTAAATCATTATTTAAGAGACTATAATTAACAATTAACAAAATTAACAAAACCTATAATATATTAACCGAAGATTCCGCAAAATTAAGAACAATTCTTCTAAAAATAATTCGATAAATTCTTAAAATAGACGTATCTTTCTTATTTGTGAACCGATTCAAATGAAACAAACACTTAATGTTAATCCAAGAAAATACCAACATATCAGTGAAAACCGCATCCTTCTAGGTTAAGCCATTTCTGAGATTAGCGCGCACAAACTCACAGACAAACAGACAAACAGACAATAATTCTAAAAATCATTGTTTTGGGTTCTATTGTGCTAATAAATAGCCCTAGTGACAGTTTTTCTCAAATATCTTCAATGTACAGACACCGACTTGTTACAGATTTATTATATGTATAGATATCCTGGTTTTAATTCATTATGTACAATTTTCTCTTAAATAATAAATTAAATAACTTAAATTAAATCCTTCAAAGTAATTGAACAACATAAATCTAACCAGGAAAGGTAATAAAATTGTAACAGCCGTTATTGATTTTGCAAATGGATCATACCAACAGTATACAATTTATGAAAAACAGTATTCTCTGAAGAAATACACCACAAGAATCCAAAAATTATTTAAGTCGCTTTTTCTCAAAATTTATTTTCAATCATTACGGGTATCATATAAAATCAAATCGCTGTGACATTTTTATAGATGTTAAATGCCTAATTGACGGTAATGCCTTATTAATTCAAATCTCACTTATATTATTACACACAAATTCAAATATGAATTCGGGGTGGTCCAAATATGTTTTAATATCGTATCTGAAAGTAGGAATTTGATGAAAAATGGTGCATTCAAAATTGCTATCGTTATGAAGGTCAACTCCTTCTGTATCAGTAGGAGAGTCGTAACTTTTGATGTACCGTGACAATTTATTACCAAAGAGTTAACGCTTGAGAACCATTTTTAAAAATTGGTTAAAAAAATTGTGTTTAGGTGCGGGTGTTGTTTTAAATAAAATTATTGTATTTATTTGTAAGATTTCGAGAGAATTTTATATTTTTTGTTTGCTAGACCTCTTCACTAGATAGAAGGTTAAATAAGTATATAAGGTAAGTACTTATAGGTAGTTATTTTACGTCAATATAATTTACTTTAAATAGGAATTAAAAAAACTTTTCATATTGCAGGTTGAAATCGCTCGCGTCCGTAGGTTTACCCTCGAGACTCTACACGTGACCCCTGGGTGGTGCTAAACGAGTGGTACAACCACGGTGGTAGGCTTCGGCCGCGGCTGGTCACCACCCTATAGGTTGAGCCAGGCCGCCAAGCGACTCTCGTCGTGTTCCGCTCTGTTGCCTATATGTAGAAGTCTTCCTGATTTTCTCTAAAAAGTAACAAACTTTATATTAGTTTAATACTTGTATACTTCGAAGGATGAGTACTCTCAGCTCTAAAAGTACTGACATCTAATTAGTAAATATCTTATTTATTTTCAATGTTTTAGTTTTAAACTAACTAACATTATTATTAATATTATTATCATAATATTATTACTGTACTGTATAGTGGCTTGGTCCAGACATATTTGTGATTTTGCAGATCAAATTTCACTAAATGAAATGAATGAACCTATAGTAGGTTAGGTACTAATAATAGGATTGGTAATTTTATTAGGCTATACGATTCTACAAAACAATGGTGATTTTTTTTATTTTACCTATCGCTTACACTGTAGCTAGTGTAGTGCTAGCTTTTCAAGATACCCTTCTGGAACAAAACAAAGGCGCCTTATAGCCAGATCATAACAAATACCTATTTTCTAACACAAGCGATTATAATATCTTCTTGCCCAATTTTAGTGTCGTACTTGAACTTGGGCCGGCCCATCAGAGTGCAGCAAACGCCACAGAGATTTGGTGGTTTTTTTTCATAAACAAATTCACTATAAGACATTTCCGCTTTGTTGGTTATTTCCTTTATAATACTTATGTCAATAAACTCGGCATACTTGTCTCAATCAGTACAACGTAAACCATCCAGGAAAGTGCCTATTATTAGCTTGTCCGAATTCCCACGATCGGGTGTTAATTTTTTAAAAATTGATGGTTTAATTCTGGATATCAGTTACTTTCATAAATCTTATACGGTGTTGGTTTTGCACCAAATTATATTTTAAACGCTTTCACGATATGAAGACGTGTATTTTTCCCCATGTCATCTCGAATATAGTGCGTTGGTTCGATTCATTGAATTGTAAAACGTGGTTTCTAAAAATTAAACCATTGCTGATTATCATCGATCCAAAGTTTTCGTAATTTGTCATTTGTAAAACAAACTGTTTAACATTTTCTGTCTCAGGGAAATTCCAGCCATTCCGAGACCAAAATTTGGAGTTAACTTTAAATAAATTAACTCAATTTCTAAAAGTAAAAACCATTTTCTTTGTAATTAATTGTTTGAACCAATGAGTTATTCAGCAAATTGTCCTCACCAATTAACCAAATAGCAAAAGAAAGTTGTTTTCGTGTGTACCAAATAAAAAAAAGGTTGTTAACAAACAAAATTCGACGTTTTTAAACACAAGCATGCCCGCGGTTATTTGAATAGCCAATGATGTATCCATTTTGTTTGAGATCATCGCTCAGATTTCTGATACCGAAATAATATCTGCTGTTTTACTTGGATAAAACCAACAAATTTGCATATCTGAATCAAGCGTTTAAGACAACTTATGGTTAAATCTGGTCGTAAAAGATTTTGATAGAAATTTGCCCAGGAAACATCGAAATTTTTTATTGAATCAGATAACTAAATAAATTTTTACTTAGGTACAGTACTTAACACTTATTTGAGGAAAAACGAAATAGTTATTAACGAAATAAAAACTCAAAGGGTCTGAAAGGATGGTATGGCCCAATCTCTGAAAACCGGGAGATATCTATCGTTGCAGCGGTCTACCGCGTTAGACTAGACGCGCAGAATACCAGAGCGTGTGACTTAATATATTATTATAATCTGTGGATTTGATCGAATGAGAAAGACGACCAAGACAAACGATGACTGACATAATTCGAAATATTCTCATCTCAAAAATAAACTTTGTGTAAAAAGAAAAATATGTTTAGTTTCAAAATGAGAATAACTCGAATTGGGTCAGTCTCGTTCTGAAGGTGCGACTGGTTGGAAAGGCGCTTTAAGGAGGAGTCATACAAATAAATTCGTGACAGAGTCGTAATGTATAAAATTATTACCAATTTTTCTTTCGTACGCTCCCAGTACTTTAATAGGTTACGCAGGAATAGGAAAAAAAGGCAGTAAATTATCGAAACACATGAGCACATTAATCCACAAGTATCAAGACTACATAACACTCTTAACTCTTTTCCAAACTTTGTTGGTTAAAACAACCAAGTTAAGACGGGATAAGTAATAGCTTAATACTACGGTTCGACGGCTAAGGTGGCTGGTTTCTCGGCTGAGCGGGATCTCCGTTTAGCGAAATATCTGTTATTAGAGATATCCTCGGTAGTGCCCGATAACAGTTGAGATCGCTGATTTTGTTTGATATTCAAATTTTGTATTTACCTTTTTTTTATGTTATAATATTTACCTTTCATTTAAAATATTAGGTAGGTAGGCTACGAAACACAAAATAATTAAATATCTCTTTAAACGAGTTCTTTAAATCTCTTCCACCAGGTACTTTTAATAATCGCACGTGTCAATCCGTAGTTTAGAAAAAATAAGAAGATATAAACCTACTCATAATTGCAGAGTCCTGAAAAAATATAATTGTGTAAAACAAATACAAAAGTGCTTAAATGATATCAAATCATATGCACTATTATAGTGCACATTATTTTAACTAAGGTAGTCTTAAATATAACTGAGTGGATCCAAGATATTTGTTGTTTCCCGCTGCCTTAAATATGGTTCAGATCAAAATTGTTTCTATCATCTTTTTTCCGGCTAAGGACACTTTGAAATTAACGATAAGAAAGTTTCTAAACGCCCAATTGTATGGTGACATCTTCTGTTGCTATTGCCGATTTTTCTAATAAGTTAGGTAGGTACTTAAGTACGTAATATGTCGAAGAAGCTGCAGAGGCCACCCATCTAGCGCCCCACGCGGCGACCGCCACTGTGACGGATTCCCGCCACGCCCCTCATTTGTTATACAAATTTTATACATACGAGTATACTACCCTCCGAGCGAATCCATCGAAAGGCTTCAAAGCCGCTGTTAAAAAGAACAATGGATAAAATTTGAATCTGCTACTCCTTAGGCGTTAGTGCGCATTTGCAATTTGATAGCTGCGGTACAGATTTATCGCAAAAAAAACCTTCAGGATTAAAAGTATAGTAAGTAGTTAAAAAAAAGCCATGGTGGCTAGTGGTTTGTCTTATTGCCTCTCAAGCAAAGGGCTCTAGGTTCGAATCCGAGCTCGCACCTCTGAGTTTTTCAGAAATTAATTTCCGAAATTATATTTGAAATTTACCATGAGCTTGACGGTTTACGGTGAAGGAAAACATAAAAAATCCTGAAAAGAATTTCAATGGTGTGTGTGAAGTTCTCAATCCGCACTGGGCCCGTGTGGGCACTACGGCCCAAACGTTTTCATTCTGAGAGGAGGTCTGTGCCCTGCAGTGAGGCATATATAGGCTGAGATGATGATGATAATGTAGTTACAAGCACTAGTCATTGATTTTGGAGATTCAGAAAATATGTAAGCCAGGTACCGTAATGGTCGAGGTACTTTGCCCCAAAGGAGGGTAACTTTGACCTACATGAAAACAACATAATAGAACGGTCTAATAAGAATCGTAAAAATGTGGACGGTTAAAACCAACGATATGGTAATGTGCCATAATTTCAGTGCAATAACTAATACAACCCGGAACGAATTAAAACCAATAACCAAAGTTGCCCTTCAGTTAGGCGCGTACTCTGCCAGCACAATATATTTTTTTTTACTTTCAGTTTTTTTTGTATTGAACCAGAGGGATCTCGTCTATTTGCATATACTTACGGTATCTAGAAAAACGAAAATGCCTTGTAGTGTAATGTACTCCTCTACTCTAATACTCCACTACTCTACCACTAAAACCCGGACTGAATTAATCGCTGGTAATATTCAAAGTTACCCTACGTCTAACCTGACCTTACGGTAGTTTGTTTATCATGAGAATATTCTGGAAGCACAAATTCTTTTTTTATTTCGTCTCTGTCTTTGTATTGAACCAGAGTGATCTCGACAATTCCCAAATACTATAAGGTATCTACAAAACCAAAAATGTCTTATAGTGCAGGGAGCACACATGTCTGTAACTTGCATACTTTTTGTGCAAGTAGCTTGCATGGTTTTTGTCAAGTTTGACTAGGTATACCAGCTACTTCCACATATTAGCAAGTTTCACCCATTTCTGAATTAAAATATGCTGGTAACTTCTTTGTACTATCAGTACTATCACTAAATCTTCATCCTTTGTGAACATTACTTGTAAAAAGCAAGGTAACCCAGGATTACCCTTTTAAAATTATGCAAATGTAAACTCACTTGGGCTGATACGCAGCACAAACAGATAAACAACTACTGAATCTGAACAGACAATGTAATAATCCGACGATAGCCGTGAAGAAATTTCATTAAATTCTCTAACCCGAGGACAATATGCAATTGCAGAGGTAGTTGTGATTGAGACGGTAGAAATGGGTTCCGTAGTGCACCCTCAGGGTTCGCATACGCTAGTGGTGTAAATATCTCAAATAATATTATCCGTCTGAAATTTACGAATACGAATGAGAGATTCCCAGAAAAAAAATACAAAAATACAAAATCGTTTATTGACAAAAACTACATATTTACATTTTTGAGGGTATCCATCAGTGGCCAAACTAGGCTGAGCCTGTATCTTGGCCATCTGTGAGTGCATTAAACACACATGCATTGCATTTTTTTTTCACTTGAGGTTAATTGATAATTTAAATTTCTTAAAATAAAATCTCAAAAATTGTTGCAAGTTATTTGCACTAAATTACAATACATTAAGTTTGTATGATAATATTTTTTTTTGGTAATTTTTATTTTTCAAAGCGAATGTTACTACCACTATGATAAAATAAAAACCTGTATATTGCGAATATTCGTAGCACCCCTAGCATGTACCGCTTTGATTAAATAAACCTTCAGCTCGTCACGCCGCCGGCAGCCGCGGGCATATCGCACAGATTCCATAGCCTTTTCAATCTTTCCGTTTAATTTGCCAAAAGAAAGAACAGATTGCATTTGTTCGCCCGAAGTGCGTTTTAATGCAAACCGTAGGCATTGGCGTCTGGAAGTAGTTTAATGATTGGTCGGACGGTGTAAAAACACCCTTAAGGTTTCAGATCTTTGAATAAAGCCGAAATTAAATGTTTTCAAATTGAATTACAAAACAAATTGACTGTGAAATCTTATACTCGTACTCATTCAGACAAACAACCATCAGGCCACAATTATAATATGGTCTCACCGTTCCACTAACATACCTATTATCGTAGAAGTTCATTACGCAATACAATTAAAAATTATCTATGTGCTTTTTACTACCTACATAATATGTATTAAGTAACTTAAATTCCCATAAACAATAGTTTAACAATAGTTAGCAAAAAAGTCAGAGATAGAAGGCGTTAAAAGTAGGGGCCACCTTTTAGTAAAAACAACGTTTTACGCGACAAACTAAGAATATCCTATTAATATTCATTACTTGAAGCCTGTTTACATTTTACCTTATAGGTATGTGAAGTTATTCTCTGCGACATTCAGTAATTTGTAAAGGACTAAGAGCTATTTGTTTACGCGAAGCAACATTTATCAGTAACATTCAATGGTTTTATTTCCGCGAAAAGATAAATATTTTAGAGTTCGCAATCTCCGTTAATGGTGTCTGATGCCTGTCGAGAGGTCCCAGCTGAGTTTATACTAGTGATATCGTAGTAAACACTCGACAACTTATAATGATTAGAAGATAAAATCGAAGAAACCTAAAACCATGACGATTGTCTAGTAGTAAATCTCCATAAATTTCACATAGGCTCCCGGTCACTGCGTACTTGACAGATATGGTGTTATCAAGGATCTAAACGTATACCGTTACTGATTCAATAGCTACGATAATGTGGTAGTTATGAAATAAAATACAGATAGTCGGAAAATTTAATAATTACATTAGTTGGCATTGAATTTATAATTAGATATCCAGTGAGAATTCCTCACGAAGTTACGAATGCCGCGTTTGGTTCCGCCTAAACTTATGACTTAATAAAACGTTACGTGTGCCGTATTTCACCAAGTGATAAAAGAATCAATGACAGCTTCGCTCTACCAATATAATTTAGGACCGAGAAATCTATTAACCACGCTCGCCCTGTCCCATGCCACGGATGGAAATCATAACCGGACTTTCATATTTAATTAAATTACCATGCTATCTCCATCGGAGTAATAGTTAACTTCGATTTTGGAATAGGCCTACAAATAACGAAGCTGCATATTAGCTCTGACAGAATTTACTATGCTTACATTTGTTGATATAAGTTTCTGAATATTTTCATTTGAAACTGGACATCGACATGTCTTTTAATCTAAGTACAGATTTCTGACAAGCAATGGAACGAGGAGCTGTATGTTCTCTATTCTACGTAGATAGATTAACGCATTTACTGCTTGTAAGGCATATTTGCGTTTTCGTGACTTTCGCCTGGTACCGCTCGCTGTCATAGTTTTGCAGTCATTTTAACGCACATGTGTGTTTGTGGCACATGCAGAAGTCTCGGCAGCGAATGCGTTAATATTAGTATGATAACAAAGGTGTAAATTAGTTTGGTTGTACTATAGGGGTTTTTAATTTCTGGAATTACAAACTGTTTCTAAAAATACTTTTACTAATAAAAAGCTAAGCCATTTTAGACTATCCCGGGTACGTGAAAAATTCTTAGGAACGAAGCATTTTATTTATTTTAAAGTCATAGTTTGTAAAATGAGCGTGCATGAGCCCCCTCCTTTTAATTTCGAAGGTAATTACTAATTAATAGTTGCGTTAACTCAGTTGCGGTTCATTCTTAGGAAAATGAATGAAAATAATTTATTTTTGAAACAAGTTCATGTGAAATCAATAAATAAAAAATATGAAATTAAATAAAATCAGGAAACAAATAACGAATTAATAAATAAAGATCATAAAATTATGATTATACATCACAACACTGTCATCACACTTATGATAATGTAACCACCAAACCAAAATAAATCTTATTTCAAACAATAACCTCGGCACATTTAAAGGAAACTCAGAATTCTCCCATACAAATACCTAATAAATTCAAAGGATTGACTCAAGGAGTAGTGAGAACTCGTCCATTTACAGAAGCCGCCATATTATGAGGGCATAAATCTAAGCGGAGTGTCGTCGGACGCTCGCTCGCCTCATGCGCCTCATGAATGGGCCTCGCAGATGAGGGATGGCCAAGCATTAAGCCGAGGCCTTCCGACTAAAGCGCGCTTGTCACACAACCTTAAATAGGCCGTTTTGACAACCAACGATACGTGAAATGAAATATCGAAGCAACTGACACGAATGACTCGACCTGGCTTTGTGCTCGAGGCGGTACAAATAATCTTCTGACAAAATAATCAGTGAATAGAAGTATGTAAACACACGTAATTACGATACACGTTTGCAAAGTACCTACGTAATATTTTACGAAAATATTTGTTTGTTATTGTTATTTTAAATGAACCACAATTTAATGTAAATAAATTCGTCATTCTTGAACCGTTTCTTCCGTTTTGACGTCAATTTGGCGGCTTTGAATCTCGAGCTCAAAGCTGTAGAAAAAGCACAATGGGATTATGCAGCCCTAATGGCCGACCGAACATGGGCATTAATCTCGTCATACAATATTGATGTTTCCACAATTTATGGCTCGCGCACATAATCTCAAAGTCAAAACGCCTTATTAATGTGTGAAGAAACTCACCTCCTCCGAACAGCCTCAAAGTGACATATTTTTATGAATTCCTCATGGCTCGTTAGTAAAACATTTCGCTCTAATCCGCAGAATACAATTGAATGTGATCGTCAAAAACATGTTAAAATTTATAATATTTGTAATATCACAACAAATGTGTCCACGCTTTTGCTTTATTATAAAGCAAGAAAGAACCATTCACAAATACTAACATCGCTAACATTTCAAGAAATACTTTAGACAATATTGTGGACTTGAGTTTTAAACACCAGCCTTCCATTGAGGTCTCCTCAAAGTTGACTTTAATCTGTTTAGAATCAGGAGACATTCGCATCCAAAGCACGTTCTCTGATTGAATAAGATTTAATCTGTTCCCTTCAAAAGCTCCGTCTTCTTAAAATTCCTAATCGGTGAATAATGTACTGGCGCATGCGTATTCTAGCTTGTATTCAATTATTGTTTTTTTGTTTTAACTTATGAGACAGCGTAATACAATGGCATACCTACTTGCGAAAAGTAGTGCATTCTAGACGGTTCCCATCAATATCTTTCACCAATCTCGTTGACTCCCAGGTTTCATGTTATAGCTGGCGATTCTTATTCAAAGTCAGTCGGTATCGGCAGGACAAGGGACATGAAGTGTGACACCGAGGACAACACGATCACCATGAGCGCCTGAATTAATGTTGTGTTGTTCTGGCAGTCGTGTGTCTTTCGCCAAAGCACTAAATTATGTGCGATAGTAAAGTTCCCACATTCTCTCACCGGTACATTGATGTTAGATTTCAAGTGAATTTTGTGTGAAAATAATCCAAGCATGTAATAAAAATAATATAAATAAATCCTTGGACAATTGACTCCTCTACTGTGGGTACTAGACAACGGATAAACATATGTATATAGATAAACACATACTTAAATACATATTAAATATCCAGGACTCGAGCACAAACATTCTTATTTAATTCTATATTAGCCTAGCGATTCAACGAGGTAATGCTGCCAGCATCTTCGGCACAATGCCGCAGGGGCCTTTTTTAGATCTAGTTTAGTTTTAAATTTAGTTTGTAATAATATTATTTTTGTTTGTTTAGATCTAGTTTAGTTTTTAATTTAGTTTGTAATATTTAGTTTATAATTAAGTTTTATTCTTTGTTATTTTTTCATTCTATATTAACAGGTAATAAACCTTTATGAATAAATAACCCGCCTTCGGCAGTCGTGTGAAAAGGATTTTAGTGCAAGTATTTTTCTTAACTGCACATACACTGTCTATATCCGTACCTAGTTTCACGTCAATCCAATAGCTAGAAGTGAGTCAAATAGGACTTGCAAAATTTGAAATCCACATTACATATCTACATACATACAAACATTGCATTATTTTCAAAATGTTTAAAAATATTTCAACACCTTCGGCAATCATAATTCGGGGCGTAACAGCATTTCGTTTTATTGCTGTAGAATCAAGTATGTTTCCTCGATAATAAAAGGTATTTAGACGGTAACACGTGACGACAGCCCCTGCAGCGGAGGCCGGGGACGCAAATTATGGCAATCCCGACACCTACGAGGCGCTAACTGCTGTTGCAACCTGCAATTTGCGGACGTGCAATGCACGGCGCTGCCGGCAACTCTGCACTGATTTACTCATATATTCACAGTAAAGAACAGACAATAGCGCGTATTAAGCCGAGAAAATGTTGATGTTTAAATATTAAATTAGTTTCCGACTTCATTAAAATAAAGATATCGCATTATTTAGTCAAAACAGCTGGTAAACCGAGCTGCCGAACGCAACCGCGTGTAATACAGTCAGCGCACCCTAGCGGCCGGATGCCTACCGGTCGCCTCCGCAAAACAATGGCCAAAAGGAAACAAGCGATCGATTTTAAAATCAACCCCGTAATCTCTGCGCTGTGTAATCTTGCAAATATTTATTATATGTCAAAACAATATGCCGAAATGGTACGCTTATTGGGATTTTTACAAATGTGTCTGGTTTGCTTGGAGCGCTCGTTAGCGTGAGGTACGAGGCATTGTGGGTGCCACAATGGGAGGCGGGTCGGGCCCGCGGCGCCCGCGCAGCGCGGGAAATCGCTCGGCTACGCGGCCCATATTTAAATCAATGTCCCTGTTAGTCTATTGATCACGAACAGCAATTAGGAACTAAGGTCATCGGCAGTTTAATTGATAAAGTGTGTTAGATAACCGATTGAGGCGATCGCACTTTTGAAATATTTGTTTGACTTGAATTATCAGCTTGAGTAATACAGCAACACCCTTATTCATAACTAGCTGGTGCCCGCGACTTTTCTTTCATCGAATAAAACAAAAATCCGGCAACGGTAACATACAAAAATCCATAGTCTCATCATCATTGGTATTAGTGAATATTAATAATAAATCCCGTTTATTCCCTATCCCGTGGGAATTTCAACAAATCTATCCTTTTTTGTTGCTCGATATTGATAACGGCAACGGTAGACGCTTGAAATACTTATTCACAGAATATTTAGTTATACACATTCACTTTAATAACAAATTATTAAATTAAAACAAATCAAACAAATGATTTTTTGCTGTTTTTATAGATAATGGTACGGAACCCTTCGTGCGCGAGTCCGACTCGCAAGTGACCGGTTTCTTCAATATTTTGGCAAAAAAAAATCTAAATCTTTTACATACCCCACGCAAACTGCGGTTTGCCGTTGCCTGCTTTAGTACCTATAGCATTTATAATTATGGTTTTGTATGAGTCGTAAGTTTTATGTCTTACTATATTAGTACAAAACATGTGAGGTATGTGGAGCATTAGGTAATGTAATACTTATTAGTGAAAGAATTTTTAAAATCAAGCCCGAACTTGAATTCATTTATTTCTACCCCACGGACAAAAAAACAACAAAGTTTAGACTATATTTTCCTATCCTACGGGAATTACGAAAAATAATTTATTTAGTAATGTCAAGTCTGTAGCACCAGTTGTTAAGGCTGTGCGTTGTCTGTCAGTCAGTCAGTTAGTCACGGTGCTGTTTTATAAGTAGGTATATGTTCGAGTAAAGAACCCTTCGATACCTGGAGATCACTGGTCCTAGGTTTCTATTAGGATAGCCCCAGGGCCTTAGGCATTGTACTTACTCTCTCAATATAAGGAAAGCCACTCACCTTGGTCTGCTCTCAGGCGCTGCTGTATATTTACACAGAGTCCACAATGTCACACATACACAATAATTTTCAAATGTAGTATCCCGATGACCGAAATAATAATTATCACCAAAAAACCAGTACTTTGGTTAAAATAACAGTACACACCAAAACACATGTGATCCGTACGTTCGTTTACCTCAAACTGTCAAATTTCTTCTGCCGCCAACCGACCGTAGTATTGTGACTTACCCTCATATTAAAAAATTACAATGCCTGAACAATATTGTTAAACGACGATAACTTTTTTCATTGTGACCCAATTTTAATGAAACAAAGCTTATAATGTTGATCCAATTTAAGCTTCATCTATTTGCGAAAACCGAAAGAAAATCCGTTCAGTAGTTTCGGAGATTAGCGATTACATACATACATACAGAGCTCTACTTTTACTGTTTTACTATAGTATAGATTTTCATTTTCATAAACGCTTGTAAGACTTGTTAATGTTACAAGTTTTTATGATTGATTGCATCTTTAGCGTTAGCATTTTGTGGTGTGTACCTATATGATACCTAGTTGTGCCTGTGCGACGTAAGTATCTAGTTGTAGACGTATCTAGTTGGGTCTGGGGGTATGTCTGGTAGACTCTACCAGATAGAGGAAGAGGGCAAGTTCTGCATGTTAACATTATGCATGTACCGCGAAGACGTACGATTAGATGTGTTGCATCGTTAGTAGCGGAGCAGCAAAATCAAAATATCGTAGTCCATTGTATCTGTAGATTGTTATTACTAGCTGTTGCCTCGACTTCGTCTAAGAAGAAGTTGTTTATCGCGCGCTCGCGGGAGCTATACAATTTTCCGGAATAAAAAGTATGCTATGTCTTATTTAGGGTTACAAACTATCTCAATACCAAATTTCATCACGATCAGTTAGTCAATTAGTCAGATTACGCTTCTGCAACACAGACAAAACATATTATTTTCTTGTTTAAAAATATAATACTTTCTAACTTTTATAATAATATGTAGGTATTACGTAACACGGCTACATTATGTAGGGGTTTCATCGTGAAATGAGTCATATTTAATAATCTAGAAAGTCGTATATACCTACCTCAATATTGGCATTCTGAAAAGTGTCTCGAAATTTTCAAATCTCGACGAAAATCAGTTTTTTGCAAACATCTCGCTTTCTATGGTTATGATAACATTTATTATAATTGTAGAGTATGAAATTATCGATAAATGTTGAAATAAAAATGTTTCAGACAAAATAAATGAATGCTTATAAAAAATTACGTATAATAATATAACCATTTTTGTGATATTTCTTTATTCTTTATCCCACAAGTATTTTGGAAAATTCTTGAAATTGTTTTTCAGTTTTTATCTCACATTCAGAGGTTGATAACTTTTACATTGATAATGCGATTGTGTTATACGGCAGTAAAAAGGGAAGAACCATAGAATTGCCACCAAAAAACAAAATGAGTTCCAAACAAGTAAAGTCTGCAATTATAAGAGTACCAGCTATTTAAGAATTCAAAGACCAAACCAATTAAACGAATTACCAAATGAAATAATCGACAAATCTCGCCGAGTTGCAATGTGAACGTTAAGATCCTATATTGAGGTTAGGAGTTGCGTCCCTATACCACAAAAAGTTACAAGTCTAAGGGGCTGTTTCATTAGTTTTAACTAACGGATAAATGTGATGCCGTCTCTGTCTATTCGAACAAAACAAACAGAGACGGCATCACATTTATCCGTCAAATAAATTTGATCAATGGATGGTGAAACAGGGGGTAAGTATTACAATCCATACTAATATTATAAATGTGAAAGTGCGTTTGTTCATTTGTTTGTATGTCCTTCTTTCACGTCGAAACTGAGCGACGGATTGCCGTGATTTTTCGTTTGGACATAGTTGAAGGACTGGAGATTGACATGGGCTACTTTTTACCTCGTGAAAATTATCTCATTCCCACGGGAAAACACGTTTTAATCTACTTCACCGGGGGCGAAGCCGCGGGCGTCAGCTAGTTCTACATAATTGACACTTTTTTGTATCAGAAATTTCAGTTCTTACAATAAAATTCACGAAGGCGAGCGGGCTTAACCGTTATTGAACGTTTATAATATAAACATTATATAATAAGCTTGTTGAACATTTAGTTTTATTGTTTATGCTAACCATACACGATTTCGCTCTCACTTACACTAAACTTTGACGTGTACACAGATACGTGTTTAGAACAAGTAGAATCCGCTCGCCATAGTGACTTGCAAAAACTGTAACAATTATGTCGATATGGTAGCACTTGTAAATTTTGTGTTACAGAGGGCAGATCTCATAAATTTTATTTTTTTGTTACAAATAGAATAATTTGGTGGTAAAGTTAAATTAAATTGTGGTTACAATTTTGATAATATTTAATGTTTTTGGGTTAAAAATCATTATTTAGGTTTCGTTGATCAATTACATTTTTGCTGGTAAATGGTATGATTGTTTGTAAATTTGAAAAATTTGGTGACCCGTCAGAGAGTAGCTTCACTATTCACTATTTTCTTTCAAAAACACCCGTGCTAAAACAGGGCGGGTCGTAAGTCAATTACAAAGTTAGGCTTTAACAATTAATTACTAACACTTTGGGGTTGATATTTGATTAAGAAATCGCGGCGCAAAGTCCCGTTGGCGCGGGCGCGTGGCGGTCGCGAGCGATCTTCCTCTGTTTTACGACAAAATAATATTCTTTAATTATAATGGAGCGTCGTGAAGTAAAAAAGCTCCGCACGCGACATCTGTATTAAATTTTAATGGTGCACCTGCACGCCGAGATCGGGTTTGCGGGAGATCACTTTGGCATTCAACGAGGAATCTGCATCGTAACATAATTAAAAATAAATTAGTAGTAATATCGCCCAGTTTACTTTGTAGTTCTTGGCAGGTTGATAATTTAGAAATACATAACAGATAGATAATGTTCGAGTGCTGGTCACTGTCCCAGTAGTTGTCATGTTTAATTTTATGTCGTCACTAGCCGTTGCCCGCGAATCCGTCTGCGAAGAATAGGGTTATAAAAAATAGCCTATGATAGGTCAACAAACATAGGTAAAAAATGTCATATAAAATCGGTCAAGCCGTTTCGGGGGAGTTCGATAACAAACACCGTGACACGAGATATTTATATGTTAGAAAATAGCCTCCTGACTCCCAGTCTTTTCCAACCGATGTAGGTAGTGCTTTATAGACCTAGTTATAAGAGTCATAACATAAGTAAGTAGGTATTGTAATTTTGTGACATGACTCGCGCGCAACGAACTTTCAACATTATCGCTTTATTTAAAAGATTGGGACTGTGATAAAAACGCAAAGATTTGATGCATGATCTACTTTTCATCATCCCAGCCTATATACGTCCCACTGAAGGGCACAGGCCTCCTCTCAGAATGAAAGGGCACGGTCTAATTTTTATCAGAATTAAATTATTTTCAGCTTTTTAGTTAGTTTTATTAACATCTGCTTAATAATAGCTTGTTTTTAAATAGTTTATTTTTTATTTTTAAAGAAAAAGTTTCTCGGATGCTCCGGACAGAATTTAAACCCGCATCTTCCGGCTTTACGCGCTACCTGACCAACATCTTTTCCGTCATAGATTCTGTTGAGCAACCGTACTAATAGCACAGAATAACTAATAGTACTCTAATAGGTACCTACTAAAAATAAATAATAGTTGATAATTAATTATTAGTTTGATTGAATAGCACACTGCAAAATATTACTTTAATTTGTTCTACCAACGACACACAATGACTTTCTTCGGCACTAGTAAAAAACTCGACCCTTTGCACCTGCTTCAACCCTGACACACGACTTTCGCTTCCCTCCTACTAGTGATTTCACACTTCCACAGCATAAATTCAGTAGCCAAACCACAAACAATAAGCAGAATTTACACTCGCACAAGGGAACGCTGACCGTAAAAAATCTCGCTCGGTCTCACCCGGGTTATTGTCACTTGAAATGGCCTAGAAAACTTTTTAAACGAGGAAATGTTGGTGTTTTCTTACTCAGAATCACAAGCACTATTCATTTTTTAAAGAAAAAGTATCCTTATTTTTGAGTCACTTTTGTGACTTTTTTTGTATGACTCGTAACGAAACAGACACAAAAAAAATGATTAGGTTATTTTTTATCATACAAATCAATAGCGCTTTTAATTTTGAGTAAGGACATTAAATTTACTCATTAAAAAAAATTTTGTTTTGCTCAATTTAAAGTGAAAATGTCCACCCACAGAACCAATAACAGAAAGAACAGAAACTGTTTCCGTGTGCATTTCCCTCCAGGGTTGATGGCGCCACTTTCGCTATTGGCATTTTCTACTATTTTAATGCCCACTCGTTTTTATGGTGTTTTCATAGGTTTCAGTAAATTGCCTAGTCATAAAGCACCCCACTTGTAAAACTGAATTAGTAGTTTTGAGCCTTTGCAAAACCCGTTTTTGAGCAATCAATTTGAGCGGCGCTTCGTTTTAGACTAACATGGTAAAAACAAATAGGTGGCATTTTAGCTGTTATATCCTTATCATTATTAGTTTGTAATAATAGTCTTATCTACACAGTTAAACGGGCAAGAGTGGGAGAGCGATTGGGTGCTTATTCGTGTGTTGGTTGTAGATTTATTACTGTTTTTATACTGTGACATTTGTACTTGACCATTTTCTTTATTTACGTTTTGCTGTTCTTGAAATCATGAAGAAGAAAGGAGGGTGGTGTGTGTCGTCAAGGTTACCACTCTTCTTCAATTATTTATCTTCAGTAAAGCCACTTGTTTTATTACTGAAACCAGAAATTAGGAACATACGAGTAATTGTGTAAATACAGGTAATTAAGCTAAGTAGGTCGTTGTCGGATAGTTCAATATTAATGTATAAATACATTATACACTTGTCTTTATCGTATACAAATTGTCTTTGTTCAAGGGATTTCATGTAGCTTTCTGTGGCTTCTCAGACTGATATACTTAGTCACATTTAGTGTACTTACTGCTTAATCCTTGTTATCATATAATTATTAAAAATGCATATTTTAATAAACATTAAATATAGAGAAAGTAACGCATTTTTTGCCCATGTTTGTGTGTTTATGGGTGCTTATGTGAAATTTTAAAAACAACATTAGCCGTAAAGTATGTCTACAAATTATTTATTTATTTTATTATACACATTAATCAAATTATCAAACATTAAATTGAATTACAATAATTTAAAATTGCCTTAAAATAAATTACATTAAATGAGGTAACTAGAAATACTACAAAATGTCATCCAAAATAAAATTACAATGTCAAACCCCCCCCCCCCCCCCCGAGACCCACCGAGGCGAAAAAGTGCCCATCACACTCGCCGCGTTACCTCGTCGATATTCTACTTAGTAGTTTTAGATCATTAAACTAATAAATCTATGTACCTACATTAAACATAAAACCAAGCATTAGAGTCTTGAAGACAGGTGCTTAGGTACAGTGACTTCACATAAGCAATTAATAGGCAGCCAATGTACTGTCCATTATAACCGCCTCAAGGTCCATTCTAGTTACCGCCACTTTGTATAAATTATATAAAATAAGCACATCAAGAAAGGGATGGATGTATCTGATTAATATGGCGTAGACAGTGACGGGTGATATGGGGGCAGGTGTCGCGACACATCTGCTAGCCTGGTCGGCACGTGGCTCAACCCTCTAAGTCGACCTCGCTTGCCAACTACAGGAAAAAGTTGAGAAACCTTACCATTAATTAATGGAGATGCCCCACAATCATCAGGTCTTTCTTAGTTGAATTTCAGGACGTCTAGAATAGATGATGACGATTACGGCATCAGAGGACTTATTATCTGACGCATTCGTAATCAGAATCGCTTTCGCTGCTTCTTTCTGCGAAACTGTCCTATATCGATGGAGGTAGAAAGAGTTGGTGGATTATTTGCAGTAGTTCCTTTGGCTGTTCCTTCGAAGGAAATATTGCGTTTTTTTGGCACTAGTTCCTTCACAAGAGGTGAAGGTAGAACTGCTTTTTTTTGCCTTTGTTCCTTGCCCCAGTAGCACCTTCAATTGTAGCAAAGGAACAAAGGCGAAAAAATAAACGCAGTTCTACCTTCATCTCTTGTGAAGGAACTAGTGCGAAAAGGAAAAAGCAATAGTAGGAACAACCAAATAAAGGAACTACCGCCAATAATCCGAATTGGTAAATGCGATTCCGAGCGTCCGCGAGTTAGATTGACGATTGGATAGCTAAGTGGTTAGAAGAGAACTTGGCTATCAAGCTTCAGGTCCCGGGTTTGATCCCCGATCAAACGAGCAAGTGGGTCATCTGACTGGAAATGATCACCACCGCCCCTGGATACCAACAACTTAAAATTTTCCGGTAAGGAATGAGAACATTGCAGCAAATACCGTCAACCGTGATTAGTACCTACTAGGCATTAAAAATAACTTTATAGTAATTATAGGTACCTGCTTAGTGTAATTAGCTAAATAAGTGTTCTAAATTAAACAATTAAAACAAGCTTTTATTTCTTACCGGAAAGCAAGGCTACATAATACGCACCAAATTCTAAGCCCATCCGAATACAAGAAGTGGGTCAAATTTAAATGTTAAGATTTGACCCTTTTTTTACTTTATGTACCTATAACAAACTGTCGCTAACGACTTCATCTCTGAAGAATTCGTTTATAATGGAAACTATAAACTTCCATGATGGATACCACCTTACGTACTTCCTCGGGCCTTAAACTATCTATGTTTACACCTGTCGGTGCTTCTTTCCCCATATCTATAAAATTTGGAATGGACTGTCAGCTGACGTTTTCTTGTTTTGCTATAACATTATCATCATAGGCCTCCCGATCCCGATCATTACGGTTTGAAGCGGTTTGCATCCATGTTAAACCTGCGGCCTTTACCAAACAACAACGTGGGTGCCAACAAAAGACGAGTGTAGCACTTTTCGCAAGGTCGGCAACGCACCAGCAGTGTCAATGGTAGCTGTCCATGGGTAGCTTTCATAAAAAAAACCTACTTATATATACATTCACGACTATTATAAGTACTTTTATTACGAGCATTATAGTGTATTCCATTCGTTAAATTCAATATTACACGGCTTAATTTGCGAGCGAAATTATTATTTGACCATAACAATTTTATTATAACCAATTGATTTAACACGTTCACGGACACAAAAACTCATCCAATAATTTGTGCTGTGGCTCAGAATTATTCCATATAAACTGATATTACGTCTGGGGACGGATTGTCATATTGTTCTGTTTTGGAAGTAAATTTTGCGGCAGTAACGGCCACAGACGAAGACTTAGTCCGCCTACAGGCGTAGTGCCACAATGCGAGGTCTTTTTTTGTATGTGTGACGGAAACAAACTTGTGTGCAAGAGTAGGAGTGTTTGCTGTGGTCACATGCTTTCTACAAAATGCTATGAAAAAAAACCGGCCAAGAGCGTGTCGGACACGCCCAAGATAGAGTTCCGTAGCAAGTACGAAAAAATCTTTTTAATACAGTTGCTCAAAAAGTGGCGTATTGCAGGGACGTATAACGTTCGGGATGTGGGCTATTACATACTCGAGCTTTTTCTTTACCTTTTCCGAACTCGTGCGTTCTCTTTCCCAACTGTCAAAATAATGTCTATTAAAAAGAAAAAACCAACCACGATGTTTTTACTAAAAAAAAATCATCGAAGTTTTTATGATTCATGCAAATATTTCTAAAAAGAAGCTACTAATTTGTTTCAATATCAGATTTAATGATTTGATTCAATGAGTTAGTTAGGTTTCATTTCATTTCATTTCATCTCATTAAATTTCATTTTCATTTCATATCAATAAAAAAATTCTACTGAAGACTTGGCTGTATGGGCATAGTTCCCTTTGCCTACCCAGAATGGGTGAAGAAAACAAAAAAAAATCTCTGCTTATATTCTTTTACGGTTGGCGCCATTTTCCAAAAATGTTCTTTGCGAGTTTAGTTGTTTGTTGCACAAAATGAGTAATTTCGACGATATTTTATTTGAATTAACACCACTGGAACTCAGTATAATTGCACAAAATGCTTCGGAGAACATTTTACCGAAAAAGTCAAAAAGTCAAAAAGCAAAGTACATACGACGAATTTAATGCGTGGAGAGAAAAGAAAAAAGCAAATAGTTTTTCAGAAAATGTTATGTTGGCATACTTCTCCGAACTCTCATCAAAATTAAAACCTTCTACGTTATGGTCGAGGTTTTCGATGATAAAAAGTATACTGAAAATAAGGAACAACGTGGATATAAGTGAATACCCAAAACTATTTGCTTTCTTAAAACGACAATCAGACGGTTTTACAACTAAAAAGTCGAAAATATTAACATCGAATGAAGTGGAAAGGTTATTGACGAAGCTCCCGATGATCGTTATTTAGCCACAAAGGTAATTGATTAATAAATACTTATATTTTTCTTTAGTATTCAGTTTACGAAATCGCAAAATACAGTCAATATATTATTTAAAAAAATATTAATTAAATCCCTTTTTTTGTAGGTTGCGCTGATTTTTGGCGTTGTTGGAGCTTGCCGCACAAGCCAATATTACTTTAAAAGATACATATGTTTTATATGTGAATTATAACTTTTATAAGAAATAAATGATTGGTTAGTTGAGTTTATTGTGTTTTTATTATTTTATTAAATTGCTACATTTTTTCGCAACTGTATTAAAAATAGTTGTTCAGTACACGTGCGGAACCGTCATTGCAACTTGTTCCGACTGTCAACCCTCACCTTCGGCTACGCCTCGGCTCGGGTAGACATTTGTCGGAACTCATTGCAATGACAGGCTTTCCGCACTCGTAATGAAATATACTATAGCATAGGTACTTTATTAATGTGGTTGTTTTGGTCCCAACTCCCACCGCGAATTTCAACGTCGGCGGTATAACGCCATCTATCGACGTATTGGGTACCTAACTAATCTAAGACTAGACTGCAGAGTCTACTAGAACTAGTATGTATGTTGATGGTTTTTCAGATGTAATTCTTTATTACATGAACCGATTTCATTTTTTTATTTGAAAAAAGTTACTGTTAGCGTGATCTTATAGGTACCTATTAATTTTTAAAGAAGAAAATGCTTGCAGTGGCGGTTAAATTACAATCTTAGATTAGAAATATTTTTTTACAAAACTTAAAAACTGCTCAACTGATTAAGTTGAAAATAATTTTCCTAGAAAGTTTTAATTAAGTTTAACTTACTTGATTTTTTTAATATTTTTTAGATGTGCGGTTCAAAAGTTAGAGGGCCGGACACATTATTTTGAACTTTCGGAGTGAATATCTCCGAAAATATTCACTTTATCAAAAAATAGTTGTAGAAAACCCCTATTTATTTTCAAATACCTATCCAATGATACCCCACACTATAGGATGAGTCGAGAAAAATAAATCACCCCCACTATACCTACATACGTCTATGGGAGGTACCCTAAAAAAATTTTTTTTACTTTTTTTATTTAACCACTTTGTCGGCATGACTGATATACCTACATGGTGATTTTTAATCGGTGATCAGGAATAACAAAAAGTCGGCCATACCTACTGAATAACTTTTCCCATGGGACCAATACGAAAATCGGGAAAAAAAATCCGTAGTTCTATTCACGGAGGCTGGTGAGGCCCTGAAGTTTTCTATGAAACAGCTGATTTTTTCACCCCGACTTTCGTATTGGTTCCATGGGAAAAGTTATTCAGTATGATTGTGATGTGTTGTATCTAAGCTAAGCCGCGGACGGACAGACAGACGGACAGATTTGGCGAAACAATAAGGGTTCCTAGTTGACTACGGAACCCTAATAACCGTCTGTGGACGTAGTTCCACTTTTGGTGTCGTTTGAACCACTGTCTACAGCCGTAGTGCCATATCACGAGCGTTCTAATTTACGTTCCTCGACGTACTGTCCGTGAACGTGCTATAATCGATTTACGAGTTATATTTTATTGCTCTTCTGTTGTTTTAATGTCTTAGTTGTGCTACCGGTCGTGATACAAACGCCAGCACGGAAATATTACCTACCTAAAATGTGAGTAATTAGGTATCGATATAATATAGGTATCACCTCGAGAAATATAGGGCTTTAATTAAAGCTCATCACTGCCTTCAGAGCCTATGCATACGGCGTAATTTTTACGCACTGACGACGTGCCGTAGATTCAATTTCTAAAATACTAGCAGATCTATAGGTTCCTAACGTGAATGGTAAGAATGTCTCCGATTTTTAAGGGAGGAAGTGGCAGTAGACCGCTCAGAGAAAATTAGATGTTACTTAGTAAGTAAAGAGGTAGGCCCAGGAGGCGTTGGCAGGACGACCTAGACGTGTACCTCAAAGACTGGAAGGACACCGCTCAATATCGGAATGAATGGCGAAAATGGGGGGAGGCCTTTGCCCAGCAGTGGGACACTTCTCCAGGCTAATTAATAATAATAATAGTAAGTAAAAGGGGGGCCTTAAAGAATATCAAAAGGCGCTGGGCAAAATAAGATAGAGGGAGAACCTTTGAGGCAAATGTAATCATTACTTGCACGTAAAATACGCCATATGCATAGGTTCTAGGATTAAAATATCAGTTAAAGGATCCAAGAAGAATGGTGAAGTCCTTCGTCAAGGAGATCAGTGCCGCAGGCTGACAAAAATTGCCAGTAGTTGCAGTGACATGCCGGATATTCACCATGTGATCCATCCAATAAACTAATTAGGAATATCCTAACATAATTTAATTCACCCACCATAGCTTGTATTTTGTTTGGTTTAGCTTAGTTTTTGTATTTCTTTAGAACATAGTAAGTAAGTAGGTAAATTTAGTTTTTAAGCTTTATTTTGTTTCGTATGCGGCGTTTACCTATAATTTATTGTGACACTCAGTTCAATATGTTCATACAAAGCACCAATTTCGGATGTATCTAGTAACAATTGTTAGTGAACCTTAAATAAATAAAAACAAGAAGAACACATAAGTTATTAATATTGTTAAATCTGCTAAAAGAAGCCTTGCCAACGGCACTTGATATTACCGCTTGGGGACAATCACGTCACGAACCTCCTTCATTATTGCAAGTAGCCTCATCAATTTATTAACATACTAACAATTTAACCAATTGAGGCTGCGACGTACCAAAATAATAATTATGTTTATGACATATGAATACAAAGTGGCTTAATAATACAATATTAACGAAAATACTTAATGAGAACTTAAGTGTAAGTTGTTCCGAGTTTACAGTGAAATGTGAGAAGCTTTCAGTTTATACATGTAAATTTAACTTGGGAATATAATCTGCTTTGTATTGATAATGACAGTGTAACTAATTGCTTCTTTTACCAGGCGTGGGTACCTATGATTAGTAATCACTATTAAAATGTTTATCGAAATTGTTAAAATCCAATTTAAATGCATGTACACCGCGAGATACTGCATAAACAACGGTCGGCAAAAATAGATTGGCTACGAAAAAAAATCATGGAGATTTATTGGGAGAAGAGTTTTAACGAAACTTATGACGCTTCGCTGCGGGAAGTAAGTGGATAAACATTACTTGCATACTAACGTTTTTTTTTTGCAAACCCCAAACATTTTGCAGAATGGTAAATAGCTATTGATCAATCTTTTCCGATTTATTCATAATTGCGTAATGAAGTAGCCGGTTCGTCCAAAAGCGATATTAATAATATGTTGAGGTTCGAAATACATACTCCATACATTAATGCAAAAGTGTATCAGTCTATAGTGAAAATAAACGGATCACTCACGTCTTAAAACGAGTTTAACTCGACATGTTTCGGGCTAATCCGTAGCCCTTCCTCTCGGAGTCGCACGTCACGGCGGCTGCCAAACGTGCACTAAAACAAAAAAACTTAGGAGTCTCGTCGTACTTTCAAAGAATGACATTCTTTTCTATGACTGGTAAAACAATGTAACTGAGTGCGTTAGTACTTAAGTAACATAACATTCCCTTGGTTTATTAAAGGCATACAGTTTTAATGGTCGACATCGCAACAAATAATATAATTTTTTTTCGTCACTATGAGTGAGTCTCACGGTAGTTTCATGTTTAAAGTGTATCTGTCTGCTACCTCTTCACGCTGAAACCGCTGAAGCGATTTAGATAGATGAAATTCGGTAAGGAAATATATAGTTTGAGATCCTGGAAAACACACAGAATCGTTATTATCCCGGAAAATTGCATAGTTCCCTCGGGATAGAGAAAATGAATATATTTTTATATTAAAAAAAAGTTAAAATTGCCGATTAGCCCCCATATTCATATGCGCTTTTTTAGTTCTAAGGGGCTCAGAAGTAGGTATTTCTTACGACTCTGGCGCATTTTACATATCGTACCGTATTTGTATAGTAATTACATGAGCGTCAATCAATGTTTCATTAGAGCTCTATGAAAAAAGATATTTAATTCAACAAACCTATTAGATTTTTGGTTGGATTTAATTTTTTTGGCTTTTTTATTGAGCTCGTAGTGCCCTTTAGAATAATTTACTCTATAAATTTGATCAACAACTACCTACTTCGCTAGTGTTTATAGCTGCACATGTTAACTGACAAGCTAAATAGTTCGATTGCGGTTCGATAATATATACGGGCGGTCGGTGACGACTTGGCGTCATTTGAACCGCTTGTACGTTGCATAAAAATGTTAGCAAGCAGAAGGGGCTGAATCAAAGCAGCGGTGTTGGGTCATAAATATACCTAGAGATTTTTCTAGCACGAACAACTTATGGTTGGTGTTTGACATAATAATAACATCGATTCGATTTAGTATTCTTGTTCTATATTTTCAAACGTGTCTCATTGATATAATGCCACTTATAGGACATCGATAAACTAAGTATTTTATTTATTACAAGGAAAATTATTCGTTCGTGCTAGAAAAATCTCTAGGTATAGTCATAAAGCAGTTACGACGAGAGTTAAGCCCAGTTTACACCTGCAAGAGAAATAGTGCAAGTATCATTAGTATCATTACATTGGAGTGCACGATTGACCACTTCAAATTCGTTCGCCTTACGGTCTCGCAATGTAATGCAACCTGCGCAATTTTTTTACTGGTATAAACTTGGCTTTATTTCTAACTTGTCTTAACTGTACACTTGTATTTATCGAGGGGGGTTACCTGCCTGTACAGCGTACGCTACATTAACTGCCACAGAAATGCGTAATATGACGTTTTTATGACCACAATGGTCATGTACAGTGGAGGAAACCGAGTTGCGTACCAGGGTGCAACCTTTCTGTAGCAAATGTCATGTTCACATTCCCTACATCTGCCAATGAAATCGTCGGGAGATTTACTGTGAAGAGGTTCAGAGATTCAGTTTCCTCGACCGTACATGGCATGGGGAAAGAGCAAAACGCGCACTTCTTTTATTTAACGAACGCCTCTCTAATATGGGTCAAATCTTGGAATTCGAATTTAACCCACTTTCAGTACTCGGATTGACTTGAAATTTTGCGTGTATGAAGATGGATGACAATGTAATTAAGCACCTAATCAAATATCGTCAGCAAAAAAATATCTTTTAAACATTGAAATTTTAGGGGAAAAACATACACTGTATTAAGCACATAAGTAATAAAATAAGTAATGTACTTCGATAGTCTTTCTACAGTCACGTATTAAATTTTACTTTACAGTAAATCACATCAACTTTTAACATTGATTCGTAGCGCTAAGGATTAACTAATTCACATTCAATGCTATGAGTGTTCTGTGATCAATAAAATGGGGTTCCATAAGTCAAAGTCAGTCTTATAACCAGAGATCGGACAAATTAGCGCCATTGCTCGCAATAATGTGGACATGCCTCCTAAATTAATTAAGTAATTAATTATTTCTTAAAATTAGTTTTGAATTCCCGGCAATAATGATTTACACATGCGTACTATGGCAATAGCAGTTGTTGTCGTTTTCGTTTTTCTTTATAATAAAGAAGTCTTCTAGTAAGTAATATATACGATCTATAAATATAAAATTTAATATCCGTGGATTAAATTTTTCCTAAAAAAAGTTTTGACATTGATATTCACCAAATTACCTATATGGGAACCAATAATAAATTAAATAATGGCAATTTTTTTACTGAAAAAATTCTTTAATAAATCAACATTATAAGAATTCTTTGTGTTATTTATTGACAACTCAAAAATATTTATTTATTTTATTTATAAGTCATGTTCATTACGTTAGGACTCAAGTAAGAAATTAATTAAATGATTAATTATTTAATTAACTTTGGAGTCATGTCCACATTCTTGCGAGCAATGACGCTCATTTGTCCGATCTCTGCTTATAACATTGCCTTTGACAGCACAATATTAATTAAATTAAAGTTAACCATGTAGTGACTAATCGTTAAATTGTAAATCCAATCTTGCATTTGATCGTAAAGCGCAGTTTAGACATGCAAGTTGCATTACACTGCGGGAGCGTAAAGCGAACGAATTTGAAGCGGTCCATCGAGCGCCAAATGTAATGTAGGTAATTCAACTTGCACGATATTTCTCGCAGATTAAAACTGGGCCTAAAAAATGAAAACTAAGTACTTGACATTTCAATTAGGAAAACTAAGTTTATTTTTGATGCATTAAACGGAAGTGTTTTGACTGTATGGCAAAACTTTGTCCCATATGTTTTAACTTATTATTAATTAACAGTTGTCAATTGTCAATAGTCTCTGCGGTATGTATAGGCCCAGAGTCTAGTGTGAATACCATCGAAGAATCATATTTTTTAAATAAGTACTTAAATAGTACTTTTTTACTTTTACTTACTAACGTTTTTTTAATGACACTCGTTTCACACATCATAAAGTAACTTCGTAAAATTTAAGTAGGTATGTACTTAGGTACTTACAAAAATGTAGGCAGAAAGGATTATTTGTGTACCATTTGAAAAAAAATCCCTTAAAAAGCAACAATTGAGGCAAAAGCAACAAAGCAGACAAAACAATGAAATGTATACTAATCTTTCTTATAATCTGTAAGATAAGTAAGTACTAGGTAGATACTTAACTAATTTGTAATATTCAGCTGCAATTGGTATTAATAAAATGATTTAATTTTATTATTCCTTACGTATAAAAATAAATTAACCGTTAAAAAAGTTTTCTCGTTGATCCTGTTCAATGTAAACGGTTAAAAATCTGTCGCAGATTACATTGCTCATGTAAATATTACAGGCGTTTCGTATCACCAGCAAAAATTTATTGGTTTGCAACGTTTTATATCCAACAGTAGTAACATTAGGGTAAAATAAAAGGAAATTACTTTTGATTAGATCAAAATATTGATTCGTTCACAGACAAGTAATTATAGATTGTACAACAAGTGCATAAAACGCGGCATTTGACCCGCGACGTTTTATATCTGTCCGTGCCACAAGCGACGGTTGATAGTTAAGTCGAAGGTAAAATGGGTTTTATGATCAAATTACACATTCTGATTTCATTGTTAAAAAATTAAACAGCAACAAAACTGTTTGTTTACTGCCTTTTTTCTTCATGTAAGTACTGCTATTATTTCAATAACAACTTATTATAAATGCCTAGTGTTATTAATTTAGCACTGAACACGTATTAATAAAAAATAAAATAAAAAATATTTTTCTTAACTTTTAATGTTTTTGGCTATTTGCGTCTGATTGCCTCGGTCTTAGGCAAAGATTTTATTTTATGCACTAGAGCATCAGAATTAATTTTATCAGCCTACATTTAGCTTAATAATTACATACGAAATTTACGGTGGTGAGAAGTGAAATTTAAGTAATCATAGATAAATTAAATAATGTTTATATTGCGTGTTGAAATCAATTCCTATGTACAGAATCGCTTTGGAATACATGAAATAAAAGTCTGAGCATATAATTGCCTTACAAAGTAGGTAGATACACTAACAAAGTTATCGCCGCGCGTGCTCTCAAGGACTGCGCTTTGCGTGTTATGAAATTACAAATGAATTGATTATATTCTCATTTTTTTCAATGATTATATGAATGCTTACAGTCAACATAAAAATATCGGAGCTAACGTCAATTTAGAAATATCAGACTGTTTATCATGCATGACACTATAGTCGGAATCGCATATTTTTAACACATGGTACGCTCATAATATGTTTTTAAAGCTCACTGTGTCACGTGCATTTAGAGTACTTAAAAACCGGTTGTCTGTAAAGTCGGTTTACGGACGATAGTTTAACGTGACGACGCCATAACAAAACATTCAAAAAACAAAAATGAAACCAGGCGGTCACCCATCCAAGTACTGACCGCGCCCGACGTTGCTTAACCTCGGTGATCGGACGAGAACCGGTGTTTTGTCAAGTATCTTGAAAACGGTGCATCCTACGGCAAAATCAATGATATTTTCAGCCCCCCTTTGAAACCTCCCTCCGCACCCCCTGCCCCCCACCCCCCGGTGTCTTTGTCAAATATCTTGAAAACGGTGCATCCTACGGCAAAATCAAGGAAATTTTCATCCCCCTTTGAAGCCCCCCTCCGCACCCTCACCTCCCCCCCCCCCCCCCAACCCCATCCCCCGCACTCTGCACCCCCCTAAATACCCGAGCGCTAGTTCACTGCTCTCATGTAAGTACATATGTACGTTACATTGCGTCATCCTTTTTCGTGTTTGCACCCGGCGTTCATCGATTTATTAGACGTTATCACGTCAATAAAAATCCAAAATTAATCCACTTCTGAAATTATAATTGCTGAACCAATTTTTGAGCCGAAAATTTTCTCGAATGGAGGCTACGGATTTGGTAAAGGCCGCAGGTTCACGGTGGATGCAAGCCGCTTCCAACCGTAATGTTTGAAAACCAATGAGGGAGGCTGGATATAAATCCAGCAGTGGACGTCCTACAACTGAAGTGATGAACCAATTTTGTCATATTTTAATGAAGTACTTACCCCTTAAATCCCTTTCTTTCTTCTCCTTTCCTTCTCGAGATCCCTTTATTGGATAAGTTCGGTTTTGTACATCTGTTTCTCTTGTTATCTGTTAATTTCATGTATTTCATATATACACCGTGAAATTTTAGTGGTTGTTTTCCCGAAACGAGGTGATTTAGTATCGATTGTACAATCGATTTACAATTACTATTTTGACTAGAGTCAAAAATCCAATTGTGAAAAACGAAAGTCGAAAATGACCGCAAACCAATAGTAACGCTTCGTTGGTACCTAACCTATCGTACGATCGTACGCTACTTGTACCAACGAAGCGTTACTATTGGTTTGCGGTCATTTTCGACTTTCGTTTTTCACAATTGGATTTTTGACTCTAGTCAAAATAGTAATTATAAATCGATTGTACAATCGAAACTAAATCACCTCGTTTCGGGAAAACAACCACTAAAATTTCACGGTGTATACATTAACGAGTATACATACTACCTTCACTGTACCTTTATAATTTCACACAAACAAAAAAATCTAAATCGAAGTAGGTACACTTGTCAACATTTTCCATCGGTATCACTGACCAAATATCAGATAAATAACTAACCATGTCAAGACTAAAGGTGTTTAAACATGAAACTACCGTGACACTCACTCATAGTGAAAATAAACAGATCACTCAAAGTCTTAAAACGAGTTTAACTCGACATGTTTCGGGCTAATCCGTAGCCCTTCTTCTTGGAGTCACACATCACGGCGGCTGACAGCGCATTTGGCAGCGATTGTGCGCGTTTGGCAGCCGCCGTGACGTGTGACTCCAAGCAGAAGGGCTACGGATTAGCCCGAAACATGTCGAGTTAAACTCGTTTTATGACGTGAGTGATCCGTTTATATTTACTACTATAGGTAGTTTCTCGTAGATTCCGAAAAACTTAAGAGGTGCGAGCAGAGTCCTGGCTCGAACCCACGACCCTCTGCTTGAGAGGCCATAGGTCAAATCAATAGGCCACGCACGGCGTCATATTGTGACATTTATTATCGTCAAATGGGACGGGACGCAGCCTGAATTGAATGGCAGTAAAATGTGTCAAATAAAAATACCATCTTTCTTTTAATAAAGACTAATACTACCTTATTTTTCACATTTCATCGTTAATATTTCTTAATGATTCACCGACAAAGATGCTGTCACTGTGTAGAAATATTTGGAGCTCATAAATTGTATTCGCAGTCAATGTCTCGTTGAAAAAATGCGGAATATATTATCGTTGTTTCAGTTATTTAAGAGGGTAATGTTGGCATTTATTTACCGTAAACCGAAGTGAATATGGACTGGGGGGCGACTTTCAAAAGTAGCGAGACGACGTCTACATCTAAGTATCTTAATAAATTATCCTCCGTTATGTCGAACATTCATCTCCTTTAGACAAATGAATTTTGTTTTCCAAAATTTAACTGAAAGCAATTCAGGCTTTAACAAAAGCAAGTGCTCCTCCTTACTAAAGGTCTATGAGTTTGCGGCGCGGTAGAGACATTAGGGCCATAGATAGTCAGAAGACCTGAAGACATTTACAAGGGCTCTGTCATCCCGATAGATCAACGCCTCAAAGGACCCAAAAGTTGACTTGTACTTATCATAGCGGATCGCTATTGCGATCCAAAGGGGTACGTCACCATCGGGACCCTGCCGCAGTCAGACCTCTACCATGAGTTACACTAGTTTACAGTGACCGTACTCGCTAGCGACGGCGTAAATGATTTGTATGGAGAATTGTGTTTTTTTTTTTTTTTTTTATATAAGAGGTGGCAAACGAGCAGACGGGTCACCTGATGGAAAGCGATCACCGTCGCCCATGGACACCCGCAACACGGGGGGCATCACAGGTGCGTTGCTGACCCTTTTAGGAATTGGTAGGCTCGTTTTTTTTTTTTTTTTTCGTGTACAGCGCCTCTAGCGGTCACTTACGAAGTACAATTCTCCATACAAATCATTTACGCCGTCGCTAGCGAGTACGGTCACTGTAAACTAGTGTAAACTCATGGTAGAGGTACAGATCTTTTAGATGGGGTTTTCTTTTTATTATTTACTACCTGCTATTTCTTTCTGTCAAACGGTATAAGATAGTGACAGAAAGTGACGGTAAAAGCGCTAGCAAGCACCTGCGCGTTAGACAATACAGCCTCGTTAATTAAATAATAACCTTTATCTGTTTGTGCACACAAACGCATCTGACAGTACTCAGCTAAACAATAATTACGGTAGGTAAGTAAGGTTAAATGCAAAAATATGTATCAATTCAATCCTCTCCTAATTCGACGACGAGGTATGGGAAATATTTATGAGCAAGTTGTATGCACCCATATTTGTACACTTGACTGTACGAACAACATTGATTTCAGGCCGATACTATAATAATATCTAATTATCATTTCGTACAACTAGATCTTAACACACATCTGCGGCTAATAGTAATAGGAATCCCACCAAAAACATAACACTACTTCTGTGTTTAGAAGAATTTGGCCTCTTTTTTACATTTATGTTTTTGGTGGGATATAAATACTTTTTGGTAACGATTGACAGTCTCAGTTTAACAATATTATTCTGTGTACGCCTCGGCCATTCGATTTACCAATAAATTTTAACTTTAATTTTTATTAGTAACACGTTTCCATGTAAGTAAAATAAATTAGTCAGTAACATAACATTATGAAAGAGTAATCCCTACTAATATTGGTCACTGCAATAGTTCATTACTGTATTAGCACTTTGATGGGCAGTACGCCTATAGGCGTCCAAATATATAGCTTAACAAGTTTAACAACGCTTAATTGAAAGTACTGTCCAGCAACGTGTTAATTGATGTCTCTGAGTGTAAGTAACTAATATTGAACATAAGCCTCCCCCAAAGTCCTGTGCCATCCGTATTCAACGCGTTCCTGCATGCAAGCTTAAGAGGGTACGATGGCTGAGAGACTTTTGAGAAATAGGTATTTTAATGAAATGTCGCTGTCTCGCCCGAACCCCTCCGTGTCAGTACAGCGAGAGCGGGACAACTGCAGCTCAGACCGTTATTAGGCGCGTAAAATTGATCAAAACAGCATTTCGTAATCCCCTGTTTTCTTCTCAAAAACTGGACCAATAAAATTATTTTTTTCAAAAATAATTAGAGGACAGATTTAGCTATGCCCCTATGTTTTCTTTTTTTTGTTTATATCAGGGATTCTTTTCTGATGAGTGTCTGAAAATGACGTTGAAATTGGGCAATTTTTCAGTTTTTGAAAGCTCATATTTCTTATGTTAATTGAAATATGGAAAAAAACGAAACATAGGGGCATAGCTGTGGTAGATACAGATTACACAGTAAAAAAAATTGGCTCTAAAGCCATTATCCAGGGAGGAAACAGGGGATTACGTTTGTATGGAGAAATGGTGCGCATCGTACCCTCTTAACCAACCAGGTTGTCACTCCATCTTATTGGAGGCCTACCTACACTCCGTCCGTTCGTTCCGTGGACACCATTCGAGAACCTTTAAGATCATAGTCATAGACAATACAATAGGTACAATACAATACAAATATTATTTATTGAGCGCCAAAAACAGTACAGAAAAATAAACGAAATAAAACATTCAGGCAGACTCTCTTCCAGACAACCATACTATACAACAATACAATACAATGACTCTTTATTGTACACCACAAATAATACAATACAGAAAAACAAGTACATGAAAAAAAAAATAAGGTAAACAATGGGCGGCCTTATCGCTTCGAAGCGATCTCTTCCAGGCAAACTTTTAGAAAAAAAAAAAAAATAAAAAAAAAAAAAGAAAGAAAGCAAGGAATGCATTTCAGCAGGTGGTGCAATATAAAATTTAATAAATAATAATAAAAAACAGACATTATATTAAAACAACTGCAAACATCTAATAATACACATCATAATACATACACAATATACTTGTAAATAAATGGACTACAATACAATTCTCAAGCACAGGATAATAGATAATGTTGCTTAAACATAGATTTAAAAATGGGCAAAGATTTAGCACGATTTGGGTTAAAGATTTAACCATAGACCTCATTAAAAACCGATTGTCTGTAAAGTCGGTTTACGGACAATAGTTTAACGTGACAACGCCATAACAAAACATTCAAAAAACATAAATGAAACCAGACGGTCACCCATCCAAGTACTGACCGCGCCCGACGTTAAACCTCGGTGATCGGACGAGAACCGGTGTTTTGTCAAATATCTTGAAAACGGTGCATCCTACGGCAAAATCAATGAAATTTCATCCCCCCTAAAAAACCGCCGCAACCCTTCCCCCCCCCCCAACCCTCCCCCGCACCCCCCATTAAATACATACTGGCGTTCGCTGCTCTCTTGTGCATACTGGCCTTCGCCGCTCTGTAAGTACATGTAACGTTACATTGCGTCATCTTTTTTCGTGTATGCAGCCGGGGTTCATCGATTTATTAGACGTGGTCACGTCAAAAGTAAAAAAAAATCAGGTACCTAGCTGTACCTACTCGGAATAAGTTACAGTGCAGTGCCACTCGGTTTTTTTTAACATCGGCCTGACACCCTGCCTTGGCTTGTGTCTTGATACTTTGTCTTTTTTTTTGCTGCCAGTGTCAATGGATGGATTGGTGTATACACAGCCACCGTATATTGGTGCCAATGACTACAATGGAACAGTCTTCTTAAATGCAATGAACGCGCTGATGGCTGCAGCCTGCGCCCTGACAACCCCTGAACAGTGGCCACCGGACAGAAAAGAAGACATTTTGAGAGGTAAAAATACTTTATTTTTAGCCGAATTCAAAAAAGGAGATTACCAGTAAGGCGCTGCGAGTGTCTATGGATAGTGGTGTTCATTTAACATCAGGTGACCCACTAGTTCGTTTGTCTGGCCTCTCTAACATAAAAAAAATTCGGTTATGTTTTTATAACTAGCTTAATTTTGAAAATTGGACCGGCTCCTGCGTAAAATACTTTGTCGAAATACTCTATCTGTCTGTCCGTTACCTTTTCACGCTTAAACCGCCGTATGAAGATAGTTTGAGACCCTACAAAGGACTTATGATTCTTTTTATCCCGGAAAATGCATAGTTCCCGCTGAATAGCGATAAACGAATAATTTGCAGACGGAATCACGGGCAATAGCTAGTGGCTTATAATCTTTATCGAAAACTGGTCTAACAATTACGTATCCAATTGTTAAGATTTTTAAAAATAAAGCAATTCTATATGCGATTTAAACTCGTGAGTAAAAAATCTAAATAGAACCAAACAAAACATATAAATAGGTGTACGTAAGTCTCCGAGTGCAAAAGTGTGTGATTGGCACAGTGTACAAAAGGCCGCCGTTAAATACCGATTACTTTCCGGAAGGTCTGACAAAAGTATTAGCTGCCTGGCTCTTGGTTATCCGTAGTATAAAGTTAATTTCTTACTTACAGACAACGATTATCACTTCGACTTCATTGTGGTCGGCGCAGGCACTGCTGGGTCTGTAATCGCGGGCAGGCTTAGTGAGAACCCCAATTGGAAAGTACTTTTGGTCGAAGCTGGGGGTAACCCATCAATTGATACGGAGGTAACTTTTGGTTTCATGAGCAGAATTCTTAAATTGATGGCATAGTCAATTGGCCACACTACAATTAAAATCTCTACTTAACACTAACATAGTCAAAATGAGATAATTTACTTTCTTCATGGTCAAAGATAAAAAAGAAAAATCGTTACGTGTAAAGACATTTTACCTTTGGTGGTTAGCTATTATAGGGTGGTCATTATTGTAGAGAATTAAATTTTTAACTATCTAAAGTTAAAAAAAGATTAAGGTGTGGTTACTTAACTCAAATATGATGGTGAATAATTTAATATCACTAAGTGTGTGTCCCGAATCACCTGTATATTGTCGATTTTCTATGTGAGTAAATTTATCCGACTTTAAAAAAAACACGAACCCAATTAAGTGTCCATTAAAGTAAAAAGTCGAACTTTTGATATATAGATTATTTATTGACAATTACAATTTCAGATAATCGGAGCTGCGCTGAATCTATTTCACTCCGATGTTGATTGGAAGTACAACTCGGTTCCTCAAAAAAATGCGTGCCTAGGAGCGGGTAACAGGCAATGTTACTGGCCGCGAGGCAAAATGCTCGGAGGAACCGGTAGTTTTAATAACTTGGTCTATTTCCGGGGTAATCCAGCAGACTACAATAGATGGAGTGCTCTAGGCAACACAGGTTGGAGCTACGAGGAAGTACTACCTTATTTTAAAAAAAGTGAAAATCTTTTGGATCCTAATATTCCTAAAGATGAGAAAAAACAGTATCATAGTGAACACGGCCCCCTTCCAGTTCTAAAACACAGAGGCCATAATAATCTTAGTGACGAATTTCTAGAAGCCTTCCGACATTTAGGTATTCCAACATATGAAGACCTCTCAGGGAAACACACTGTAGGAGCATTAAAAACATTAGCACTTGCGTTAAACGGTAGGCGAATGAGTACTGCTCGAGGATTTTTAACGCCAGCAAAGAGAAGAAAAAACCTGTACGTCATTAAAAATGCTTTAGTTTCGAGAGTGATTTTTGATGAGGCTAACACCAAAGCTATTGGCATAGAAGTGAATAATGCCGAATATTTTTACTCCCAAAAAGAAGTTATACTATCTGCAGGTGCTATTGGTACTCCGCAAATACTAATGTTATCTGGTATTGGCCCAAAACAGCATCTACAGGAACATAATATACAAGTTGTTAAAAACTTACCTGTAGGATACAACCTTCAAGATCCGATAACAGTTCATAATATTTTTCTGTTGAACAATTTACCAGCTACAGACTTAGAGACTTATACTATTGCTGTGGCAGAAGATATCATGAAACAAACTGGGTCCCTTTCCAACGTTGGGCCTAACGAAGTGCATGCCTTTATTAACGTATTTGATTTAAATAACCCCATTGCTAATGTCGAATATACAATATCCCTATCAGCACAAAATTTTCTGAAAATATCTAACGGATTTCGGCTTTATAACTTCAAGGAAGAAATAGTAGAACTAATGGCAAAACTTAATGAAAACCACACTCTGCTTGATATTTATACAACATGCCTGTATCCTCAATCCAGAGGGAGGATAAAATTAAGAAGCAAGAATCCTTGGGATGATCCTTTGATAGACCCTTTATATTTCAGTGACAGTCGAGATATAGAATTGTATGCTTACGCGATGAAAAAACTTTCGCGATTTGCAGAGGCACCGAATTTACAAAAATACAACATAAAATTAGAACATTTGCCCATTAAATCGTGTAAACAGTTTCGATTTCAAAGTAATGAGTATTACAGGTGCATTGCTCAGTATATGTCAACAAGTACTCATCATCCTGTTGGAACGGCTAAAATGGGACCATTAGAAGATAAAACTTCAGTCGTGAGTCCAGAACTAAAAGTTCATGGACTAAGAAACTTGAGAATTATAGATGCCAGTATAATGCCTATTATAACTGGTGGAAATATCAATACCCCCACTATAATGATAGCTGAAAAAGCTTCGGATATGATAAAACTGGATTGGAGTTTGCAGTGGAAGAAGTAAATAATGTTCGTCATTAAACTTCAACGAGAATACTTGAACAGGATAAAAGCATACGAATATCAAACTAGTGTAATCGTAAATGGGAAAATAGCCTCGTTGTTATGAAGTTGCAAATTTGCCAGCTCTTTAAAATTTCTCAAAGTAATTGTTCTGACTGTGTCATTAAAATGCCTTGGTTGCTGCTCGTTAGAATTATTACACCAGGATAAATGAGCTTATGGCAAAAAAAAACTATGGTTGCAATTAATATTACAAAAGTGTTCTTAGGGTTCCGTACATATGAGTAACAAAACGGAACCCTTATGGATCACTCTTCCGTCCGTCTATCATAGCCAAGTTGCTTCGAATCTACTGGACCGATTAGGTTGAAATTTAGTACACTTATACATTTTCCCCGATTCATAAGGATGGTGACAGAGGCTGTGTCAACAACTATAGGCCAATTTCTATCCTTCCCATCTAATTTAATTAATTGTCTTCTCATCATGTCTAAAATTTTAGAACGTATAGAACGTTAGAACGTTAACGTTAGAACGTTAACGTTAGAACGTTTAGAACTCCCGTCTAGTTAAGTACTTGGAAAATAACAAGCTACTTTCTCCATCACAATTCGGGTTTCGCTTGCAGAAATCAACAGCTGATGCGGTACACGAACTAACCCATAATATTGTTACCAACTTAGATGGAAGACAAAAGACTCTTGCAATATTCCTTGACCTTGCCAAAGCCTTTGAAAGCCTGGATTATGACAGCACTGAAAAACTATTGATTCCTGTTTCGTAATACATATATTGTATATGTGAATTATAGGTACTACACACTCACACACATACACTCTTACACACACGCACACACACACACACACACACACACACACACACACACACACACACACACACACAGCGTTTCTTAAATTTGTTAACAAATCTTTTTGTTTAGATGTTAAGTAATTGTAGTGTTTTACTCCTTCTAATTGGATGTTTTGTATAGTAATGTTCATTTAATACTTTTTCTCTCTCTAAATTGGTTGTTAGAGTCATCTGAGGGTTGGAGACCTGGTGACCTGACGTGACGTACAGGTTATCCCTAGTTCGGGCACCAGTCTCTACCGCAAAGTTTTTGTACCTATTTCATAACTTCATTACATTAATATAGCTACTGTATAACTGTATGCTCTGTGGTGGAGATAATAAATAAATTATTAATTATTATTATTTTTATTTGACCCAAAACACAAAAGTGTTACGCAAACTTTAAATTTGAATTTAGGGCACTCTTGGCGGGGAAATAAAGCCGCGGGCAAGCATCAGCTAGTTATGTATTTTTTGAGATATCAAAGATGGCTTTAGGGCCTACGCTAGCTGTCGCGGACGCCCGCCGCGTGCGCACGCTCGCGGGTCTCGCTCCGTAAAAAATCTACCTAAAATCCGTCGCACGCCCGCGCCACTTAGCGCTGTTCATACAATTTCTTATTAGACGCGCGCACGACGGGCGTCCGTTCCGGGTAATCCGCGTCAGCTAGCGTAGGCCCTTAACGACAGGTTATGAGGGCAAAAATCGGTGTAGTCATCAATAGGTAAACGCGTTTTTCAAATGCCAAGAAAAATTTGGGCTGAATTATTTACCGCATTGCTATGTTAACAACACTTAAAGTAGGGTGAAAGTTTTTGAAATCAATTTCCCAAAATTATTGAAATAAAATAAGCTTAAAACGTAAAATCCGACGACAAAAAATATCACTAAGTAAGTATCTAAAAAGTATAAAACAATACAGTGTTGCAGAACTATCGATAGTTTGACTATCGATCGTTGACCTCGCAAACTATTCAGGATATCGATATTACTATCGATAGTATCGCACATGTCAATACTATCGATACTATCTATAGTATCGATAGTGATTTATAAGCAATACTATTGATAATGGCAATACTATCGATACCATCGATAGTTTTATGTCCAATATAATCGATAGTATCAATAGTATTGCAATAATGACCGAATACAATCGCTACTATCGATAGTATCGAAAGTTTTCTACAATAGATAGTACAAAACTATCGATACTATCGATAGTATCGATTGTATTGGACATAAAATACATACTATTGGTTTTGTCTTAACTATCGATAGACTATCGATAGTCTATCGATAGGCAACACTAAAACAATATAATTTAATATAATAAATAATTTATGTAATAAGTAAGTTATATAACATAACTATTCATACAGCATGCATGCATGCATGTGTAGTCTAGATATTTGTATGCCTTATGGCAAGCATAGCGATACAAAACTTTATGTAACATCTGTAACACTTACCTATGTTAAGAAATAAAGGATTTGATTGATTGATTGAATAAATTATTCATGTCCGAAATTCTTATCCAAAAACGTCTTAAAAATAGCGACCACGGTTATCTTTTAAAGTTAGTTAAGAATTTCTGACAAAAATATTTTCTTGTTTTATATTGTTACTCCTTATTACTCTGTAGTTACTATGTTATGTCTTTGTTTTAAAGAATATAGATTATATCTATCTTTATATCTATATTTTTTAGAACGCGATATCTTTTATTATCATTTTCTAAGAATTTTGTCTATTGTTGAACACTACACGCGAGTTCGACTCGCACATGTTCGTTTTTTTTTTGAAGAACAACAAGAACTTTTAACGAGCCATCACGACCTTAACAATGAGATTGTGTACTGATTACATCATTATGCATGGTCAATTTCACGACTGCGTTGCAATTTTTCTTAAACATATATAGGTAAGTAGACAAAATAAATCGTCACTTGCTTTTCTAACCGAGGTGGCGGATAGAAGGGTGTTATATAATAATACTATCTTCAATTATCGGTGATGGATTTTTGGCCATGCAACGAATCTTTACCCTTGCTAGCAACTGAAGTTATTCAAAGCAGCGGATCTGCATTTTCTTTTGCCGTGAACACAGTAATAGCTGCACATTGTGCACTAACAACACCTCTACAATGGCCACCAGACAAAAGAAGCGAAATACTGGCAGGTGAACAGTTAATTCCTTCGTATTTAGTTTACGACATGAATATGCAGTGTGAAATTTTGAAAAACCATACAAGTTTCATATTAAAAAACAAAACTATTAAACTAAATTAAGACAAATACCTATATTAAAATAAAATCTTGTAGCTTAAAAATAATTAAATCTGTAGTGAAATTAGATACTTATGTAGATAAAAACAAAGATTGCAAGTTGTTGTTAGTGACATTGTTCCCGAAAAGCTGGCAGCATTTTCTCATTGAATAGCGATGCTATAGCGACGATTCGTTAAGAGAGACAGTTTGGTCGCCAGTTGTGTCGACAACATTAGTTGCAACTTTCTGATGTGAGCATGGGCGCCAGGACCAAAGCCGAGTGTAATTACGTATAAATTGTTAGCATATTTTGACCATTTCAGATCCAGAGTTTGACTTCATTATAGTTGGGGCTGGCTCAGCGGGTTCCGTCATAGCAAATCGGCTAAGTGAGAACCCAGACTGGAAAATTCTTTTAGTGGAAGCCGGAGATGACCCAACCTTAGATACTGAGGTAAGTTCTTAATTTCAATGCGGAACTACGTAAAAGAAAATGTTGCTACCAACATTTTTTTTTAATACTTAAGACTACAAATATATATTAAAGATATCGGAACCAAATAATTAAAATTTGTCAATTATCATGTTTTAGTTGGTCGGCGCATTCTTTAATTCATTTCATTCACAAAATGATTGGCAATATCGCACTGAACCAGGGCAAAACTATTGTCTCAGTTCAAGAAACAGTCAATGCTACTGGCCGCGAGGCAAAACTTTGGGAGGGAGTAGCAGCATAAATGCCATGTTTTATGTACGCGGTCATAGAGAAGATTTTGATGAATGGAATAAAATGGGAAACGAAGGTTGGAGTTACGATGAGGTGTTACCATATTTCAAGAAGAGTGAAGCTTTACACGATGATTTCATATCAAAAGATGAAAAAGAGACGTTTCACAATGAAGATGGGCTACTAAACGTTGGAAGGCACACTGGATCCCATAGTTTGAGCAACGTAATATTAAATGCTTATGAGGAAATCGGAGTACCAACCATCGAGGATTTATCAGGAAAAGATACAGTGGGTGCTTTAAAAACATTGGCAACGGCTTACAACGGACGTCGCCAAAGCACAGCTCGTGCATTTTTAACACCAGCTAGAGAAAGAAGCAACTTATTTCTCTTGAAAAAAACTTTAGTAACTAAGATAATTTTTAAAGAAAATTCTAAAGTTGCCATGGGAATTGAAGTTCTAAAGGAAACTGAGAGTAATATCATTAAGGTGAAAAAAGAAATTATTCTCTCTGCAGGTACTATTAACACACCTCAACTATTAATGCTCTCCGGTATCGGTCCACGAGAGCATCTCGAAGAGATGGGCATAAATGTTGTTGAAGATTTACCTGTGGGACTCAATTTACAAGATCATGTAGTCGTTTCCAACTTAATAAACTTGAATATTGACATGTCACCATTTGACAAAGAAACTTACAGCATTTTTATGACAGAGTTTCTAACAAAGCAAACTGGGTTTTTTACTAACATTGGACCAACGGAAGTTATTTCCTTTATCGATGTATTCGATCTCAAAGACACAGTGCCAAACATTCAGTTTCACCATATCCTTCTTCCACCAAAATCAAAAGAAATCTTCGATATTTATAAAGCACTCGAGTTTGACGATGACACGCTGAATATTATATATGAACTCAACGAGCAATATCCTTTACTTTCATTCTTGTCAATTTTGCTCAAACCGAACTCTCTTGGAGTGATAAAATTAAGAAGTAAAGATCCTAATGACAAACCTCTGATTTACGCTAATTACTTCGACGACGCTTTTGACATGGAGACAATTGTACACAGCATGGAATTTGTGTCGAATTTGACAGAAACCTTCACGTTCCAGCAGTACAACGCATCTTTAGTTCGCTTGCCACTTACGAGCTGCGAGGATTTTGCCTTTAAGAGTAAGGAATATTTTGAATGCATTGCGCGTCATTTAACTTCAACTTTGTACCACCCAGTTGGTACTATTAAAATGGGTCCCTATGAAGACGCTACGTCCGTCGTTAGCCCTGAGTTAAGAGTCCATGGAATGCTAAACTTGAGGGTGGCAGATGCAAGTGTTATGCCACGAATTGTGAGAGCAAATACAAATGCTGCTACAATTATGATTGGTGAAAAGGCTTCCGATATGATTAAAGAGTTTTGGAAATCGGATTGACATATCATTTGTAAGGATTATACTGTTAAATAGTAACACTAACAAGTATTATAGGTTTAGCTTAGCTATGCACTATGTAAATATACGTAAACCCATCCAACAAACCCGTTGATGGCCAAGTTGAATATGTGGGAAGAAGGGCTATGGATTAGCCCGAATCATGTCGAGTTGAACTCGTTTAAGACGTGAGTGATTCGTTTTTTTTTCACTATGTTACAATACAATACCATGGGTGGTTTGGAAGTATTTTATCGAGTATCATTCAGTTTCCGATTCTATAAAAAATTACAAAACAGTACCTTTTTTGAAGTCGGCTGACAAATCTTGTAACATGCAGTGATAAGTTACGTCCAAACAATAAAGACAAGCCGATAATAGTAAAGAACCTAAGAACCGGAAAATATATTTTCCGCAAGTGAAAATTGTTAAAGTAGGTAAAAACACGTTATTATGGAAATTTATCATGTAAAAATTATCGACTCACCTGACAATTTCTTCACCGAAGTCATATCAATAACAAATTACTTTTCATAATTAGGTACAATGGCAAATACGGTTACTTAAAATAAAGTTTTGGATATCAGAGAACAATGGAATCCTAAAAAGGTTCGCTCAGTAGTTAAATGGCTTACTTGTATTTAACTGACTTTTTGATGTGTTGATCTTGAACTTCACTTTACAAATGATATAAAATAGTAAATTTATAATGCACACATGGCGTTAAAATATATGATTTTACTGTTATTTGTAAATTAAACACACATCACTCCTTTATCCCAAAAGGTTAGGCAGATCACACGAAACGCTACATCTATGTTTTGGGGCTACTTTTAGCAATTTTAGGTTTTATATTAGATAAAAGTGATACAACAGTGACAGGTTGCTAGCCTGTTGCCTACAATATACCACAGAACAGAAAAAAGGAGCAGTAGAACATTTTCATACAAACGCCCGGAACGCGAGTTATACCTACGCGCCTCGAATTCTCAGCATACCTCGGCAACCATCAGTCGCGAATGCCCCGCGGCTACGTAAGGTCGACGCGGGCGCGAGACTCACGCGCATTTATTTCGTACCTACCTAATTATGTCACAACGATATAAACAGTATTGTTCGGTGTGCAGATGTTTAAATTCATCTAGGATCGAAACCGGAATTGACATTTTTACCATCTCAATCGGAATTTATACTCTTAAAATCAACAATAAAGCTTTTCGCACATCCCAGAAGAGGCGCAAATACTTCTCCGTAGCTAATTTGTAGGTAGCAAATATACGTAGTGATGAAACTAAATAAAAGCGTTTAAAAACATAATACGTTTTGTGGTTTATTGTAACGTAAAATGTATTTTTATTAAACACCACTTAGTCCATTCCTTGCATAATTTCCTAAAGCTTCTAATCCTTTCCCTACTTTAAATTTCATGTGACATTATCAAAACGTAACTGAAGAGTGACTGTTAGTAGGCAGCCCTATCGCGAGTTTGTGTACCGATTACCGAACCGGCGTAGGTAATTATTATCAAGAACGCTGCAGAGTCGTTATACTGTACCTCTACCATGAGTTTGCACTAGTTCACAGTGACCGTACTCGCTAGCGACGGCGTAAATGATTTGTATGGAGAATTGTACTTCCGTAAGTGACCGCTAGAGGCGCTGTACAATTCTCCATACCAATAATTTACGCCGTCGCTAGCGAGTACGGTCACGTAAACTAGTGTAAACTCATGGTAGAGGTACTGCTCCTTTTTTCTGTTCTGTGAATATACCTTAGCCTTATTTCCTTCGCTTCTTATGACATCCACGGAAGAATTGTACAGGTATAATTTTATTCTAAGCACGACACTACACGGGTAAATTAAAAAAAATCAAGATAATTTTGTGTGATAGATAAGTGTTTGTACTCTTGTCTGTAGTACCTATTTTGTGAGAGTTACAAACTTTCTGCCAACAAACTGCTATGCAGTTTGGCAGAGGTACAGTCAAGGGCAAAGATATGTATACACTTTAGTACCTTGTCTATTTTCGTCATATTTGAACTGCCATATATGAACTGTCACAGTGGTTAAAGTGACAAGGTACTAAAGTGTATACATATTTTTGCCCTTGACTGTATATAGATAAGTATTTCTGTACTTCTTTTGCTTGTTTAAGAGTAAATAAATTAAAAAAAAAAGCTAATCATCGCAACCTTATTTCTCGTATAAACATTCACGGGTTAAAATATTTGGATGTCGTAGATTTATGTACTGTATGTATGTTTGTAAATTTAACGTATTAATGAACTAAAACAATTACTTTGCTCACCCGCGACCTTACAATAGTTACGTTTATGCAAGAAATGTGCGTTCATGCAGTTCCTCACATTTCTTGCATAAACGTAACTATTGTAAGGTCGCGGGTGAGCAAAGTAATTGTTTTAGTTCATTAATATGGACCTCCGCAAAGTAACGCCTGATTCAATAAATTAACGTATTAAGTAACGGAAAATTCTAGTGACAGAAGAAAATCCGCCCGCTATTATTAACAGTCCTTGTTTGTAGTTTAAAAAAACGTATACCTACCTACCTACACAGTGTAAGAAACAAAACTTGTATCTACTGTGGACATAAAATTACCGACTTTGACTCTGAGTTAAACTTAAGATTTAAGTAACTTAACTTAGTCCCATAAGCCGATGTACTATCGCCCCAAGCGCCAGATAACCACCTTAAAGGCCCAGTTTGCGTGCAGTGGCTAGACATCTGTCCATAACAATCCATAGCAATAAACATCAACGGCTGCAAGCAAATTTGTTTTGAAAATGGGTATCTGGCGTCTGGGGCGATGGTACCTAGTCTTGGCTACCCTTAACTTTTGTCATGTCCACAGGAGAGACCCAAACAATGACCCTTAAGCATAATACACAGGTATGTTTATGCCCATTTTTGTTACTTGTTCTACCTTCCGTTAACGTTTTTTCAAGATTATTAACTTAACGGGTATTTCTGTAAGTTGTTGCTTTCTTGATGCGCATGATCAATAAAAATATATCAAAAATATGTTCTTCGACGTAATTGCCCGCATGTAATGGCCAGGAACATAAACTTCAGTTTTATTTGTGCAATCCGAAGCAGTTAGTGAAACATGATATGGGTGGAGTTAACCATTGTTGGGAACACGCGACTACTCGTATGTAACTCGTCGTTATGGTTTCTACAAGGGAATGTAAATCATATTTTTATTCATCCAATTAATTCATTTAAAATCAACAATTCCCCGCGAGCGATCTGCTATAAATTGAAACGGCGCCTGTTTATGCTAATATGTAATTAACTGGTTTTTTTATATGCAACTGTCATAAGCTTCAGGTAAGTATACCAAGTACCCGTAAAAATATGAAGTCCCTTTCTAAGTATAAAATTATATACGTGGACGGGCGTTTTATTCGGGCGTTTTAAACGACTCATTTATTTATTACTAGCTTTTGCCCGCGACTCCGTCCGCGTGGAATTAGTAATTTGGGCAGCTTATTTTTTTTATCCAATTTGCTTTTTCATCAATTATGGCTCTCCTTAGTTCCTTGATATAAAAAAAATTACCCGCCCTCGCACCCCCCCCGTACACCCGCGTTCACATTCAACACCGTGCACCGTACTCCCAAGTCAAGCGTGCCTATAGAAGTTTTACTTCAAAAACCACCGATTTTGAAACACTCTTCCGCTCCGCTCCGCTCCTATTGGTGTTAGCGTGATGATATATAGCCTATAGCCTTCCTCGATAAATGTGCTATGTAACACTGAAATAATTTTTCAAATCGGAGCAGTAGTTCCTGAGATTAGCGCGTTCAAACAAAAGAACCTGTTCGATAAATTCTTAAAATAGACGTATCTTTCTTATTTGTGAACCGATTCAAATGAAACAAACACTAAATGTTAATCTAAAAAAATACCAACATATCAGTGAAAACCGCATCCTTCTAGGTTAAGCCGTTTCTGAGATTAGCGCGCACAAACGCACAGACAAACAGACAAACAGACAAACAGACAATAATTCTAAAAATCATTGTTTTGGGTTCTATTGTGCTAATAAATAGCCCTAGTGACAGTTTTTCTCAAATATCTTCAATGTACAGACACCGACTTGTTACAGATTTATTATATGTATAGAATAGATAGATAGATGATGGGGCTTCCGGTTACATATTAGAGGTCCAGTACTTCTACCATAACTTTATTGCCAACTGTATCTGAATCATCTGGCAATTCTTAAAAAAAACATCATCATCATCATTTCAGCCGAAAGACGTCCACTGCTGAACATAGGCCTCCCCCAAGGCTCGCCAAACAGACCGGCCCTGCGCCATTCGCATTCAATGTGCTCCTGCCACCCTAACCAGGTCGTCGCTCCATCTTGTTGGAGGCCTACCTACACTGCGTCTTCCGGTCCGCGGATGCCACCCCATCGGCCGTCAGTTCTACGAGCGATGTGCCCTGTCCACTGCCAACTTAAAATGTAGCGATTCTTCGAGCTATGTCGGTGACTTTAGTTCTTGCGCGGATTTCATCATTTCTAATACGATTCCGCAGAGAAACTCCAAGCATAGCCCTCTCCATCGCCCTCTGAGTGACTTTGAGCTTCCTTATGAGGCCCATCGTTAGCGGCCACGTCTCAGTGCCATAAGTCATCACTGGCAACACACACTGCTCAAAGACTTTTGACTTGAGACACTGCGGTATATTGGTTGACAAGATATTGTGGAGCTACCCGAACGCTGCCCAGCAGTCTAATTCGTCGTTCGTCGGTCGTTGTTCGTCTTAAAAAAAATTAACCAGATAAATAAAGCGGTTGAAACGATCGAATGTTCGCCCGGGCGCTGAAAACAAAGTTGTATAAAAAAGGACGTTGCAGATTATTTTAATACCTACATTAGTACATCTTATATACCGTGAAATTTTAGTGGTTGTTTTCCCGAAACGAGGTGATTTAGTATCGATTGTACAATCGATTTATAATTACTATTTTGACTAGAGTCAAAAATCCAATTGTGAAAAACGAAAGTCGAAAATGACCGCAAACCAATAGTAACGCTTCGTTGGTACCTAACCTATCGTACGATCGTACGCTACTTGTACCAAAGAAGCGTTACTATTGGTTTGCGGTCATTTTCGACATTCGTTTTTCACAATTGGATTTTTGAATCTAGTCAAAATAGTAATTATAAATCGATTGTACAATCAATACTAAATCACCTCGTTTCGGGAAAACAACCACTAAAATTTCACGGTGTATATAAAAATCTCGTGTCACGGTGTTTGTTACCGAACTCCTCCGAAACGGATCGACCGATTTGTAAGAAACTTTTTTCTCCGTATTCGGTAGGTCTGAGAATAGGTCGTAGGCTATTTTTTATCCCCCCCCCCCATTCTTCGCAGACGGAGTCACGGGCAACAGCTAGTAATGTATAAAAATAATCATACTTGACCTTGAGCATTCAGATAATAATGCTTTGATCGTTAGTTCTGGCCAATTTCACATCAGATCTTGGTTGTTTCATATTGTTGTCTACAACAAGCATCATTACATTAGTATAGTGACAAATGAATGTAATCAGTAGGTAAGTAGCTAGCTACATTTGATTTAAGATCCATAAATAGGAATGAAAAATTTAAAAACGTCAATCGAACTTAATTTTATTATTAAGTGACATTTTGTCATGCCTTTTTAGTATTTAACATTTTTACTCGGGTCTACTTGAAGCACAATATCATAAAAAACCAGAAAGTATCTCGATCTTAATACGTTTATACTATCAAGAAAACTTCGACTGACTGGCTGACTTATCGACACCCAGCCGAAATCCTTGGATTAAGAATACTGAGATTGTGCGAGAGATTCTCTTTGTGATGTAGACTAAGAATAAGGACTGACTGTATCAAATTCTAGCGTAACAGAGTTCTAAAACGAAGGCGTGAACTAGTGAATGAATAAACATGTTACACTACACTTATTTCCTGAACTACACGGTGGACGCATACGATAAAATGTGATTGTTTTGTTACTTATGTTTACATAAAATTGACAATGAACGTTTAATTATTTCTTAATTTTCTTATACGTTAAGAGGATACGATGCGCACCATTTCTCCATACAAACGTAGTCCCCTGTTTTCTCCCTGGATAATGGCTTCAGAGCCAAATTTTTTTTACTGTGTAATCTGTATCTACCAAAGATATGCCCCTTTGTTTCGTTTTTTTCCATATTTCAATTAACATAAATATGAGCTTTAAAAACTGAAAAAATTGCCCAATTTTAACGTCATTTTTAGACACTCATCAGAAAAGAATCCCTCATAAAAACAAAAAAAAGGAAAACATAGGGGCATAGGTAAATCTGTCCTCTAATTATTTTTGAAAAGAAAAATTTTATTAGTCCAGTTTTCGAGAAGAAAATATAGGACTACGAAATGCTGTTTTGAACAACTTTACGCGCCTATTAACGGTCTGAGCAGCAGTTGTCCCGCTCTCGCTGTACTGACACGGAGGGGTTCGGGCGAGACAGCGACATTTCATTAAAATACCTATTTCTCAAAAGTCTCTCAGCCATCGTATCCTCTTAAGTATAATTTACACATTATTGCTGTTTCCCCCAACTTTTTCTCCAAAGAATTCGTAAACCGCTGCCCCATAGAAATTATGTAATTTTCTAAAATACCATAAAATGTTAATCTAAGTTAAGTATAAACTATTTGTGTGACAAATTTAATCCAAAGATTCAATCGAATGGATCACTCCGTTTTACGATGAAAGATCAAATAATAGCATGACAAACTCACAAATTTCTACATCTATTATTATTTTGAACATAATTATATTTAAAACGTTCGCTTATAAAACTTCAGTGATTTCGACTACTATCGTCAAAATGTTTAAGTTACAAAAGTAAACTGGACCTCGGTCCCAGGCATAACAACTGCCTTGATATATATTTACACCACAATCTATACTAATACATCGGAAAGTAATTTCTAGACAAGACTTTCCTGACCTTGCCTCTCGTCGGATATATAGCGTACCTCTACCGTCAATCAAATCTAGCTTCGCCAGACATATGCCCCCGTACTCCCACATAAACATTTACAACAAAATATGTAAAACTTTAAAAAACTCTAAAGACCTGTCTGCTACTAAGCTAAAGAGTGCTATAGAAGAGCGTCTCTCTAAACTTAATTACCAAGATACTGAAGATCTCCTTAAAGCCTATCATTAAATGCTTGGAAAAACAAACATACACACACACACGCACGCACACTCACACACACACACACACTCACACACTCAAACACACATCACATTAAGTAACTTGTTGTGTTTACTCTATCTTTGTTCTTTATTCTACCTTTAGTTTATTTTTGTTATTTAGAATCTCAATTGGCACTCGCGATACAGACCCAGAGTCTAGTGCGAAGGCCGTTGTAATGTCACATATAGGTACCTATGTTATCACTTAAGTAACAATGTGTAATAAGTAATTTCGTGTACTGTGTAACTTCATTGGTTAATAATAAAAATTATTCTTATTCTTATATAAAGAAAGAAAGAAAGAAAGAAAGAAGACATTTATTCACTTTTACAAGACACACAAATACAAGAAAGTACACACAAATTCATACAAATAAACAAGGTTCACAAAACAACGAAGTAATAAATACACAGATCTGCATGTGTGTCCATGCAAAAGTGAAACGGTCGCTGACTCAGCATTATGCTGAGGCGTTAGACGCCTGCAGCGCTGATTTTCTGCCAGAACCGTCTGTGACTCACGGCACGATACACAAATATACTAAAAAAAAAAGCTGAAGAGTTTGTTTGTTTGTTTGAACGCGCTAATCTCAGGAATTTGAAAAATTCTTTCAGTGTTAGATAGCCCATTTATCGAGGAAGGCTATCGCCTATATATCATCACGCTAACTCCAATAGGAGCGGAGCGGAGCGGAAGAATGTTTCAAAATCGGGGGTTTTTCATGTAAAACTTCTATAGGCGCTAATCTCAGGAACTACTGCTCCGATTTGAAAAATTCTTTCAGTGGAGTGTTAAAATCTCTCGATGAGGGTGTAACATAGATGTGCGTTTGTCACTGCATAAGGTGATGATTTAGCAGATTGAAATGTATGATGTATAGGAAATATGTACAAAAAAAGATACTTCATAGCTAACTTGTTTAAAGTTGCACAGTAGCGCCATCTCTTGTCCAGGTGAGCGGTTAGTTCCGAAGGAGTGTTAAAATCTCTCGATGAGGGTGTAACATAGATGTGCGTTTGTCACTGCATAAGGTGATGATTTAGCAGATTGAAATGTATGATGTATAGGAAAGATTCGTGTCTAATCTCTAGACCAGTGGTGGTGTAGGGGTATGGCACGCGGCACGGAATGCTGAGGACCTGGGTTCGATTCCCAGCATTGGTCTTTTTTCTGGGGTTTTTTCTGTGCATCTATATTTCAGTTTGTATTTAGTACGAAATGTATGATTTCACGAGATGACCGTAAAAGTAATAAAAAAATGAAGTTGAAAAAATATGTACAAAAAAAGATACTTCATAGCTAACTTGTTTAATTCTTTCAGTGTTAACACCAGGGGGGTGGGGGTTCGGAGGGGGGATTAAAATTTCATTAATTTGCACCGTTTTCAAGATATTTGTCAAAACCACCAAGGGGGTGGGGGGAGTTGAGGGGGGGGGGGGTGCGGGAGAGGGGGCCTTCGGAGGGGGATTCAAATTTCATTGATTTTGCCGTAGGATGCACCGTTTTCAAGATATTTGACAAAAACACCAGGTGGTGGGGTTGGGGGGGGGGGTGTGCTGGGGAGGGTGCGGACGAGAGGATGTGGGGGTGCTAAAGGGGGGATGAAAATTTCATTGATTTTTCCGTAGGACGCACCGTTTTCAAGATATTTGACAAAAAAAAACATGAAGTACCTATGAAGTTAGTCTATTGTATTCATTATATAATATATGTGTGTACTTGTGTGTATTCTTTGTAAGTATGGGTATTGTTTATGTTTTGTTAGTTTGTGTTTATTTTTGATTTCGGCTCTTTTTTTTTTTTACTCAGCATTGTATGCCTACTCTTGTCTCTAATGTCCTGTCAATCGTTCTAAGGTTAACTAGAAGAGATCCCTTTAAGGGATAAGTTCGCCTTTGTACATCTGTATCTCTTGTTAACTAGTTATTTTCATGTTTTATGTACAATAAAGAGTTTTACATACATACATACATACATACAAGTAAAACTTGAAGTAAAACTTCTATAGGGCACGCTTGACTTGGGATGGGACGAACGCGGGTGTGCGGGTGTGCTGTGTGGGAGGGCGTGCAGGGGTTGCGGAGGGGTGCGGGGCGGGGGCGGTTCGGGGTTGCTGTGCGGGGGGAGTGCGGGAGGGAGCGGGTTGGAGGGTGCGGGGGGGTTGCGGGGGGGTAATTTTTTACTATCGAGGAACTAAGGAGAGCCATAATTGATGAAAAAGCAAATTGGATAAAAAAAATAAGCTGCCCAAATTACTAATTCCACGCGGCCGGAGTCGCGGGCAAAAGCTAGTAGAGAAATATATATCAAGGCAGATGTTATGCCTATTGCAAGTTATAAAGTTGCCATTAACTTAGCCGAGATAAATCTAAGTCCACGCGGACGAAGTCGCGGGCACAGCCAGTACGCACGTTAAATGGGCATGCGGTTTACCTAATAGCAAAGTGATCACCGCCGCCCATGAACAATTACACTACCATTAGGACTGCAAGTGCGTTGCTGGTCTAGAAAGAAACGCTACACTCGCCATTACAAACACCTAGATATGACGTATAATAATATTATCTTGGGTAAACTCCAGCATCCAGTCAATTCTAAGTTTTGCACGCACAGGGCAAAAAAGATTGCTCGTAGAACCGAGATTTTAGAACCTTACTGCCCCCTCGGCCGTTGGTTCTGCGAGCAATGTGCCCTATCCAGTACCACTTAAGTCTGGCAACTCTTCAAGCTGTGAAAGTAACGTCTAGCAGTACGGTGATGGAATTTGGTAACTGTAACAAGATAAAGAGTTCATCGGAGCACACCTCATTGTAGATACTGCAAAAAATCACAAAGAGAGCAGACGTCTCTGCAAAGAGGTAGAGGATGAAAATGTAACGCTCCAATTTAACAAACGTATCTATACCGAAACAAAACCGTCAAACAAATATGACCTTCTCTTAAGCAAAGTGATGAAAGTAGTTTATCACAGAAGAAATCACTTAGGACTTTATGGTTTTGCTGAAAAAAAAAAACATTTTATCACCCTAATCCTTTAATGCTAACATGATTATAAAATCGTTATTGATATCATAATATTTTTTATTCTCAAATTGTATCTGGTCTTGATTTACGATGTTGTTAATTAGTCGTTTGATTCGTTGCCGACCACATTGAATTCGTATTTATTATCATTCAATAATAAAACCATAGAGATTTACTGTTTTTAGAAGCCTATTAAGGTAAAAGATAAATTTCACTTTTAAATTCCCATTCATACCCGTAACAATATTGCTAATTTATCCAAGGATACCTCAACTATAAAATAATCGTTAACGTATTAATTGCATTAATAAATTAATTCGATCGTTATTCAGTCAGATTAATTCATAAAGCCCCATACCTAACACTACTCTAGACCTAATGGGAATTAAAATTTATAGCGTAATTGAGCCGAAAGTAGATTTTAACGCTTATACACATGAATTCAAAATTAAGTGAGAAAACGCTAACACATGATAATTTAACGATTTAAAATAAGAACCAAAGCTGTAAAATATAAAAGCACTATCACATCGGAGCTAAATGTAAAATATTTCACGTCGTTATTTTAACTAGTGATTAGTTTAACAACAATCATAATAAAAAGTTTTAATTGGTGTCCATTTATTTTGAGAGGACTTGGCTTGGGTATTTCATTCATGTGGTTCTTCTGACGTTCAAATTGCATATCTCAGATTAAATCGGATATTGGCAAAAAATATGAAATGTTTGATTAGAAAGCAGATGGCTTAGCTTAATGAGAGACCAAGCGATTAAATGTTCAAACCAGGACAAATAGGTCATTAATTCAATTCAATTAAGCAGTACGCCAAATTAATCATTGAGGAATCAAATTACGAAAACACAGCGAGATGAAAAAACGCAAATTAACATTATTTAATATTGATATTTAACTGAAAAAATATTTGATATTTCGCACTACTAGATGAAACCACCATTCCACCATTTTAATTTAGATTTAATTGAGTTTCTAGAGGGTCTCATTATTATTATTTTGAGTTGGTGGACTCTTGATCTTGGAGTGCGATTTTAACTTTTGAGGAGTTACAGTAGATCATAATACAAAAATCAAACGAGTAAGACAATGACGACCTAACGACGGATAGGACGCGGTCATCAGAAAATAAATCAGAGAGGAGTTTGATGATCGATCTAGAAGTAACTAAGAAAGATAAGAGAAATCCACCAGTTCCATTTGGCTATCGAAACTGTAGATTAGGCGCACCACAAGATCATGGTATACTTCCGTGCGAATTTAATTAATCACTCGCCAGAAATTACCGCGATTCCAATTTAACTCTGAACCGCCGAGCCCACCACAGATTGCCCGGATAGATTCACATTCTGTAACCTGCATACCTAATAATGGCACACGTAAGATTTTCCACGTAATATTACTCCATCAAAGTCCAATTCCATTTGATTTGAATAAACCAACAGCATTCTATATTCATATACATTGTGCAATGTGTTGATCTACATCGGCTAATAAATATATTGGTCGTCTTTGGAACCCGCATGACCTCCTTTAACATCTTGATCATTTCCTTTCGAATTACTATTACATTACATTTGTTCAATTCCATTAATACAGTCGCGTAAGCAATGTGAAGCTCACTTTGAACATAAAACTGCAGTGAGACTCACTTATAGAGAGTGAGAGTCGAGTTTAGCTTCACATGTTTCGGTATGCTTAGTGTAAGTTTTACTTCACCAAATACTTCTCGATCGCGTTTACTTTAAAATATCAATTAGGTACTATGGAAAGTTTCGAGAAGTATTTGGTGAAGTAAAACTTATACCAAGCATACGGGCTAAACTCGATCATAGACGTGCGTGAGTTAGAACTTTTTCGCTATGAATGTAAAGCCCAGTTTAGATGTGCAAGAACAAAAAAATTTTTAAATAAAAAATAGAACCGCCTTCAAAAACACCCAAAAAAACATTAATTAAACATGTAACCGACTATAATGAGCATTATAATATCTTTCTACTAATCTGTTTGAAGTCGGGCCTCAGCACGAGCTAGCAGGAGTGATAGAAGCCCAACAGATAGTGGGTATAATAGGGATAATAGGTAGGTAAGTTAAATTACTACTATAAAGTTTGATGTCCCAGGTTCGGTTCCCGCGTCGGGGCAGACATCTATATGAAAAACACGAATGTTTGATCTCGGGTCTTGGGTGTTTAATATGTATTTAAGTATGTATCTATCTATATAAGTATGTTTATCCGTTGCCTAGTACCCATAACACAAGCTTTGCTTACTTTGAGACTAGGTCGATTGGTGTGAATTGTCCCGGGATATTTATTTATTAATTTAATTACTAGGTCCACTCCTGCTGGCTCGAGCTGAGGCCCGACTTCAAACAGATTAGTAGAAAGATATTATAATGCTCATTATAGTCGGTTACATTTTTAATTAATTATTAATTTTTTTGGGTGTTTTTGAAGGCGGTTCTATTTTTTATTTAAAAAATTTTATTTTTGGGTTTTTAGTTGTATTGGTATAAAAAAGATGCGTAGGCGTAGCCAGTAAACGAAGCCCCGCTTCTGTTTACGCTCTGAGGATCGCAAGGTAACTAACAAACTTAACAAGGGTAAACTGGGGTGGTTTGAAGGTATTTTTTTAATGCGGGAAGCTCTGCCCCCCGAGCCCTCCGTTCCAGTAGCGAGGCTTCTATTACTACTCTGAGGGACGCAAGATAAACTGACGAATTTAACCAAGTGAAAAGGTAGATGGTTTAACAGATTTTTTTTATTGCGGGGGGCTCTGCCCCCCGAGCCCCCCTCCCCTCCAAGAGCAGGGCTTTTATTTTCACCCTGAGGGACGCAAGACAGCTAACTTACCTAACCAGGTTAAACGGGAAGTGATTTGAAGGTATTTTTTATTACGGGAGCTCCACCCCCCAAGCGCCTCTACCGGTACCGAGGTTTCTATTTCCACTCTTGAGGGACGCAAGATAACTTACGAATCAAACCAGGTTAAACGGGAGGTGGTTTAACAGTATTTTTATTGCGGGGGGCTCCGCCCCCCGAGCCCCCCCTTCCAGTGCCAAGGCTTCATTTTCCACTCTGAGAGACGCAAGATAACGAACGAATCTGGTTAGGTTAAACGGGACGCGGAGTGACAGTATTTTTATTGCGGGGGGCTCCGCCCCCCGAGCCCCCCCTCCCACCTAATATCACTTTAAGGAGCGCAAGGTAACTAACGAACCTAATCAGGTTAAACGGGGGATGGTTTGAAAGTATTTTTATTGCGGGGGCTCCGCCCAACGAGTCCCCTTTCCGGTAGCGATGCTTCTATTTCCACTCTGAGGGACGCAAGATAACTGAAGAATCTAACCAGGTTAAACGGGAGGTGGTTTAAGAGTATTTTTATTGCGGGGGGGGGTTTAAACAGAGGGTGGTTTGAAGGTGTTTATTATTACGGGGGGCTCCGCCCCCCGAGCCCCCCTTCCAGTGCCAAGGCTTCATTTTCCACTCTGAGGGACACAAGATAACTAACGAATCTGGTTAGGTTAAACGGGACGCGGTTTGACAGTTTTTTTTTATTGCGGGGGGCTCCGCCCCCCGAGCCCCAACTCCCACCTAATATCACTTTGAGGAGCGCAAGGTAACTAACGAACCTAAACAGGTTAAACGGGGGATGGTTTGAAAGTATTTTTTTTATTGCGGGGGGCTTCGCCCTCCGAGCCCCCCCCCTTTAATATCACTTTGAGGAGCGCAAGGTAACTAACGAACCTAACCAGGTTAAACGAGAGGTGGTTTGTAGGTATTTTTATTGCCCCCTTTTCTTTGTACATAGGTGCCATACCTACTTACTATAGTTTAGGTGAATAACTTACACAATTCTTCGGACTGCTTTGGCCAATTAATATTAGTAATAAAACGTTGTAGGTAATTCGATGTTCTTGTTATCAATATAAGGACGAACAAATATGCTTTAGGACTTTCAACAGTATGCCAAACATTCTTCGCCAGAAAATTTTAGAACAATCAACATTATGCGATACAACAGGCACTCTTTGCTGACTGTACTTTTTGATCCTGGTTACCAAAGTAATCGTCAAGACGAATCAAACGAGCCCAAACTCGATGGGGTTATGTTGTTTTATTACGGAGTTCTTATGGTCACCTTCCAACTCCATCTGCAGACCCTAGTTACCATCTAGGATCAAAGTACTCGTCAAGACAAATCAAATGAGCTCAAACTCAATGCGGTCGTATCGTTTTATTACAGAGTTTCTATGGCCAACTTTGAGCTCCATCATCAGATCAGCTCCATGTCATAATAATATTGCATTGTCATCCAATTTGCAAAATTTCAGCTCAATTGGAAACCGGGAAGTGGGTCAAATTTAACTTGCAAGATTTGACCCGTTGAGGAGTTCCGTTGGCCATCTACGGTCTTCTTCATCAGGTCCAGTTTACCAAATGATACTTTCTGAATGCAAATACTTCACTTGATACTAAAAATGCTAAAATCACTATAGGTTTGCCTGTAAAATATGAAGGTTGCCCTCGATTTCTCTAGGATCCCATGATCAGATCTTGACTTGGTGCCAATGGGACCACCTCAGGAGTATACAGTTTCAAACAAAAAAAGAATCCTATATAGTTCCGCTTTTGTATGGTGCCAACCTTGTAGCCCTTGCCAAAAAGGATGGCGGCATCCGTCCGATCGCGGTTGGCTGCACTTTTAGGCGCTTGGCCTCGAAGCTTTGCTGCCGAAAATTTCACCAGAAGCTAACCCATATCTTCAATCCTCGACAGCTAGGGTTCGGAGTCAAAGGCGGCTGCGAAGCAGCTGTACACGCTGCGCGCACCTTTCTGTCTCGTCCGGACTATGAGGTTTTTGTTAAAATAGACGTAAAAAACGCTTTTAATTCGGTCGACCGCGGTGCTCTGTTAGCTGAAGTGAAAAAAGAACTTTCCGAAGTTTATCCCTACTTGTATCAATGCTACGGAGCACCATCAAAATTACTTTTTGGGGACCAAATTATTTTATCGAGCATGGGTTGCCAACAGGGAGATCCGCTTGGGCCTGCCATTTTCAGTTTAGTCATCCACCCCATCATTTCAAGTCTAAATTCCAAATTTAATTTATGGTACCTCGACGACGGGTCCCTTGGCGGGGATGCCTCAACTGTTTTACAGGACCTACAGTTCATTATGAACAAATTTTCTGACATTGGCCTTTCTTTAAACTTCACAAAATGCGAAATTTTTTTACCGGATCACCTTTCACAAGATAAGAAAATTGAAATTTTAACAAACTTTAACGCAGTTCTTCCAAATATTTCCGTTCAATCAAGTTCATCTCTCACACTTTTAGGCTCACCTATTTTCGACGAGTCAATCAACCCGGTCATTGACTGCAAATTAAATTTATTTAAGAACACATCTGACCTCCTTCTTAAAATAAACCCACATATATCGCTCTTTATTATCCGTTTCTGTCTTTTCACCCCAAAATTTATGTATTTACTCCGCAGCTGCCCCTTATGGAAATTCCCCTCCATTTTATCATCCATCGACAATTCTCTTCAGTCTACATTATCCAAAATTCTAAATATTCATTTCGACAGTATCTCATGGACCCAAGCGGTTCTCCCGATAAGATTTGGGGGGCTGGGTGTTCGCTCCTCGTCTAGTGTGGCTTTACCGGCTTTCCTGTCCTCTGTTTATGGTTCGCTACCTCTCGTCAGTTCCATTTTAAATGTTTCACAGTTACTCGACGATGAGTTAGCGTTCCTGAAGGAGGCCAGAGAAGCTTGGTGTGTTTCGTGTCCTGGAGCGGACATCCCAGTCCTACGACATATTCAAAAGGATTGGGACTCCCCTCGGCTAAAAGCAACCCATGCTTCTCTTTTGGAAAATAGCCCGGACGACCACGAACGTGCCCGTCTCCTGGCGGTATCAGCCCCGGAGTCAGGCCATTGGCTCAACGCCCTCCCTTCCCGTCAGATAGGTACGTTCTGGATCCAAGCACCTTAAGGATAGCAATATCCTTAAGGCTTGGTTGCAGAATATGTATCTCCCATACATGTACCTGTGGTAAGGACGTAGATCAGCTGGGACGTCACGGCCTCTCATGCTCCAAAAGCGCTGGTCGCTTATTCCGCCATGGCACTATTAATGACCTAGTCCGCCGCTCGCTTGCCACCGCCTTTGTGCCCGCAATCCTTGAACCCGTGGGCATGGCCAGAGACGATGGCAAGCGCCCTGACGGGGCTACTCTGGTGCCTTGGAAGCTGGGTAGAGCTTTGGTGTGGGACGCAACGTGTGTCGACACTTTCGCGCAGTCCCACATCCAGGCAACCCGCTCACAAGCCGGGGCTGCAGCTGACCAGGCCCAAGTTCTCAAGCGCCGCAAATACTCTTCTCTTTTAAAGGACTATGAGTTTGCGGCGCTCGCAGTGGAGACAATGGGTCCCTGGTCGGCTGACATGAAGACCTTCATGGGGGCCTTGTCGTCCCGGCTGATAGAGACCTCAGGAGACCCCAGAGCTGGCGCTTACCTCTCTCAGCGAATTTCTCTGGCTGTACAGAGAGGTAATGCCGCCAGTGTGTTGGGTTCTATGCCACAGGAGGGCCTTCTTGATGGTGTTTTCTTTTTATAGTTAGGTATATTGGTGTAGTTTTTATTTATTTTGTTTCCTTTTTTTTTCCTTTTTTTTAGTCATGTATGAAAAATGTATTTCTTTAATAAATAAGGCCATGTTGTATGAATAAATATATTTCTAGTTAATAACAAAGTTGCCTTAAATTGCAAAGCCGTAAAGAGGACGAGTTTGAAATGGGCGATCGAGCACCGCAATTTAATACAATTTGCACAAATTTTCTTACAGGTCTAAACTGGGCTTAAGAGTTACCAGCCTCGGTATGAGAGATAATAAGTTGGAAATTATAAAATATTCTTATTTTTATTTATGAAAACAAACAACAGATAAATAGTTATAATTGAAATAAATAATAAAAAAAACTAACCTAAAAAGATATTTGTAAACGGCTTTGTGACACTACAGGAGACCAAAGAGCTGGCAGCTACCTCGCACAACGTATCAGCATTGCTATACAGCGAGGTAATGCTGCCAGTGTCTTTGGGTCCATGCCGCGGGGGGAACCTTTTGTTAATTTTATTTAGTTTTAGTTTAAGTTAGTTTTATTTTATTTTATTTATAGTTATAGTATTAATTTATTATTGTTATTTTTTCTTAATATTTGTATGTGTTTAATAATAATAAATAAATACCTAAAAATAACCTAGCTATATATACAATTCGCCTAAGTCCTGTCCCTGCGGAAGAGTGCCCATAAGGCTGGCAGCATTTCCACGCTGGATTGTGATGCCAACACGTTGGGCGAGAAGTGCACCAGCCTTATGGTCACGGGTAATTTCGAACAATTTATGTTTTATTTGGCCAAAAAGTTTGTGAGCGTCCGGGCTCCACGGACCTAAGGTTTCTACATCAAAAGCTGCAAATACGTAGTCTCTTGAGAGCTTTGCGTATTTGCAGCGTTTTGCTGATTCAGCCTGTACTGCTGCCCCGCCCGCCTTGAGTGATGATGAAGCTAATATTCTTTATTTTGCCATTCTAAAGATTTTCCCAAAAGTCTCATAAAATCTCGTGTCCGCGTCTTCATATATTCAAGTCCAAAGATCACAATAATCTTATGGTTTCATCTATCTGCTACACAATTCTAGAGCATACAATTCTACTACTACTACTGATATTTGGGTTATGAGACTATTGAGACAAACTTTATAATGTCAAAATCAAGGTTCACACGAGCTTCCGCCTTATTTTTATCTCATTTCGCGGTGAAATACCTAAATAAGTTATTACTTAGTACACAAACACCTTAAGAAAATGGTTGTTATAGATTAAGATTAGATTATTAATTAGATTTTCAACACATTTGGTAATATCCGAGAAAATAATTGAACAACTGTCTACATTCATCAGTCTGGCCAACGTACTGGTTCAGCTCTCAAAAAAACAGCATAAAATAGAATAACTTAGCCACGCCTGTGTAATACTGACTTGCTTGCCGGACGGAACGAGCAATTAACAGTGACAAAACATGTCCACACATACGAGTACTGCCAATCGAGTTGTAACTTATATTTTATATTTTTTTCTGTTTGTGGCTCTTTGCGCCTGATTGCCTTGGTCTTAGACGAAGATTTTACTTTATGCACTAGAGCATTGATTCCCAAAGTGGTCCACGTGGACCCCCAGGGGTCCTCGGGAGACTCAACGGGATTTAGATTTAGATCCAATCTTCACATTTTTGTCCAGTTTTGGGAATATGGTACAAATATAGCTGCAAGGGGTCCACCCGGAACCAGCTAAATTTTGAAAGTGGTCTATGAGAAAAAAAGTTTGGGAACTAGAGCATAAAAAACCATTTTATGCAGCATTTTATGCGACATAAAGAACCACTTTATGAGCCTGAGAAGTGAAAATAATATATCTGAAAATAACCTAACGCGACTCCATGATTTAAAATACATGTTAGCTGACGTAACTTGAATGTAAATTATGGCGTCCCAGCCCTCTAATAGACGCAACGGACTCGCTGTGCGCTCGCGACGAAATCGTTACGCATTCGCGGCGAAAACGTTTAACATCATCATCATCATTTCAGCTGAAAGACGTCTACTGCTGAACGTAGGCCTCCCCCAAGGCTCGCCAAACACATCGGTCCCGTGTCATCCGCATTCAACGCGATCCCGCAACCTTAACCAGGTCGTCGCTCCATCTTGCTGGAGGCCTACCTACACTGCGTCTTTCCGTGGACGCCACTCGAGAACCTTTTTGCCCCATCGGCCATCAGTTCTACGAGCGATGTGCCCTGCCCAAGTGCCCACTGCCACTTGACTCTGGCGATTCATTGAGCTATGTCGGCGACTTTAGTTCTTGCGCGTATTTTATAATTTCTAATGCGATCCCGCAGAGAAACTCCGAGCATAGCCCATATTGCCCTCTGAGTAACTTTGAGCTTCCTTAGTAGGCCCATCCCAGCCTTTATTTTCTTAGCGGCCACGTCTCACTGGCAACACACATGAGGCTCATATTATAGTCGACCAAAATCCAATTGATTCTTGGCGCAATAAATAGAAAATAATAAGCAGTGGGCCTCTTACTCGTTATGAGGATAATCTATCATTTCATCGAAAATCGTTTCACCTATTACTGTTCCCAATAAAACTAATAACAGAATTTTATCATCACTTATGAACAATTCATCTGACTTCGTTAAATGGCTTATACATTTAGGTAACAGAATTACCTTTTACACAAGAATCAAATCACAGTCTAACATCTGGTAGCATAGTGAATGGTGCTCTGAAGATGAGCTCTGACTGAGTTCGAAACGCGTCAGTGTAGTTTGGTGGTGGCGATAGTTGGATTCGTGTGATTTGTGTGTGTCCGTACAGTGTGGAGGTGGAACAACTGCATGAACACACATTTCTTGCATAAACATAACTATCATAATGTCGCGGGTGAGTAAAGTAATTGTTTCAGTTCAAGAATCAAATCTTCGAATTTTACTTTATTATTTTATTACTAGCTGGTGCCCGCGACTTCATCCGCGCAGTAAAGCTTCTTCATTTCTTTCATTTAATAAAACAAAAATCAGGTAACGGCAACATCCAAAAATCCATCGTCTCATCATTATTGGTATTACTTAGTGAATATAATAAATCCCGTTTATTCCCTATCCCGTCGGAATTTTAACAAATCTATCGTTTTTTGTTGCTCGGTATTGACGACGGCAACAGGTAGACGCTTGAAATACTTATTCGCAGAATATTTAGGTATACATTCACTTTAAAAATAAATTATTAAATTAAAATGAAACAAATACTTAGGGGGGCTCCCATACAAAAAACGTGATTTTTTGCCCTTTTTTATAGATAATGGTACGGAACCCTTCGTGCGCGAGTTCGACTCGCACTTGGCCGGTTTCTTCAACATTTTGGCAAAAAAAAATCTAAATCTTTTACATACACCTCGCAAGCTGCGGTTTGCCGATGCCTGCTTTAGTATAGCATTTATAATTATGGTTTTGTATGACTCGTAAGTTTTATGTCTTACTATATTAGTACAAAACATGTTAGGTATGTTGGAGCATTAGGTAATGTAATACTTATTACTGAAAGAACTTTTAAAATCAAGCCTGAAGTTAAATTCACTTATTTCTATCCCACGGACAAAAAACCAACAAAGTTTAGATATTTTCCTATCTTACGGGAATTTCGAAAAATAATTTCTTTAGTAATGTCAAGTCTCTTGCACCATTTGTTTAGGCTGTGCGACACTGTGCGTTGTCTCTCGGGCATTCAGTTAGTCACGATACTGTTCTATAAGTAGGTATATGTTCGTGTAAAGAACCCTTCGATAGCTGGAGATCACTGCTCCTAGGTTTCTATTAGGATAGCCCCAGGTTCCTTGGAATTGTACTTTCTCAATACAAGGAAAGCCACTCACCTTGGTTTGCTATCACACGCCTGCTGCTGTTATATTTACACAGGGTCCACAATGTCATATCCCGATGACCGAAATAATATCACCAAAAAACCAGTACTTTGGTTAAAAGAACAGTACACACGAAAAACATATGTGATCCGTACGTTCGTTTACCTCGATCTCTCTTGACAGCTCTTCTGCCTCCAACTTACCCTCATATTAAAAGATTACAATGCCCGAACAGTACTTACATATTAAACGACGATAGCTTTTTACATTGTGACTTAATTTTAATGAAACAAAGCTTAAATATTGCTCCAATTTAAGCTTCATCTATCTGCAAAAACCGCAAGAAAATCCGTTTAGTCATTTCGGAGATTAGCGTGTACATACAGACAGACAGAGCTCTACTTTTACTGTTTTACTATAGTATAGATCAGTGGTTCCCAACCAGTGGTCCGCGGAAGCCAAAATATGGTCCGCTAATGATTTTAAATTTATTTTTATTTAATTTCCTATTCAGTTTGATTATTACAGTTTATTATTTTTATTAAGTATACACCTACATAGTAGTCCCTGCTAACAAGAACAATATAAAAGTGGTCCCTGACCAAGAAAAGGTTGGGAACCCCTGGTATAGATAGATGAAAGATGACATTCGTTCATAAAATCGCCTTTACTATAATTTTGGTTCAACATAAGTTTCAGTTCCCAAAATTCTTATTACATAAAACTTTTTTTCCCTTCTTTTTCTGCCTGATGAAAGAAAGGGGGCACGTGAGGCGCAGCTCTCGCCATAACAGAACCATTTAACAAGGTTAGGTCTGTCAATGTAAATAGGTTAGATTGGGTTTACATACAGCGGAATAGAAGCTCCGTGAACCGGGGCTCTGTCGACCCTGTCACGTGATAGATACCTAACCTATCGTACGATCGTACGCTACTTGTACCAACGAAGCGTTACTATTGGTTTGCGGTCATTTTCGACTTTCGTTTTTTGCAATTGGATTTTTGACTCTAGTCAAAATAGTAATTATAAATCGATTGTACAATCGAAAGTAAATCACCTCGTTTCGGGAAAACAACCACTAAAATTTCACGGTGTATAGGCTTGCGTTTGACCACAATCACGCCTGATGAAAAGCGAAGCCTACGATGGACCACGTATGCCTAGTAAATGATCATTCACCCTAGACTTGAATTTAGGGGAATAAGTTGAAAGAAGGTATACTTACTTTGTTTTTTTTTTGCATTAGAAAGCAGGTAGTTAAGCGATCTTGACATGTCTTTTTATTGAAAAACACTTTTGACTTATTAGTCACAGCTAATATGTAACAATTTGAAAGGAAATATGATCATTCACACTCTTTTGGTTTCATAAGTAATAGTTACTATTTTTTAAGGCGTTTTTCAATAAAAAGACTCATCAAGATTTTTTACCTTATTTTTAATGCTAAAAAAACGAAGTATAGTTGAGCGCGGTGTTGCGCGCGCGCCCAAGCAGTGCAAACCCTACAACAAATAACCTGGTACGCGCGCGCTGCACAACTGTTCGGACCCTTTCTCCAGAAGGCTTCTATAGGCAACAGGCCAGAACACGACGAGTCGCTTGGTGGCCTGGCTCAACCTATAGGGTGGTGACCAGCCGCGGCCGAAGCGTACCACCGTGGTTGTACCACTCGTTTAGCACCACCCAGGGGTCACGTGCAGGGTCTCGAGGGTAAACCTACGGGCGCAGGCGATTTAAACCCCCATTTTTTGTCAAACGCGTATACGATGCGATCTGGTTCAAGTAAAACAAGGGCGTTGCCTTCTTTTTAAATAGTAATAATTAGGCAACACGCGCAAAAAATAATATCTAATAGCTCATGTCACGCAATCCTAACTTCATCCTATGCCTAAGTTCCGCTGACCCCGTTGGATATTTATGCAATAATTTTACTTGCGTTATCAGTTTTGTCAGTTGCGTTATACAGTTTTATCGGTACCATTCATTGTTATTTATTATTTATTTAAAATATAGCTTTTGTCCCATTACAGGACAATTTCTCCAGTAATTTATTGAATCAGGCGTTACTTTGCGGAGGTCATCATTAATTTCGCCAGAGTCAAAGTAAGCTCTCTTTGGGAGCGACGTTGTACGGTGATTGTAGTTTTTGCAACTTGATAGTAAAATTCCAGAAACCACGTGAAGACAACTTTACTTGCGCATTAAAAAATGTCAGACACGAGAGCAATATAGAATTTTGTGATCACTGTTAATTAAGGTTAATCGCCGCATAAAACACTATCAAAATTATACTTCAACTAGCTAAAGAAACAGAAATACCAAAATTAGATACTGTCTACATCCGCCATGTTCGAATGCTACAAATCGAATCGAACCATTCATTGTCCAACATCGACCAAATCTTTGTGACGTTCTGCATCTAAAAGAAAAAATAAATAATAGTTAAAAAAACTAAAAAACACGCTTTAAAAAATAAAAAATAAATTTTAATAAATTTCAATGCACTATTCTTATAGTGCAGTAAAAAATCTTAATAAGCAATTATTATATTGTTATATCCAGATCAAAATTTGTAAACAATTCTAAATATTGATAAAATAAATAATAATAGTTTAAAATATTTTATTGTAAAAAAGCGTGGGGTGCATGGTGTCAATTGTCAAGGATTATCATTTTGATAACATCTTAAAAAGCACCCCACGCTTTTTTTACAATAAAATATTTTAAACTATTATTATTTATTTTATCAATATTTAGAATTGTTTACAAATTTTGATCTGGATATAACAATATAATAATTGCTTATTAAGATTTTTTACTGCACAATAAGAATAGTGCATTGAAATTTATTAAAATTTATTTTTTATTTTTTAAAGCGTGTTTTTTAGTTTTTTTAAACTATTATTTATTTTCTATTTTTTAGTTGCATTTTTTTCTTTCTAACTTTACCCCCCTCACCTACAACCCCCAAACCGCCTAAACCCAACCCCCCAACATCCCCCACCCCATTTCCCCAAACCACCCCTCAAACCCCACACCCTTACCCCCAATCCCCCCTTACCCCCCTCCTCATTTTACAAACCCCCGAACCACCTAAACCCAACCCCCCTAACACCGAACCCCCCAAACCCCCGGAACCCCCCCCCCCCACCCCGCCACCTACCGCCCCCCCCTTCCAGTTCCATCATCAAACCCTTGTTACCATCTAGACCTCTTACCCCCTCCCCATTTCCCACAACCCCCCAAAATCACTTACCCCCGAACCCCCCAACACCCCCACCCTATTCTCCGTAAACCTTCCCCCCATCTCCTAACCCCAACCGCCACACCCTAACCCCCAACCCTCTAAACCCCCGGCCCCCTTACCCCATACCCCATTCCCCCCCCACCCCGCCACCTACCCCCCTTCCAGCTCCATCATCAGACCCTTGTTACCATCTAGGACCAAAGTACTCGTCAAAACGAATCAAACGAGCCCAAACTCGATGGGGTTGTTTCGTTTTATTGTGCAGTGCCTTTGGCCATCTTCCAGCTCCATCATCAGACCCTGGTTACCATCTAGGATCAAAGTGCTCGTCAAGACGAATCAAACGAGCCCAAACTCGATGGGGTTGTTTCGTTTTATTGTGCAGTGCCTTTGGCCATCTTCCAGCTCCATCATCAGACCCTGGTTACCATCTAGGATCAAAGTGCTCGTCAAGACGAATCAAACGAGCCCAAACTCGACGGGATTGTGTTGTTTTATTACATAGTTCCTATGGCCACCATCCAGCTCCATCATCAGATCAGCTCCGTGTTACAATAATATTGCATTGTCATCCAATTTACACATATGTGCAAAATTTCAGCTCAATCGGAAACCGGGAAGTGGGTCAAAATCGCGCCCTAAGGAGTCGGTTACAAACATACATACAAACATACAGGTGAAGCTAATAATATAATAAAGCGTGTAATAAAGCGTGTAAAAATGAAACCCTAATACGATCACTCGTAGGTTTGTATGTCCGTCTGTCGATCTGTCACAACCATGCTCCGAGTCAACCAAACGGATTGTTGAAATTTGGCACACACACGCATAGCTGAGACCCAAATGCAGACATGTAACGTTTCTCTGCAGCTGACTGTACTCTTAAAATCTTGTCATCACTATAATCGTTTAGTTTCTGAATCACAAAAAAAAGTGCACAAAATAGCTCTAATCCTAATGCACTTTTCATCAAATGAAGGGAGAAGTCAGTCACGGGTCGGGTTTTTTGCAAAATAACGCCAAATCAATGAATTATTGAAACAAAAATTTATTACTTCAGTCATGAACAGACGTTATACTCAAATTCCTGTTTATGTAAGGTAATTATCCGAATTATCTAAGAATCAAGGTGTGTTCGGTGCACACCTTATTGTTGTTGAACGTAGGGTAAGCGCCAGTGTAATGATACAATCTACTGTTTTATTTTATTCCATGAATTTACGAGTATTGTTTTGGATTACGTTACGTTTTTCCCTGTATTTTGACTCACTCATAATCTCACCTTAGGGAAAGTTTCTGGGGAAATATGAGTATTTTTTTTTTTGGTAAATTATACTGCCTTTGCCTTACAATATTTTCTCACAGTAAAATAGTTTTTTTTTTATGCAAGACTGGAAAGTTCAAAAGAATAATCCTGAGCGTAGCCGGGGGTTTCAAGACACAAGCTGCTAAACAACTATATACCTGTACTGCAGAGCGAAACACAATTTTTCACCTCGCTACAGTGAGAAATAAATAGTACATAAACAATGTCTGACGAACTTTGCTTCGGATTACGTCAAATATATTTATTAAAAAACGAAAAGAAAAGTTACGTACACCGCACTTGCAAGTAGTAACGAAACAGAGGCGCTACCACGAAATTCGAAAATCGAAGTTCGTATCGCATTATCCCTCTCACTCTCGTGTCAAATCATATTAGCGTGAGCGGGACGGCACGAAACGAAGTTCGAATTATGCACTTCGTGGTAGGGCCTCAGCCTAGTTACATAAGTATTTTGTCTAAGGAGTAGGGTATGTGAAAGTAGAGCTTGTAGAGTTAGAAGTTTGGCTCTACACGAGATCTGATAACGTTTTGACAGTGCAAGCTATGTGGTCTCGTTTTGGCAACATTTTACATTAAAATACATATTATTACGTATATCGTTTGACATTATTTTGACGTAATTTGCATCCGTCAGCCGCCCATTACAAATGAAATATTGCATATTAAATATGAGACCACTTGCAGAGTGTCTTACCCTACGCGCATCGCGTTATCAGCGCACACGCCCATCGTAAGCAAACTCATCGCTTGACCGACTCCCGCGCATAACAGATTATTGAACTATCCGCTCATTATCTATCAGTGCTGAAAGACAACACGTTCGTAATTGATATCAACATGAATGAATAGCGTTGAAAATAAATTAAATATTGATATTATACTTGTAAACAAGGTGAAATTTGCGGCATAAACGGCTGTATCTTTTGATTGCGTTGGCTTAGAAGTTTGATTTTTTCTCAGCTCCAAGGGACAGTAGACCTGAGTATTTTATATGTATAAATGTCAGCTTGATACCTCCACGCGTTCCTGTGAAAAAGAGTCTTGAGAGTCAGACCGGACGGACAACAAAGTGATCCTATAAGGGTTCCGTTTTTTCCTTTTGAGGTACGGAACCCTAAAAATGGTACTATCAGCTTAAAAACCTTACTATGTATAATAAATTTTAAAGCAAATAGGAAGTAATTAATAATACTGTCATGTTCATGTTACAGCCTCTCAATTTGGCCAACTCGATTACTTTATTTTTAATAATAATTAGGTACATTAACATGTCTATTATATTTTCAAAGAAACGTTTTTGACCCAAAAATAGTTTTAGATGAGCATTTGCAATCTGTTCATGAGGTACCGAAGCAATATTATGTCAACGATATTACGTTCGGTATTCTGTTCTCCTGTACCTCTACCATGAGTTTACACTAGTTTACAGTGACCGTACTCGCTAGCGACGGCGTAAATGATTTGTATGGAGAATTGTACTTCCGTAAGTGACCGCTAGAGGCGCTGTACAATTCTCCATACAAATAATTTACGCCGTCGCTAGCGAGTACGCTCACGTAAACTAGTGTAAACTCATGGTAGAGGTACTGGAGTACTAACTAAGTAACGAATCGTGACCCACTGTAGTAAGTAACTTTGCATGGGTGCATAGCACCGTATTGTTTGACAAGTAAAATCATTATGACGCTCACTGTACGAACGTGCGCAGTTCCTACATCAGAATAAAAACAATACGTCTGATTGTCATATTGAGTTGTAAGTGAAAATAGCCTTTGATGATTTAAGCCGAACCTACATTGAACCTTAGAGTGGTAGAGGAATTACCTGGTCGACAATACATAAAGTTAAAGTTTATGTAGGATTTCATTACGCGTCGAATAGGTGCCATAATGGGAATCTGTTTTTATGAAAACCTCACGATGATCATAATATTATCAAAGCAAATTTAGAAATAATCTTGACACACAAAACACTTGTACCTATCTAGAGTTCTAGACTGACACTAAAATAATAAATCTTTATTTTAGTTTAGTTTTTTGACACTTTTAAACTTCACATAATTACCATCACTTTGCATGTTATTGATGAAATAATAAGGACAAGCATTAACCTTGTTACCAATGACCTAGTACCTAGCAAATGTTGAAATGGCTTACGTTTTTGGCAGAATTTAGCGACAGTCACTAAGATGTTGATCAAACAACCACCGCTGTATTGGCAGGAATGATAGTACAATTTATTACTATTATTTAAACCACAATAATCTCAACAAGCTCATTTTTGACGTGTCAAAAATTTTGTAACAGTTATCATTTAATTTTTAATGGAGCAAATTCTTTACTTACTACTTACTTTTTATTGCCAACTCGTTTTATTCTAAACTCTACATAATGTTCTGCTCCAACACAATAAATTTCCTGAACTGCTGTCAAATTTCCTAACATTTGATAAATGGGTAATTCATTAACCTTCGTAGTTTGACATAACATTGATGTAGTGGTTAACTAGCGTGTTTAACAAAGGAAAATTAAAGATCCGGTCACGTTTTTACGCTCCATTAGATACTTGACAAGTGTGTAAGTAAGTAGTTGACAATTAGGTGTCCTGTCGTTTGAGTAAAAATCATTCCGGAACTCGCTCGTTTTCCACCTTATGGCACAATAAAATTCGCTGGCTGATGAAAATGGTGTTGATCTTATTTAAGATTTTTATTCCTTACTAACACCTTTGTACCTATAGACCTAGGTCTGAAAATAAAATTATTATTATTATTATTATTATTATTTATATTTTTTTCTTAGGTTAGATTTTTACAATACAAAAAGTAAAATATAAAACTATACATGCAAAACATAAAATCATTATAAAAACCTAACCTAGGGTGCCACTGGCAGCGAGGCGGGGCCTAAGCTATCGGTAGTTAGGGCGACAGAGAGAGGAACCTCCTGACTATCCGCGCAGTGTCCAGGAGTACCGCCTTCTGTAGCTGACCCTTGATCCAGCCATCTAGCGAGAGTCTCTTGAGGTGTTGGTCGAGACTCTTCGCTATCAGACCGTTCGCAGAAACGACTATCGGAACAATGATCATCGAATCAAAAAAAAAAAAAAAAGAAAAACAAAAAAAAAATATTATTATTATTATTATGTATTCATTATTGTTCTACAAAACACTTTAAATGTGGTTGCTTAAGTATGTATTTTAGAAACATCGAAACCCTGTATTTCGCCTACCTCAGTCTTAAGGCGAAAAAAGATCTAGACGTGAGGATGCCAGAGACGCTCGACTAATTTACCCGACATCTCGCGGGTATACGTTAATATATGCTTTTCATAGCAACATTATTGGATTCCCCTGTCAGGGTTCACCAAACTGTCGAAAGCTCTTTTCGAACTGCGATGGGCTGGCACGTGTAACTTATGCCGTCCTACGAATCTAATTTTCTTGTATCGATTTGTTAACATAAATTTGGACAATACATTTATTTTCAAGTATAACAAGCTGCCCATTTATATTTTACCACCACGCACCTTGCGCATGCGCACTCGTTATTGCTACACTAACTTATGAGAATAGAGCCAATTAACATTTTAAAGAATTAATTCAAATCCCATGGAAAACAAGTAGAACAAAGTCGATAGATACTTACACGGAACACTGAACCAATATTTCGTAAGAAAAAAAAAATTTGTTACTTGCATACTTTAGGTACAGTCAACAGCATAAATAAGTGATCATTTCTGTACCTTGTCGTTTTCAATCGTTTGACAATTTTGTATGACATTTCAAACATGACGTTAAAGTGACAAGGTACATAAATGATCACTTATTTATGCTGTTGACCCTACTCCGCGAAATAGAATTTCACAAATAAACAAAATCAGAAAGGCGCTCTTTTCTTGCTGGACCAAAGGTCTATTGTCTATGGTACCTATTTTTACGGCACCTAAATAGTAGATTGTACACCAAGGGGATAAAGCACTGCATTATGTCACGGGCGCGATATTGTTCTTAAGTACGTCATCTTCGAAAGCCCGGTTTGTCAATGAAGTAATCAAGGTGTCAAGTCAAAAGTGGATATGGGCATGACCTCCATGTTTTTCTAAAACAGAAGTGATAGTTGTTTCATACATATGTTTTAAACGCATGACACTGATTATTATTTGAAACGATTTGAATGAAAAGTGGCGTAATCACCTGGGGCTTCATGTTCCCGTTACTCGTATATGCAATGCTTTCATTTGAGATTCAGGGAGGGGGCTTGGTTCTTAGGCCGTACTAGGTCAAGGCACCAAAACCCACAACACATGAATAAACAAACGGAACAGAATAAAAGCTTCCATACAGAGCTCGAAATTCTTACCTATTATCATAGGGTTGTCACTGGATAAAAAAAAATTAAAAATCAAAATATTTTATTCAAACAAGTACTTAACTATCTAATATCTGTATATCTATCTACAAACACTACCTACAATAATAGGTAGGCATCTTTAAAAACAACCGGACACCCGAACTATGTAGCTAAACGCTAAACGGTCGCGTCGTCGCTGGCGGCACACCTGAACTTTGTCTACTCACTGAGCTAGTTCAAACCGGTTTGTCTCCGACCGGGCGCCGGTGCACGCCCCCCCCCCCGTCCTGTCTGTGACAGGTCACGCACACACGCACACATATGTTGTGCGTGTAGTAGTGTAATGCGTGGCCAGCGTTGTTTGAAGCTTTTATTCTGTTCCATTTATTTATTCATGTGCCCACAATGTGCTCTCACCACGAAAACCGGTTCGTTACATACTTATTATTATTTATTGCGTTTGACGTAACGTATCATTATGATTTGAAAAAAAGCGCCTACTTCACAAATCGACAATATATGCAAATTATTGATACGCTTTACTAGTTTAAAACTATTTATCTGCCGCCTTTATTAAGTGACGTGCATTCTTAAGTTGTATTATGTAAACAAAAAGCGTTCGTGTGCGAATCGGATCCGTACGTGAAATACAATTTTTTAAAAACAGTTCAGTAAAACATCTCAAACTTATCAGTGATCAGCCGAACAGCATACGCTTGCGTTGCCTAGCAACCTGCTGGCTGACGCGCGTTGCCAAGCAACCGTTGCTGGAGTTAAAAAAAAATGAAAAAAACCTTATTTGTATAACGACCCCCTTTAATTTTTAACTTTATTTTATTTTTGGTATTATGTTGTTATAGCGACAGTAATACATAATCGGTGAAAATTGAAATTGTGCAACGTGTCAGGATTTACTTCCTAATGGCCGTTGACTATAGGTAATTAATATTTATTTTATCAGTACTTACGTAGACTGAAATACTTTTTAGGGTTTCATACTCAAAGGGTGTCAACGGGACCTTATTACTCAGACTCCGCTGTCTGTCTGTCTGTCCGTCCGTCTGTCACAGGGCTCTATTTCTTGAACCGTAATAGACACGTGTAATTTTACATGCTATACCAGCAAATACTAAAAATAAAATAAAGTTAAAAATTAAAGGGGGTCGTTGTAACAACAAACGTCTTTTTCGGCGTTTTTAACTGCGGCACTGGTTGCTAGGCGACAGCTGACAGTTGCTAGGCAACGAGCGATTAACAGCCATATTAGCCATGGCCGCGCGCATACGCGCGAGCGACCGTATGCCTGGGGGCTACTACGAAACTAGATTTTTGAACTTCATATTATGCCATTCCTTTCACTCTTATGTTTAGTACCTACACTATAGCGCGAATGTAACGGCACGGTGCAAAGTTCGAAAATCGTATTTCGTGGTATAAACCTGCTTGTATGTTTTTCGAAAACCGACCTATAATGTTGCAATTTTAGTGCTTACAATTCGGCGATTCTTTACTGAATTGTTTTTAAAATATTGGACGGAGCTACGGAACCGTCCCTGTACGAGTCCTGCTCGCACTTGACCGGGTTTTAAATATTTGGAAAGCAAATACTATTCTTGATTATTTAGTTCTAACTTTCTATTTTTTATGCTGTTCAAACGCTAATTCCCTGTGAGATTCAGACAAATTAGTAAAAGGTAAGCCGTGGTGGCCTAGTGGTTCGACCTATGGCCCCTCAAGAAGAGGGTCGTGGGTTCAAATCCCGGCTCGCACCTCTGAGTTTTTCGGAATTTATGTGCGAAATTACATTTGTAATTTACCATGAGCTTTACGGTGAAGGATAACATCGTGAGGAAACCTGTATACGCCTGCGAAGAAGTTCAATGGTGTGCGTGAAGTTCCCAATCCGCACGGGGCCCGCGTGGGAACTACGGCCCAAGCCCTCACATTCTGAGAGGAGGCCTGTACCCTGCAGTGGGACGTATACACCGTGAAATTTTAGTGGTTGTTTTCCCGAAACGAGGTTATTTAGTATCGATTGTAAAATCGATTTATAATTACTATTTTGACTAGAGTCAAAAATCCAATAGTGAAAAACGAAAGTCGAAAATGACCGCAAACCAATAGTAACGCTTCGTTGGTACCTAACCTATCGTACGATCGTACGCTACTTGTACCAACGAAGCGTTACTATTGGTTTGCGGTCATTTTCAACTTTCGTTTTTCACAAATGGATTTTTGACTCTAGTCAAAATAGTAATTATAAATCGGTTGTACAATCGAAGGGTGAATTTTCGAAGCGACTTTTTTGGACGTCCCAAGTCAATTAAAAAAAAACCACACAAAAAATGATTACCACACAATTTTATATACATTGTACACAATACAATACAATGAGTTTTAACATTACAAACATTGTTGACTTCAATTAAGACTGCATAAAAAATATCCAAATCTTAGAAACACTAACTGCAGTAAGTCTGTGAGGCCTGTCCCACACGCGGTTTTGTTGAATCAATTGATCATAACTTTGTGTCTAGGGGCCATTTTTCGACTAAATATATATCAAAATGAAGCTAATTACATAACGCATTCGATTATAACTTTTTTATACTAAATACAATGTTATTTAAAAATAGGTTGGCCATTTTGTGTTCGTCCCACCTCTAGCTACCAATATTACCTTGCACAAATACCTGCTAATATCTCATTGGTGAAGGATCATATCGCCATGTTCACATTTACAATCGAAACTAAATCACCTCGTTTCGGGAAAACAACCACTAAAATTTCACGGTGTATAGGCTGGGATGATGATGATGATGATTCGGCGATTCTTTATTGAATTGTTTTTAAAATATTGGACGGAGCTACGGAACCGTCCCTGTACGAGTCCTGCGCGCACTTGACCGGTTTTTAAAGATTTGGAAAGCAAATACTATTCTTGATTATTTAGTCTAACTTTCTATTTTTTATGCTGTTCAAACGCTAATTCCCTGTGAGATTCAGACAAATTAGTAAATAATATTCAATGGATTTGTTACCGTTAGTAACGAGAAAATAACCAAGTCAATGAAGTAATTTTGTACTTATACATGTACCAATTTAATTACGAAGGAAATAACGCAATATTTAATAGTTTTGAACTAGCGATAATTTCAAATTAACGAGCCACAATTAACATATTACCATTAGCATAGAATTTGGTATAACTATTTAAGCGGAAGCTTTGTAAACAAATATTTAGGAAGGCGTTAGCTGTACGGTATTAATAAAACCTAGCAACTTAATAAATCATTATAACAGTACCGTGACTGACTGACTAATAAACAATGCATAGCTAGTAATAAAAAGATAACTTTCGTTTGCATTTTGTTTGATTCTAAAAATCGGTCACTAAGGGCCAATTCACACAGAGATGCGATGCAAGCCTGCGTGTTCCGTTGAAAGAAAACATCATATATGAGTATTCGTTGACGCATTCTCCCAATCTCATTCATTCATTCATTGGCCTAGCGGTTTGACCTATGGCCTCTCAAGCAGAGGGTCGTGAGTTCCAATCCAGGCTCGCACCTCTGAAATTTTCGGAATTTATGTGCGTAATTATATTTTAAATTTACCGTGAGCTTTACGGTGAAGGAAAAACATCGTTAGGAGACTTGTACACACTTGAGAAGAAATTCAATAGTGTGTTTGAAGTTTCTAATCCGCACTGGGCCCGCCTGGGAACAACGGCCCAAGCCCTCTCATTCTGAGAGGAGGCCTGTGCCCTGCAGTGAGACGTATATTGGCTGGATTAGTGACGATGATGCATAATATAAAATAAAATAATAATAAAAGTGATAATTTTGTGATTCTATTTTCTTATTTTTCCAGAATTGGTATAACTTGACCTATCGCCCGGTATCAAGTTGTCATTGAGTTTAGGGATACCCTATATATAGCGTCGCGTCGCGTAGTGTCTCAGTGTAAATTGACCGTAATAGAAATGTACAATAAATAACCATAACTTAGGCTAGGTACTTTTTATCCCGAGAAAACCCAAGTTCTCGCTGGAAGCAGACAGTATTACAACGAAGTAACAGCTAGTATCGAAAACAAACCCCAGTCAGAGCCACATTATGCGGGCGTGGGCAGGCCCTCGTTTTAACCCAATTATGTATGTAAAATATTGGTTACCAATTTGATCTCAGGTTGGGCCTTTGCTTAGTCATCTTACTTGCCCAACTACTTATTTACCAGACCTTATTTAAGCAGAGGACCGATCTGTTTGGCGAGCCATGAGGCAGGCCTATGTTCAGTTCAGCAGTGGAGATCTTTCGGCTGAACTGATGATAATGATGACCTTATTTAAGTCATTATGGTATTCGAGCGTTAGTTAGAACCGGCAAAAGATTCCGTTGCAGTTTCCAATTAACTACTGGAAGTATAGGACCTCTAATAAATAACCGAAAAGCCCATACAAATCTACGGCTGATTCGAAGAAAGTGTGACCAAGAACGTGAGACGGTTGAAACGCTCGAACAGTGACCCATTTACACTCAAGGAAAAAAAAACGGGTTTAATATTGAAGGTCAACATTAATGCACGATTACCACTGAGACACCTGATTTCGTCTTATCTCTTCGAGAGAAGTTACGATATAGTATAATATGAAAGGCCTAGATGGCTTGACCGTGAGTCAACTATGAACAAATGCTCATTCCAAAGTTACTCCGCATTTACTTTACATTATGCTTATTGTATGCGTGTAATCTCAGCACATACCATGCCGCGATGGCTTAAGAACCAATATTTAACTGCCCTACGAATGAATGTACTCATTAATGTAGTTAGTTATGCTCCTTCCCACATGGAACCAACAACAAAGCTGGTGCAGCTTGTGAAGCGGCTGAAAAGGCTAAAGCATGCAAATAAAGGGGTCTAGGCTCCGAATAAAATTTTGTCTTATTCGGTATCGAGACCCTAGGTCCGTGGGCTCCTAGCGCTATAAGGCTTTTTAAGGAAATAACAAAAAGGTTAGTCGACATCACAGAAGACCGCAGAGCTGACAGCTACCTCGGACAAAGAATTAGTTTAGCTATTCAAAGGGGGAACGCTGCGAGTATCTTCGGAACCTTTCCTAAAGGGACTCTCTTTCATAATATATTTTAGTTATTATTATATTTCTTAAGGTTTTTAGTTTTAGGTTAATTGTTCTTATAAAGTGTTTATTTATGTAAATTAAGGTTTGTTAGTAATGCTTTAAGCGCATTGTTGTCGCAAAAGCACTGGTATGAACGAGTGCTTTCCATGTCTTCCATATTTAAACCAAAAGGGCTTGTTTCAAAATGGCGCTAATAAACTGAGGTTTCAAGGTTTCCTTTATTAAGATGATGGCGGTCTTTTCGCCATGTTATCTTGCAGTGCTGGATAATTTAACTAATTCATATTTTCTAAGATATAGATTCAGGTTTTATCATTAGATAAAGGAAGTAACAATCCGAAAATGTCAAACAAAATTACTTCAAAACGCTGGAATAATGCATGAGTTTGTATGAGTCCGGCAAGCTTTTGGTAGAATGTCAAATATAAGGCCTAATAATTTCGACCTTCATTTAGTAAATACTTGAAAGCCGTGGACATTGGCATATATGCGTATAAGTAAACATTGATTAATTTACTACAACCTTATCTGTGTTTTATCAACAACGTAATGATGGAGGAAGTATTTTACGACAAACGGAACCGGTAGTCTAATCACCACTGGGCGTTGAGGTTAATGAAATGAACTAATGCAATGCGTACGAAAAGCAGCCTTGAGAAGTGACTATAAGTAACGAACCCACAACGGTGTTTATGTAACTAATTTTAAGTATAGTACGAATTTTTTGAGGTGTCCCAATCTCGTTAAGAGGCCAACTTTCGAATAAAGCCATTGTATTTTATTATGTCCTCAAGTGAATAATCCTCAGTTTAAAATGAACGTAAATATAAGATATAAATAGCTCATTGAAATAACGACTTTTTTATTCACACTAGAGAGTTCATTTTAATTGAAATTTTGTTTGTTTTGGTTGTTTTGGCTGCATGTCTACGATGCATTTTTGAAAAATATTATCTGCCAACTAAGTTTCATTGAAAATGAACTCTCTACTGTAAATAATAAAGTCGCTATTTCAATGATATTTATATTTTTGTGTTCATTTTAAACTGAGGATTGTGCACTTGAGGACATAATAGAATACAATGGCTTTGTTCGAAATATGGGCTGCTAGCGAGATCGGGACACCTCAAAAAATTCGTACTATACACTTACTTCTATAACAACATTGTTGGAGAGACTGTGCATTACATAATGACTACGTGCCGATTCAGAACGCCCAGCTTCGTGTATCCCCGGAATTGAATTTGACAGTTGTTAGGATTCCATAGCCAAAATAGTAAAAAAATCAATACAGTTTCGACACGTCCGTCTGTCCGTGGCTTAGCTAGATAACACTAGAATGAGAGATAGATAAAACTAGAATGCTGAGATTTGGCATTAGTATTATAATATATGGGCCCGTATCTGAATTTCGAAAGTTAACGATTATTTAACGTTACGGTTTCGGAAAAAACCTTTCGATATATACATATGTAACCCATTAAATATTTTAATACATTCGATATATTTCCTTTCGATATTCAGAACAGTGCCCGTATTTCATGTTACCACGCCGACAATCCTACACATCAAGTGGAGTTGTCAAGACATTTTTTTTAGTTTTAGGGATCCATTTGCGAAACATAAAACTTTAGCCCCATATTTGTAGGTACGGAGCCCTACACTGTGTTTGGCCCTAGGTGCACTTGGCCGGTTCTTATTGGCATTCATCATAGGCAAGTTAGGAATTTTAGCTCCATGGACGGTCAGTAATAATATTAGTACATACATTTTTTGACGACCGCTTTAGCCAAGTTGGTAGTGACCCTGCTTACGAAGCAAGAGGTCCTGGGTTCAACTCCCGGTAAGGGCATTTATTTGTGTGATGAGCACGAATATTTGTTCCTGAGTCATGGATGTTTTCTATGTCTTTAAGTATTTATTTATCTATATAAGTATGTTTATCGTCGTCTAGTCCCATTGTACAAGCTTTGCTTAGTTTGGGACTAGGTCGATTTCTGTAAGATTGTCCCCTAATATTTATTTATTTTTATTTATTTATTGTAATAATTGACTATCTAGCGTACTTAAATAATAAAGATCAGTGGTATAAACAGCTCGTGGAAACCACCTACTCTGAATTTTAAATAAAGAAAGAAAGAAAGAAAGAAGACATTTATTCACTTTTACAAGACACACAAATACAAGAAAGTACACACAAATTCATACAAATAAACAAAGTTCACAAAACAACGAAGTAATAAATACACAGATCTGCATGTGTGTCCATGCAAAAGTGAAACGGTCGCTGACTCAGCATTATGCTGAGGCGTTAGACGCCTGCAGCGCTGATTTTCTGCCAGAACCGTCTGTGACTCACGGAACGATACACAAATATACTATATAAACTACTTATTAAAAAGATAAATTAATAAAATGATAATGAATTAACAAATAATTTAGATTTATTATTGCGTAGCATAATATGTAAATAAATAAATACAATAAAGAAAAAGTAAACTGCGAAAACATAACCCTGTAAAACAACAGGTTGGCATATAAAGTGCTGGTTTTATAGGTAGGATTTTTGGAGCGTTAATAAGTGATCCTTCAGCTTGCGCTTGAAGGTGTACCTACTAGACGCTCCTTGGATAGGGGGAGGAATATCATTCCAGCACTTGGACGCCGCGAACTTAAAACTTCCGCGAAATGCCGCGGTCCGGTGTTTAGGCACAAGAACCATAGCACTCCTGCGCTCACTCTTCGACCAAACAATTTTATTGAAGAGGTACAACGGTGTCCTGTAGCGTCTCACACCGAACAGCAAAGTGGCGAGGTGCATGCGCCTGCGTGCAGGCATGTTCAGCAAGTTAGCGGCGTTCAGGTACGGAGTGATGTGGGACCGGGGAGGGACACGGAAACAAAAACGAGCGCATGCGTTTTGCACTCGCTGTAAAAGCCTCTTGGAACGACCAACAATGCAGCCGTCATGAACAATATCACAATAGTTTAATCTGGACAATATAAGCGATTCACAAAGGTTAACACGCAAATCAACACTAAGGTAATCGCGTATACTGTACAGAACCTTGAGGCGGTAGAAGCAGTTACTCACAACTTTTAGGATGTGGTTCTCAAAGCTCAGCTTGCCGTCCATAAGTAGACCAAGGTTATTGGCTTCTACCATCCGTTCTATTGGTTTACCCATAACGGCAACATCCCCGGTAGTCAGAGCATCAATAGTATTCCGAATTTGATGCCTCGATCCAAAAACTATATACTTCGACTTGCCGGGGTTGAGGACTAAACAGTTCCTCTCCGATCAAGCTGAAATACGATCGAGATCTGCATTGATGGCGTCTACAGCAATGGAAGTTTCTGACGGCGCGCAGGAGACGTACAGCTGCAGATCGTCCGCGTAGAGATGGTATCCACAAATGACACAGATTTATTTATTTATTTCCGATTTAAAGATGAAGCTACCGTGAGACTCACTCATAGTCCAAGAATACTGACTGTACGTGTACTCAACATGTTTTGGGCTAATCAGTAGCCATGTCGAGTTAAACTCGTTTAAAGATGTGAGTAATCCTTATACTTTTTAACCCCCGATACAGAAAGAGGGGTGTTATAAGTTTGACCGCTATGTGTGTGTGTCTGTATGTCTGTCTGTGGCATCCTAGCTCTTAAGCGGGTGAACCGATTTGAATGCTGTTTTTTTATTAGGAAGCAGGTTTCTTGGCAATGGTTCTTAGATATGTTTCATCAAAATCGGTTTAGCGGTTCTAAAGTTATCAGCTCTTTTGTCAGCAGCGGAAGGGATCTTAGACGCACAATGGGCATTTACTTTATGTTCAAACATACGTATGACATAATTGCGTTGGGGGTTTTTAATTTTTTTAATTTATAGTTATATTTACTATGTATTTATTTCCGGTTATGGGATAGTAAAATTCTTTGTTGCCAGTCGTACAAATCAACGGATTTTAAATACTTTCAAGCACTTTTAGGTGACCATTACTGTACCGTTCCTGCTAAATTAAACATAACTAACAAAGGCCCAAAGGAGGAGAAAGAACCGGGAGCTGGAAGACCTGGTGTCTGAGCCCAATTTAATTGGAGAAGCCAAGGCGGCGAGACTGCGCTGGCTCGGCCACCTAGAGAGGATGGGAGAGGATCGGGCAGTGAAGAGAGCGTATATGGGGCGACCAAGCGGAAAACGTCCGGTGGGTCGCCCTAGATACCGCTGGTTGGACGAAGTGCAGAAAGACGTAACCGCCCTCGGCGCAGCCAATTGGCGCGAGGGGGTGCAAAATAGGGAAGAGTGACGCTCTCTGGTGTCGGAGGCCAAGATCCTCTTTGGGTCGCTGAGCCAGTGTAGTAAGTAAGTAAAGTAAGTAACAAAGGCCCACATGCAATGGCTACAAGAATTTTTAATAAGATTCCTAAGTGTGAGTATATCGCAAGAAGAAAACTATACAACTTTTGTAAATAAACTTAAAGCCTATCCCATAGAAAAATCCCCATATTCTCTACAGGAGTTCATGGAATAGTGAATTCTTTGGGATTCACACTTATTGAATGACATATAACAATGTAATACTTGTATACAAATGTGTTTAATAACAATAGATACTTATAAATATAGGAATGTTGCTACGCCATAGTAAGGTCCATGTTTGTACTGGCTAGAATAGGGATGTTGACACCATTAAAAAATAATTCGAAGACACGACTCCAGTAAAAAACGCTTTATTTTAGCCCTAAAACCCAGATTAATTTTCGATTAACTGCAAAATTAGATTTTTTGTTGCTTTAAAACAAATAAATAGTTAGTTAATTGAGTATGCGAACAAGTGACGTCATATGTTGCTATTGCCATTCAAACTCTATGGGAGAAATGTGTTTTGACAGCTCATAAAAAGTACGTCAGTTGATTGGTGGTGTCAACATCCCTATTAAGAACATCTTGTAAATACCATGGTTGCAATGAATAAATGAGTATGAGTAAGAGTACCTTATCACAACGTGACGTTAGGTTTAAGGTACACGAAAAGTTCAGTTGAGGATCTCGGCGATCAATATATTGCTTTAAATTACCCTGCTTTTGTGGTCCACTGCTGCGTGTCTCTCCTTTTTTGCTTCACTCTCCCCTATTAAACGCGAGCTCCTGCCATCCCACGTGATAAATACTTATCTAGGTCGTCCCTCCATCTCCGCTTTGGTCTGCCTATATTACGATGTCCATCCCTATAGGGATCCATTCCGTGGCAACTATAACCCAACGTTCTGGGTTCGTTCGACAGACGTGTCCAGCCCAGGCCCACTTTAACTTGCCTGTCTTTACGCCCACGTCAGCAATACGAGTTGTTGAGCGCATTCTACATATAAATATGTAACAGATTATTAATTGACACCACCAATCAATCAACATCATTTTTGAGAGTCGTTAAAATGCGATTTCCCCATAGATTGTGTTCAGTAATACTGAACGTTGACGACACTTGTCAGCCAATTTGAATGTTTCAAAGCTATACGTAAAACAAATTTTACAGTTCATTAAAATTAATCCGTCGTTTTGGATTAGAATTATATGCTTTAGAATTATGGGTTAATGCTATCAAATATTCCGTTTTTGAGCAAGTGCAAGTGGAACGTTGTCATAATAACATTATAATTGCTTTTGGAAGTCTACCAGCACAGATTGGAGATGATAACATGACAGTGTTCTATTGTGATTGTGACCCAACCCAATTGATTTATGTAGAGATTGTTTGACATATTTTTTTGGTAATATCGCGAATATCAATACTTTTGTGTTCTATCGCAGAAAACCAATTACTTAAAGCAATTTTAATGACACTTAATAATTACATTCGATTTCTAATTAGCCAATTTTATACCGTCAAATTAATAAAACTGACAACACTAGCTTTAAGCTAATTCTTAATGTAATCATAATTTAGACCGTATTTTTCGGACTAAAATAAAAACCTGCTTTTATATTACTGATTTGAATAATTAATAAATAGCTTACAGATGGATCCTAAGTGGTAAAGTTGCACAATGCTGTATATTCATGAGAACTTTTTCCAGTTCCTATTGAATATTCTGAATTAGTAATCGATGTTCCCTTGTCATCAGGTCAGGATCTGATTATGAGCTCTTTGTGAAATCGAGGGAATTTTCCTAATATTACAAGAACACCTATAGGGGTTTGGGTATTTTTTTTAGTGTAATTCAGGAGCTAAACGCCGTTTGACGGTTGTTAGCTTTACATTCTATCAGTATGACATGACTTTTCACCCGACTGTCAAAGGAGGGCTATGTTTTTCAAGCGTATGTATTTATGTGTGTATGTATCATTCTTTGGCACGCCCTGCAGCCTAAACGGCTCAATGGATTTTGAAGTGTGAGGTGTCTATAGATTCGTCTCAGTTCCGAGAGTGACATAGGGATATTTTCCTAGAATTCTAACGGGAACGGGAATCATACAGGAGGGTTTTTTCATCTAGTTTGAAATTAAAGTTATTTAAATGTAGGTACTATTAGTATCTGGTCTAAATATCATTTTATGCGTCGCCGGTAATTTTTAATAGAACTCAGCATCTCACACAATAATCCAGAAAAAAGTAATCTCGGACATTGTAATGAAAATCTTGAGCCGGTAATTTAATTTATCAATGGTCTAATAAGCTGATCTCGCGGTTTCATGATAATCAGTAACGTAGACCGCATTGCGGGTCACCAATGCGCCGACGCAGCTACTCGAGCGTACTACACGTGCACGCATCGCGGTATCATAGCTTTATAAAGTCATAGATATGAAGCTAGTTTTTCTGATTAAATGTAAATATATCACTCTTGTTTTATTTTCACAAAAAGTCATTGATAGGAACTTTTCAAACTATAAAATTGTCTTGGCCGATGTTTCTTGAGAAATCGTGATGGATGTTTCCTGAGAGCACAAGTTGTTCTTGCTTTAATGATTCAAATTATATTTTGATTTCTTCTGTTCCTTTCCTAATATAAAATTTTGTTATGATTTGCCACTTTGGCTGATGGGGATTTGACTTCGATCCTCGAAACGATTTCCAACAAATACCGACTTGTGAGCTTGCTGATTTAGATGGAAAATTGCTCTATTGAAATTCGTTGAGCCACAAACATTCGGACAGAAACACCATAAACCTTTTTTTTACTTGAATAATTACTAGCGACCCTCCCCAGCTTCAACCGGGTGCAATTATACATATAAACCTTCCTCTTGAATCACTCTATCTATTAAAAAAACCACATCAAAATCCGTTGCGTAGTTTTAAAGATCTAAGCATACATAGGGACACACAGACAGCGGGAAGCGACTTTGTTTTTATACTATGTAGTGATTAGAAATATCTTCATCTGTTTTCAATTTTCGACAACACGTAGTTAAGTAAATAGGTATATTAGAGAAATCTGTATCACCTAACAGGATAAAGTCGATAAATTATTTGGTAAATGTAAAACGTACGTAATGTAAACGTACTAATGCTCGACACCTAACGCCCATTAGCTGACTAGAAAACTAACTTGTTAACAGTTAGTAATAAGAAAACAATTATTTCTATATGATAAAAAAGATATTAAAAAATAATCCAAAGAACTGGTGCTTCCGCGACAGCAAATTTATGTACTCTTATTAAATTACAATCTAAACGGTACCTAACTATTAATATTAGCAAGCTGAAATAAGCTCATGCGTTTATTAGAACCGGTAACCAAAACGTCACATGATTTATTGCATTTCTCACCGGATATATATTATTTTTATTATGTATCATAATACATAATAAAAATAATATATATCCTTCTTTAAGTGGAGTAAGGCAATCTTAAAAAGAAAAAGGAAACCCGTCTCTCTGTCAAGGCAGTGTCTCAGGGACGCGTAGAGATATGAAGTCGAAATTAATATCTATTTTATAAATATGTTTTCAAAAAAATAGTGGTAATCAAAACTCATGAGGTACTTTTAGTTTACATGGAATTATGAAAGAATGATGATCAAATTGGCTTGCATATCAAATACGAACCCCATACATACCAAGTAAAGTCTATTTATTTAAGTTTAATTTTCTGAGATGGAAATCAACCTCAAAAACCCCGAAGAAGCGAGTTGTCAGCCCTCAAATATGAGAGCTTACAAGTCTTTATTTTTGTTTTTTGAGTGATTTGAGTACTTCGGTTCTTACACACTTTCACAGTCTAATCATCTTAATAACAATTACAGCAAATGGTAGGATCGATAAGTCTATACGTTATAATTCTGTTTGTTGATCAGGCTGGGTTCCATACATTATCTGCCCATCATTCTTTGGCAAAAAGTAGCACAAGTAAAGGAACAATCTGGAAATCTTTAATCCTCAAAAAATATTTGTTTTTTTTTTCATATCACTATTGACGAAACGACTGACGATGAAAAGTTGTTCAAATATGTATAAAAAGCAATTATTTGATGATTATGTGATTAGAAAAAAAAAGATAATATATGATAATATATTACAATTAATTACATTATCTTATTTTGATTGCGTCCGTGCCTTCTGATATTAAACAAGAACTCTCTACCGGTTCTTATGTCTACTTTCTGTTTCTTCGCAACATTTAGTGGTAGGAGAGGGTGGAGCCAAAGTTTTATATCGATAGGGTTAGTAGACAAACTCAGTTTATCACAGACTGGCGCGCTTACCATATCGTTGGATGCCAGTTCTTGATATGTACGTAAACTAATAACGTTGGATCAGCGATTGGTTATGCCTGAGTAACTTCGAACGTTGGATCAAAGTGTAGTGTATAATGCATACCCAAAGTCGTGACTGACTCACGACTCTTAAGTTGAGAGTAAAGGATCGTGTTTACCGTTTATGTATGGAACGGATTAAGAAAAAAACTTTTTTCGAGTGTATTTACAGTCGGCAGCTTACTTTGCGACTTCGTGCGGCCTACAACCACTACATCTAAAACTACAACTTAACAGCCTAGTCCCTTATTAGAATTGTGCCAAGAATTAGGTCGTCACAATAAGTGGGACTTATTCTAAGTCGCTACACTCTTGACTGAGTGGTTCATAGTCGGCGGTTGCGACTAACGACTTCATAACGACTTTCTTGGGGAAATAAGAGGGACAATTCTGACTTATTAATTATATTCCACGTGAAAAATAATCCTGTTATGCTACTTTAAAAACTTCTTTTATAAATTGATATTATCTGTCTAGTAATAGTCTTTTACCCCTTCTACTTGTAAATATTAGCTCGTTGGTGCCCGAACATTTTCTGCGACGGAAAAGAATCTAACTTGTTTTTTTTTATGTTTTATTTTAGTCAAAGGCAAAAACCAAACTATCCCGATCGCTCATTTAACTCGTTGCTTCGTCAGCACTGAAACAGAGCTCTCTTTTGCAGATCGAAAATGTCGCTGAATTTTGTGTTACTGTGCACATTGGTGTCGCTCGCGTCAGCGACAGTGAGGCTGCAAGAACTATATGCGTGGAATGTTCTGGACTGGGACTACCCTGACCAGTACAGTAGACAGCAGGCCATACAGTCTGGAGCGCTGATACCAGAGAACGCACTGCCAGTAGGCATTGAGAGATGGAGGAACAAGCTGTTCGTCAGTGTTCCCAGGTGGAAAGCAGGTATGTTTTTTATATATTGTCTTATTAACATTATAAACGCGAAAGTTTGGATGGATGGATGTTTGGATGTTTGTTACTCTTTCACGCTAAAACGGTGAAACGGATCCTGATGAAATTTGACACACAGATAGTTTATATCCTGGATGAACAGGATACTTTTTATCCCATATAATTGCATAGTTCCCGCGGGATATCCATAGACAAATTCTTCGCAGGCGGAGTCGCGCGCAACACAATGGTGTACGGTCAAGTGCAAAAATAAGTATCGATTTAATCCTCCCATCGTTATTACCTATACCTTAATTCGGCGACATAACAGCTGTGAAATGAAATGAAATGAAATGAAATGAAATGAAATGAAATTAATTTATTTTGCTGGAACATACACAGGTGTTATTAATATAGTCATGTAGTTGGATACAGTTACATGAATGCATGCTCCGCCACAATATGGCACGCAAAAGTCTTATTCTATCAGCCTAGTTTGGGGCCCACTGGATCCTGATTATGTAAACATACATATGTATGGGACATATTTATGAGCAAGTTGTGTGCACCCATATTTTTATACTTGACTGTACAATACAATACAATACAATGACGCTATATTGTCCAGCACAAAGAAAACAATACAGAAAAACAAGTACACGGAAAAAATAGATATAAAGCTATTTATGTAGTAGCTAGTTATGTAGTTATAAAGCTGCCAAATATATATGCCTATACGTACCTATTTGTACGCATGCACAGACTCGCATACTGAGCATGCGTACAAGTTTGAAAAGTAGCAAAAAAAAATACGTCATTTGATTTTATTAGCAGAAAATTTGCTCAACGAAATCTAAGATTTAAATATCCTTTTGAAAAACTTTTTCGTATTTATAAATAATGAATAAATGTATCGTTAAAATTTTTGTGATTCTCATAACTAATATTTTTCGGGACTTAATCACGAACTACTTACCTAATTGCTGAAATAGGGATGTTTCCTAGGTAAAAAAATAATAATTCTTATTAGTCCGTATTTTACATTATCAAAAAATATTAGACACGTAATTTTTCTTTTGACAATTAAACAAAAAATTACGAAGGTATGGCGCGTTGAAGTTCCGCGTGACGAGGCGTGACGTCACTTGTTCCTAAAACGCTCATACAAAGTGTAGGAACAAGTGACGTCACGCGAAACTTCAACGCGCCATATCTTCGTATTTTTTTGTTTAATTGACAAAATAAAAAATACGTGTCCAATATTTTTTGATAATCTAAAAGACTGACTAGTTAGGAAAGTAGCCTATTACCTCGACGTTTCATTACTCGTGGCCACGGGCGCTGCAATGCGATCGACTCTAGCTACTTTTTTTGAGAATTAGGTAGTTTCCGGGTTTTCTTACTCAGAATGAAGGAGCGCTATTGATTTTTATGATAAAAAAATGTGGTTAGTCTTCCATACGTCTCCAAATTTTCTCAAAAATGCCCCTTTTTAGGGTTCCGTACCTCAAAAAGAAAAACGGATCTCTTTGCTATCCGTCCGTCCGTCCGTCCGTTCGTCTGTCTGTCAAGACCCTTTATCTCGTAAACTAGTGGAGGGGGGGGTATCGAGTTGAATTTGCAACCATATAGGGTAAGTCCAGGATAGATGCCCCACGTTTTGAAATAGCTTTATAATTCAAAAACTAAACAAATTATAGCATTGCGTCCAATGCGTATGATAACTATGGTCCTTAATCTATTATTTTACTGTACTTGTTTTAATATAAATCGTATGGATTTTGTGTAAATCGTACTTTTGTAGACCCCTTATAAATGGGATAGGTGCCTACCGTAGGGGGATAGACGACTCGTCGCAAAAATGCGTCACAGGATAGATGCCCTTTGAAATTAAACAAGTTAAATAAAAGTTATCAGTCTTTTATATTCATTGAAAATTCGCCTAGAATCCTAGTAGGTACTAGATGTTTTACTGAAACAAATTATAAAAGCTTAATCAATTCCATATAAAATGTGATTTTGTTTCTATTTGCAAATAAAGAAAAAACTTCACTAAATACCAATCAATATGTACAGTCAGCGTCAAATAGTTCGTGACACCCAAAGTGGCCAAAAAGTTAGCAACACGGCCTTATTCCAACTGTAATAAAGACGTCTTGCGAACTATTTGACTACTTTGGGTGTCACAAACTATTTGACGCTGACTGTACCTACATTACATAACTACCTAGCTAGGATCAATTGTTTTTCATTTTTGGCAAAACGTCGTCTGTAGTGTTATAGACGGTATTCCATATGTTCAGGCTTCTTCATTGACTCCTTTTTCTCCCTTCTTCATTTCCTCGAAGGCTCCTAGCAAGCTTTCTTCAGACCAGGCGACGTTACGCTGGACTACGAGGGCGTTTTCTCTCATATTTACAAGGCATTTCGATCCTCTGCAACATAAAAATTCTTTGAAACAAGTTGAGGATAGATGCCCTTAGGGGCATCTATAGCGATCAAAAACGGGGCAACTAAACTTTTCGCAGAGGATAGATGCCCTTTTCGATAAAAAATCAAGTAATGATAAAATCACTATAAAATATACTAATACATGCAGTCTAAACTTCAGTGCAACTAAATGAGTTAGCTAAAAGCGAAAATTATAAGCCAGTCTAAAGTTATTCAAAAACAAATACTTACGAATATAATTTTCACGCTCTGCGAGGTCTCGCCGCGGAAGATTTTGGCACTCATGGACTAAACGCTTTCGCTCTTGCTCATGATAGCAGCATCCCAGAGGTTTGCAGGGAGGGGGCTTGCTATTATTTAGTGGAATTTTGGTCCCACAGCCTTGCAACTAGTAGAAATTGAAATCGAGGCATCTATCCCACTGGGGCATCTATCCTGGAATTACCCTACAACCCATCCCTTGAAACTGTAAGGAAACTGAAAAAAAATTTCATTTTAAAAAGTGAATGATACACGTCAAATCGAAAATTACCTTCTATTAGGTAAAAGATAAAAATTACATAAATATTTTGCTAAATAACTGCTAGCAGTAAGCACAATCTGCGGTAGAGCAATATCAGACAGTCATCCCATCAAAAAAGATTAGGTAATATAAACTAATCGCACAAGACAAGTAACAACACAAGACAAAGACAGGTACAAGATGGAGCGATGACCTGGTTAAGGTTGTGGAAACGCGTTGGATGCGGATGGCGCAGGACCGATCTGTTTGGCGAGCTTGGGGGAGGCCTATGTTCAGCAGTGGACGTCTTTCGGCTGAAATGATAATGATGATGCCCTAGTAACGCAGCAGCCAAGATCTAATTTTATAAATTTTCTAGTGCAAACCATGAATTCATCTCCTAAAAAAACCGGCCAAGTGCGAGTCGGACTCGTGCACGAAAGGGTTCCGTACCATTATCTATAAAAACAGCAAAAAAACGCGTTTGTTGTATGGGAGCCCCCTTTAATATTTATTTTATTCTGGTTTTTAGTATTTGTTGTTATAGCGGCAACCGAAATACATCATCTGTCATCATCATCAACTAAATATTAGGTATGTGTATCAAGCATCTACCTGTTGCCGTTATCAATATCGAGCAAAAAAATCACGTTTGTTATGTGGGAGCCCCTTAAATATTTATTTTATCCTGGTTTTGTAGAACTAAAGGTATAATTAATTTTGTATATAAATATACGTACAAAACATAATATCTGGTTTTTAGTATTTGTTGTTATAGCGGTAACCGAAATACATCCATCATCTGTGAAATTTTCAACTATCTAGCTATCACCGTTCGTGAGATACAGCCTGGTGACAGACGGACAGACGGACAGCGGAGCCTCAGTAATAGGTTCCCGTTTTTACCCTTTGGATACGGAACCCTATACGGTATGATCGCGCAATCGCGTTCTCTTAGAACGATGTCTTACAATGTAAGGCTTACATAACTTACCTATGCAAAATAACCCAGATCGTCAAGAAAACAAGGCAATAATTTAACATAAGTATGGAACGTGAATACTTAATTAAGAGCACTCCTAGTCACAAAGTCATAAAACTACGAGTTGTTTACGTGACTTATTCAATTAACATACTGGTCAAAAGTGTTGTAATGGAGACCCTAGACGAAACGCTTCGAATGCGCCCGACCCGGGCGTGCCGAGGTAATGTCAGCGGTCCTTATGAATAAGGCCCGGGGCCGCACTGGTAAGGCGACCGGCGACGCGGCGCGACGGCGACTAAATCAAACATAGTTGATTTAGTCGCCGTCGCCGCTGTAGCCGCTGCTGCCGCTCACATAACTCGAACTATGTTTGATTTAGTCGCCGTCGCGTCGCGTCGCCGGTCGCCTTACCAGTGCGGCCCCGGCCTAAGAGGATACGATGGTTGAGAGACTTTTGAGAAATAGGTATTTTAATGAAATGTCGCGGTCTCGCCCGAACCCCTCCGTGTCGGTACAGCGAGAGTGGGACAACTGTAGCTCAGACCGTTAATAGGCGCGTAAAATTGATCAAAACATCATTTCGTAGGCCCCTGTTTTCTTCTCGAATACTGGACCAATAAAATTATTTTTTTCAAAAATATTTAGAGGTCAGATTTAGCTATGCCCTATGTTTTCCTTTTTTTGTTTATATGAGGGATTCTTTTCTGATGAGTGTCTGAAAACGACGTTGAAATTGGGCATTTTTTTCAGTTTTGGAAAGCTCATATTTCTTATGTTAATTGAAATATGGAAAAAAACGAAACATAGGGGCATAGCTGTGGTAGATACAGATTAAACAGTAAAAAAAAATTGGCTCTAAAGCCATTATCCAGGGAGGAAACAGGGAACTACGTTTGTATGGAGAAATTATGCGCATCGTAGCCTCTTAAATTCTGAGACATTGCATAACTATGAAGTTTCCGAGTTTTGACAATGTTACCCATATGAAAAATACCGGTTAAGTACGAGTCGGACTCGCGCTCCGAGAGATCTGTACCAAGTTGTATGTAAATAATTCGTTAGTAAAATTTTAATCGCATTTTTCTGTGATGGCACAACAAATTAACGATATTCGGATTTTTTTCTTAACTTGTGCTGTCAGAACTTCCTTCGTGACAAATTTTATGATTCTAGGTAGGTACTACTATACAGGAAGTTTCAAAGGGGGGATGAAAATTTCATTGATTTTGCCGTAGGATGCACCGTTTTCAAGATATTTGACAAAAACACAGGTTCTCGTCCGATCACCGAAGTTAAGAACGTCGGGCGCGGTCAGTACTTGGATGGGTGACCGCCTGGTTTTTTATTTTTTATTATGAAGTTTCACTTCTTCCGCGCGGAGGGACTCCACGCACTATCTTTTTTCGAGGGACCGCAGACAATTTTTTGATGCCAATTTCAACTTGATACCGCCATGCGTTCCTGAAAAACCGGCCAAGTGCGAGTTGGACTCGCGCACGAAGGGTTCCGTACCATTATCTATAAAAACGGCAAAGGAATCACGGTTTTTTCATGGGAGCCCCCCTTAAATATTAGTTATATTTTAATTTAATTATTTATTTTTAAAGTGAATATATAACTAAATATTAGGTATGTGTATATTTCAAGCATCTACCTGTTGCCGTTATCAATATCGAGCAAAAAAATCACGTTTGTTATGTGGGAGCCCCTTAAATATTTATTTTATCCTGGTTTTGTAGAACTAAAGGTATAATTAATTTTGTATATAAATATACGTACAAAACATAATATCTGGTTTTTAGTATTTGTTGTTATAGCGGTAACCGAAATACATCCATCATCTGTGAAATTTTCAACTATCTAGCTATCATGGTTCATGAGATACAGCCTGGTGACAGACGGACGGACACAGCGGAGCCTCAGTAATAGGGTCCCGTTTTTACCCTTTGGGTACGGAACCCTAAAAAATGGTCTTGACAGACAGACGGACAACAAAGCGATCCTATGGGTTCCGTTTTTCTTATGGATATACAGAAATCTAAAAATATTACTTACTGCCGTGGTGGCCTAGTGAAGCTGTGGTGGCCTAGTGGCACATCTGAGTTTTTCGGAATTTATGTGCGAAATTACATTTGTAATTTATTTACCATGAGCTTTACGGTGAAGGAAAACATCGTTAGAAAACCTGCATACACCTAAGAAGAAATTCAATGAATTCTGTGAAGTTCCCAATCCGAGCTGAGCCCGCGTAACGACGCTAGCAACGCTCCCCCGTCCCACGTCTCTTCTGCGTGGCTTGCGCCTTATAGGATACGGATTTTTCCACATTTTTGCAGCATAAGGAATTATTTCATGAGGTCGAAGTTGTGGGCTAGTAAATTATTAAAATAACTAATTTGTATCTTATTTCTAAAGCTATGGTAGCTTGGTGGTTTGATCAATCTATGACATTACAAACCCGGGCTTGCACCTCTGAGTTTTTCGGAAGTGACGTGCGAAATTACAAAGGAAATTTTGAAAATTATTTTAACACTTTACTGTGAGGTTTACGTTGAAAGAAAACATTGCGAGAAACCCTGCACGCGCCTGGGAAGAAATTCAATGGTGTGTGTGAAGTTTCCCAATCCAAACTGGGCCCGTGTTGTAACTACGGTCTCCCTCTTAATTAGAGTTAGGCCTGTGCCCCGCAGTGGGCCGGGATGATGATTAGACCTTGATATCAAGCGTGCAGTTTGGTGGCTACCTAACATTAGTGATGTGCAATGTCAAAAAAAACTTTTTTTAATTGAGTTTTCAAATAAATTTTGGAGTTCCATACATAGCTACAACGAGGAGACTTGGACAGTTTGTATTGCATATCACTAATGTTAGGCAGCCACCAAACTGCCCGCTTGATAACGGGATATAGTTATGATGATCTTATTTTTGAAGTGAAACTTCTAATGCTACTTCCAACAAGCGTTCCAACGCAACGCAACGCAAGTTGACGTTTACAAGACGTTTGTTTTTGAAGTAAAACTTCTATAGGCACTTGAGAGCGGGTTGGGGGCGGGTTGGGAAAAAACCGGCCAAGTGCGAGTCGGACTCGCGCACCGAGGGTTCCGTACAAATTTATATGTATCTATGAACATCCAGTCTTAGCAGACCCCTGCTCCTAAGCAAAATGTGCGCAGTGTGGGATCATTGTAGATTGGGTACTGATATAGACAGACAGACAAAAAAATTTATGCTTTTCGCAATTTTTCCTTTATCTGTGCTATAAGACCTTGCTTCGTGCCAAATTTCAAGATTCTGAGTTCACGGGAAGTACCCTGTAGGTTTTGATTCCCTTGCGAGTTTCGAAAATTTACGGAAATTTGCGGCATAAACGGCTGTATCTTTTGATTGCGTTGGCTTAGAAGTTTGATTTTTTACAGCTCCAAGGGACCGTAGATCTGAGTATTTGATATAAATTTCAGCTTGATACCTTCACGCGTTCCTGAGAAAAATGGTCTTGACAGACAGATGGACGGACGGACAACAAAGTGATCCTATAAGGGTTCCGCTTTTTCCTTTCGAGGTGCGGAACCCTAAAAATATATATATGGAGGATTTTTAATGATATCAGTTTCTATAAAACTATCACGTGATCAGCACGATACTTTTTTCTGTCACAAACTATTATGACCCTTTTAATGGATGAGTGGACATTGCGCACGTTCTGCGAGTTAGTCGCTCCGCTAGAGGATGACTAAGTTAATCAGTGTTTATATTGTAAGACTTTATTATTCAGCGTTTATGTAAATTACAGTAAGATTTAATTCAGCATGAAATGAAATTGTACAGAATAAAATGAACAATTGAAGTGGTGTTTACAAAAACAACATAACTGACTAGACTGGTTGACACCTCTTGTCAGTAAAATTGTTTCCCTATAAGTGTCAACCAGTCTTGTCAGTTATGTTGTTTTTGTAAACATCCCATCAATTTAATTTTATAATCTTATCTCTTTCGCTCCTTTTCATGCAGTGCACCTCTCCTCCGGGTCCTCTCTAACTTACATTTATATAGAATTATTCTTTTCAAGCAAGTTGCAAGTTATTACTGTACTTTGTACACTTTTCATTACTTTGGAGGACAATATCTCCAAATAGGTTGAGATTGGGCAGCTAAAAAAAATAAGGGTCTGTTATTTTAGACTATTCTCTAAAATATATCAAAATAAATCAAATCGGAGCCGCACTGTTGGGTACCTTTCCTTGTTAGTGTATCACATATTTAAGAAAGATATGTGACCTAATTGGTGGGAGTCACCCTCGTGTGCCTCCGATTCTCTGACTTCTCAATATAAACGTAATTCGATTTCGGCAAAAATGTCAAATCCGTCTTTTTTTCGTATGACGTCAGAATATTATAATGGGGTAGGTACGTTAGTTTTAAAAAGTCACAATAGGGATGTTGACACCATTAAAAAAGAATTTGAAGACACGACTCCAGTAAAAAAACGCTTTATTTCAGCCCTGAAAGCCAGATTAATTTTCGATTAAATGCAAAATTAGATTTTTTGTTGCTTTAAAACAAATAAATAGTTAGTTGATTGAGCATTGCGAAAAATGACGTCATATGTCGCTATTGTCATTCAAACTCTATGGGAGATTGTGTTTTGACAGCTCATAAAAAGAACGTCAGTTGATTGGTGGTGTCAACATCCCCATTGTTTGCTATAAGTAAATTTCTAATGCCTATAAGGGTAGCTGAGGGTACGATAAGTGTAAGATGACGCCTGTGAGTAACGAGGTAAAACATCGCAAATGGAGTTTCTATGGAACAAAAATGTCATATTAAGTAGACATTTCTTTCTGTGCATTGCAGAGACAGTTAGACGACAGATTATTACAATTAGAACCTAATCGGTTATTGCAGCGACAAGTCGCGTGCAGCAAAATGCATTTGAACATTCGCTTTAGCCTCCCCGTAATCTCCGTATTGCGTCTAAAAATTGTCGATGTTTTCTACGAAGTGATTTCTCTATTTTCGAAACAAATGAATAACTGAATTAAGGAGAGGAGAAAACAAAAGACGGGGTCAGATAAAGATTAAGTGTCTGTAACAGGGTACCATCGGCACTCTTTGTGTACGTAACTCTAAAAGGTATTGTCTTTAATTTCCAAAGCAGACAAGATGAGACGATTTTGAAATTTCTTTGAATATATTTATTAATTCAAGATACAAACACCTGCTCGATTTGATCAAATTAAAAACATAGACACTCTTGCCGCCTCAAAGTACAGCACTGCCAAACAGGCTAAAATTAGGTAACAAACACCGCAAATATTCTGCTTCAACAAATTATCATGAGTTTGCCGTGCATGCTTTTGAGACAATAACATTTCATTAAAGACTTGTCATTGCGTTTAGTTCTGGTCGCTGATGACCCCAGAGGACAACTTACCTCTCTCAGAGATTAGCAATAGCAATTCAGAGGGGAAATGTGTTTAAGGGTCAACGCCTGTGATAGAAAATCTCGACTACGTATTTAATTTGTAGTCTTAAAACGAAATAGAATACGTTTATTTGTGGAACATAGGTGGCCAAAAATAATATGGTCTACCATCGGTTGAAATTCATTTGCAGGTCATAATACAACGAGTTCGATTTTCCCTTGCAATAATATGATAACAGTGACTAACTTCACTCAGTTAAAAAAGTCAACCATAGCGATAATTATTAAGATCTCACAGAATCTTTTGTCAAAACTGGTAGACTACTTTCTTGGCCGACGGTACATAATCGATCTTAAAAGTATAACATTTAGGGATCTCTGTGTTTTGCCGGTAAGCGTGCAAATATTTCTGTTTTCCTCTAGCATTTATTCAGCATTATTCAGTTTTCATTTTCTAATTGTTTTTTTTGTAATATTATAAAAGTAAAAATAAAAACAGCATACCTAGATGTATCGAAAAACATATCAATCGTATCGATAGAATTGTATCGAATAGTTAACATCACTGTTCCCGATTCGTCGTTATGCATCGTACAACTACCTACTATGGTGAGAGTGAAACTAAATATAGTATATAACCTGACGTTAATGACTTAATCTTAAATAGCGTGTCAGTAACTTGAAACTGCCAGCAACAAAAGGAAAACAATTGCTTGTGCTAACGTCGCAATGAGTTTTCAGTCAATCAAGTGTTTCGTTTTTGCAATGAAACTGGTATTTTTACAATCCGCCTAGTTGCTGCCACGCCTGCAACATGGCCTACTTAGCCTTTAGAGTATATTTATACAATAGTTACAACCTAATACAAAGATGTAATTATTAAGTAGTTTATTAATTTATTATTATAATGGTGTGTATCTCTAATATATGAAAATCTCGTATCACGGTGTTGTTATCGAACTCCTCCGAAACGACTTGACCGATTTTTATAATTTTCTTTTCTTAATATTTGGTAGGTTGAGAAATAGGTCCTAGGCTATTTTTATACCCCAATTCTTGCATTCGAGTTGCGGGCAACAGCTAGTAATCTAATATATAAAAATCTCGTGTCACGGTGTTCGTTACAGAACTCCTCCGAAATGGCTTGACCGAATTTTATGTTTTTTTTGTCTATATTTGTTAGGTCTGAGAATATAGTTGTAGGCTATTTTTTATACCTCTAGTTGATATATGGCAAAACAACGTTTGCTAGGTCAGCTAGTCTAATAAGTATATAATAATCTCGTGTCACGGTGTTTGCCATCGAACTCCCCCTAAACGGCTTGACCGATTTTTATGTTTTTTTTTGTCTATATTTGGTAGGTCTGAGAATAGGTCGTAGGCTTTTTTTTATACTCCTTTTCTTTGCGGACGGAGTCGCGGGCAACAGCTAGTAATAAATAAAATACTATCTCCTGCCACAGGTTGGCGACCATCATTACAGCTGCTCTGAACAGCGCTCGTGTAATCATCCCGAACCTTTTCCGAATGTTTTTCAACCACTATGTTTTACGTCTTCCTGCAATGGTTTTCGTCATCCCTGTTTATTTGTTTGTATTATCAACAAAATAATAAATTATATGTAGATTCTCGAATCGCGTCCAGGGACCTAAAGACGTAAGTGTAGGTAGGTCTCCAACAAGATGGAGCGACGACGGATGGCGCAGGACCAGTCTGTTTGAAGAGTCTTGGGAAAGGGCTATATTTAGCAGTGGTCGTCTTTCGGCTAAAATGATGATGCTGATGAATATGTAGATTGACATAAAATAACATGACCAAGAACCACAATGACAAGAACCGAACACAGGACTTTCAAGAATTTTAGTAACATTTAAACAAAAATATAGAAAAAAATCTCTGTGCAATCCGTGTATCTATTGTCTAATTATTCATTGGAACATGTTATTGATCTCAATGTTAACATGTCTCACTGACATCCATAAACGAAAAAAAATGCTTAAAAGTGTATGTATTTCTGCCAATAGATACGTCAAGTTTTTACATACGGCTTAACACGTTAACTGCCACAGAAAACACGACATAATTTTGTTTTCGTTTTCGTTAGCTATTCCATTTGGGCCATGGGGCGCACCATGTGAGCGCGAGCTAGGCACAGTTTCGGACGACCCAACAACGGTCACGAATCTTTAGGTAATTCGTGTCTAAAATGCCCCGCGTTACCCTACAGAAAGTCCAAAACTTGTTGGTTCCCAAAATTTGGTAATATTTAATCGAAAAAGTACTCGGAAAAATATGAAAGACTTTCTACAGTTTGTCATCTAATAGATTTCGACGACAATTGTTGGGATATCTTATTGCGGAAAATCAATCCTACTTGGTTAAATCGGTTTCAAATCTACGACCGTCTTCTAGCTAGAAACTGGGTTTTTCATAGACACGTCGTTGAAATGTTGTTTTATGATTTTGTTCTTTAATAAGCCAAGCCGAATTTCTTGCGCCGCATTCTTCATGGCAATGATGGTCCTTCGGAAAGTGCTGGTAGTTTTTAAAAAGTGGCATGTACAAGAGCCCTTTGCGGCCTACTTGCAGAATAAACGTTTTGATTTTGAATAAAATAATTTCTAGAAAATAAATAAACATTCTTAACGTTATTATGCGCAGCCGCAGGTTAAAAGTAATAGGTATTGTTATTTAAACATAACTGTGACATTCCCATTCGTCTCGATAGTTTCGTCACATCCAATACATTTGACACAGTCGGTTACCGGTCAACATTATGAAGTAAAAATCTCATGCATGAGACAACTAAAAATAAAAATAAAAACTAATCACATTAATTAGGTGCTACAAAACGCTAGAATTTGGCTAACATATAGTTTATAACTTGGACTAACATATATTATAGGATAGGATAGCGATAAAAGAATTCTTCCCTGAATGAGTCGCGAGCAACATCTAATTTACAAATAATTTACAAATAAAGTAAATTAAAGCATATTTTGTCTTCTTTGTGTAAAATTACTGAATAGTGTGGTGGCCCGGCCCCGCCACAGTCTAAAAAATTTTGCTCACCTGGAAAATCTATAATTGCGCTAGACTATAATTTTAAAACGATTTTGACTTTGACTAATTTTGACAGCTCTGTTGCTTTCTTTATAGGTATTCCGGCAACGTTGAACTACATCTCCCTGGACGCTGCGTACGAACCATCTCCAAAGCTGACCCCATACCCCAGCTGGGCTGGCAACGAACTCGGCAACTGCGATTCCGGACTAAACACCGTCTACAGAATCAAAGCGGATAAGTGCGACCGACTCTGGGTATTGGACGTAGGCACCTACGGATATGGCAAGTTCATCATTCTACTTCCTACTAGTATATTCCTAAAGTAGTATTGTTTATTATGTGGTTATGTGTGTCTGCATGTTCGTGTGTGTGTGTGTGATGTGTGTGTGTGTGTGTGTGTTTGCGCGTGCGCGAGTATTTGTTACTTTTTCAAGCTATTCAAAATTCAAATTTAAAAATATTTATTTCGGATATAACATACATTAAGGAATATCATCCATAGGTCCGCTGATCTCTGGAATAACACCTTTCTATTTGTGCATCAGTTTCTCTTATTATCCTTTAATTTTATTTCTCCTATGCACAATAAGGAGTTATGCATAGGTACATACATAAGACGTAGGCTACTTTTTAATCCAAATATCCCCACGGAGTGGTTCAGACTTTACTTGGTTGGCTTGGTTGTGTTCTACATGCAACATTAAGAAAAACCACGAAATTATAATATATATTGGAATATCTATGAGAAATCAGTAAAATCCAGGAATTTCAAATCGACTGCTAAACCTGCCTGACGGTTTACGCGAGCGAATCGGTGGTTAAAGGCTTGTACCTAATAAAAATCCCTTCCATCGGTATTCTGGTACGGCGACTATTAGTAGTCTTGAAAATATAAATTAGTATTATTGAAAAGGACTTAGGTACAAGAGGCGCTACATTCGTCCCGTACTGACGTCAAAATGTAAGAGAGCTTGAAAAGCTTTTTGAGAGAGATTTTAAAGTGTACATACTTACTACTTTAAATTTTATGTCGCGGCGGCAGTTGCGTTACTCACTTTTCATACGACCGACAATAACATCAAATGTCATACTTGCATTTTTAACTTCAAACGTATCGCCGAGTTTCGATACGCCTCGCTTCGTTTGAAGTAGGACATTGTACTGGTTAAGTGCAAAAAGAACACTAAAAATTAGACGACTTAAACGTGACAAAAAATAATTAGATTTTAGGAAACAAACTCGAATAAAATTGTACCATGACTAACAGATATGCACACCCCAAACCATTGCACCTATAGAATTGAAATTTGACACGCAAATAGCTTGATTGTCATCATTGTGAACTAAGAAATCATTTTTATAAATTCTTCCGGGATAGGCTGAACATAATATTCGTCCACGGGAGTGAACACGCAAGCTAATATAATATTACAGACAAAGAAGTCCAATTCCCTATCGCAGGCAGACATATAAGACGCATACAAGTCTTATAGGTAGAGTATTAATTGCGCGATTGGAAGTAAGTAGGTAGTTATATAGTGTCAACACAACGACTCAATATTCTTTCAAGAGGCTTTCGAAAACAGTACAAAAGACACATTGTTTTATGGTGTTTTCTGTTAGGCAGATGTCCTTTATATAACACAGCTTGAATAAGAATGCTTTATTTCGCACTCCTAAAGTAAAATTAGTATTCTCTAAAGTTACCGAACCTAATCTGAAAATTTCCGTTACCCTCAATTCACGCAGGTTTTAATGTTGTTCAAATTGCTTAGATAAAAAAAGAGATTAACTTCTGCGTCACTCGAAACTTGCCGAGGTTTTAACTATGCTATAATTATAGATAGTTGAAGATTACAATCTTTTCAATGTAACAACAATGCGTGGAGAACTGTTTACATATGACACACTCGTAGATACACAAGTAGGTACTTCCTTCTAAGTTCGGCACTTGAAATTTGCAAGTAGGCACCTATAAAATAAAAGCGTAGGAAATTTACATGCGCAGATGTGCCATGAATTTGGATCGATGGATCCATTCGTCGTTTGTACGTAAAGATGCGTATTTGTGTAAAAACTTTAAAGGTGTATTTTTCCAATTTCCAGATAACGTAACCAACGTCTGCCCTTACTCCCTCAACGTATACGACTTGAATACCGACCAACGCATTCGTAAATATGTGTTCCGACCCGAAGACATCGTGTCCACCACATTCATCGCTAACATCGCCCTAGACGAAGGCCCTACTTGCGACGACACTTTCGCCTACTTTGCCGACGAACTAGGTTACGGCCTCATCGCATACTCATGGAAAGAAAACAAGTCTTGGAGATTTAGCCACAGTTACTTTTTCCCTGATCCTCTCGTAGGAGACTTCAATATTGCGGGCCTTAACTTCCAATGGGGAGCCGAGGGTATTTTCGGCACCAGTGCGTCACCTGTAGGACCTGATGGATTCAGAACACTCTATTTCAGTCCTCTGTCGAGTCACACTGAATTCGCCGTCTCTACTCGTATTTTGAGAGACGAATCGAAAGTCAGTGGCTCGTACCGTGACTTTAAAGTAGTGGGAGTCCGCGGACAAGACAGCCACACAACATCAAAAGTAGTCGATGATACTGGCATTCAACTGTTCAACCTGATTGACCAAAATGCAATCGGCTGTTGGAACACTGCATTGCCGATGAAACCGCAAAACGTGGCCATCGTCGACAAAGATGACGTGGGTCTTGTTTTCCCAAGTGACGTCAAAATCGACGATCAACGTCGGGTTTGGGTGATGTCTGACCGTATGCCGGTGTTCTTGGAAGCGGAATTAGATTACAGCGACATCAATTTCAGAATTTACACGGCTCCGTTAGACATGTTGCTGCAAGGAACCGTATGTCAACCCTCTCCTGCGCAGAAATATAAGTCCGCTAAAGTGTTGGAAAGCCCAGGATTATCCGCTTATTACGAGCCTGTAATGAATTTAAACCCGCAGCCAATGTTGACGTATAATGCTCCCACGCCGCTGTTAACGCAGACGAACCCGGCTTTTAATCTGCAATTTACGCCAAATGTTATCCCGAAAGTGACCAGTTACGTCAACTTCCCAAAACAACCCACAATTCAATATAGCACGCGTCAGCCGAATAAATGGTGGCAGAAAAGTTATGACCTTTACAAGAATGCCTAAGTAAATATTTATGCGATACGTAAAAATACTATAGTATTATGAAAAAATATTTTATTTGGTACATTACGCTGTACTACGTTTCAGCATAATGGTTAAATTTATTTTTTGTTTGAATTTGTTAACAAATAATACTTATGTATGTTTGAGTGTATGCGAATTATGGATTTTATTGCGTGTTTTAATAGGTTCCACTATGTAATAATAAACGGTTTTTTATTTAAAACATTGTTTTATTTGGCACTGCATCCGGTCCTGTACACTGCGCCTATGTCATTGCATGGTTTTTGGACTGTTCAGAAAATTTAAAGACATTACAATTCAGAACCAAAAAGTATATTATCATATATATTCTAAAGCATGCCCATAGATCCCCCTGTCAGTTGTTGTTATCTATATATATAAAAGAAGAAACTGACTGACTGACTGACTGACTGACTGACTGACTGACTGACATATCAACGCACAGCCCAAACCACTGGGCCTAGAGATTCAAAATTTGGCATGTAGGTTCCTTATAAGGTCTAGGGGTGCACTAAGAAAGGATTTTTCAAAATTCACTCCCTAAGGGGGTGAAACGGGGGTCCAAAGTTTGTATGGGGAAACAAGATTAGTTCGACTATTTTATTCGAAACTTCACAGAAGTACTCCTAATGATAAATGAGTAAACACGTGTTTCAAGTTTTTTGAGAATTCAACCCCTAAAAGGGGGTAAGGGGTAACAAAGTCTGAAAATCAACATGGGTGTTGTTTCTATGGTTTATCGGGTCGCTGGTTATGAAAACAACAACGGTTTTAAAATCCGACGTGGCAGACGTAAAATACCATCTCCCTGGATGGGGTGCGATGGGGTTGAAATATGTAAATAAACTAAATGACTGTTGATATATCAACGCACAGCCCAAATCACTGGACCTAGAGACTTGAAATTTTGCACATAGATACCTTATACAATGTAGGCATCCACTAAGGAAGGATTTTTGGGAATTCCCACGGGATAGGGTAAAAACGGGATTTATATATTCAGTTCAACGGGATCCTATGAACTATAATTACTAGACTCTTCAAATTTGGCATAGAAGTAGGTAATTATAATAGTAAAAAACAGGTTTAAGAATTTTTAGAAATTCCCACGGGATAAGGAAAAAACGGGATTTTTCGTTTTACTGGTCGTAGAAAGCCGAAATTCGGCATGTAGGTTGCTTGGGGAGTGTAGATGAGCATTTAGAGAGGACTTTCCCAAATTCCCACGGGAACGGAAAAAAACGGGATTTTTCGTTTTACTGGTCGTAGAAAGCTGAAATTCGGCATGTAGGTCGTTTGGGGAGTGTAGAGGAGCATTGAGAAGGCACTTTCCAAAATTCCCACGGGAACGGGAAAAACGGGATTTTTCGTTTTACTGGTCATAGAAAGCTGAAATTTGGCAAGTGAGTTTCTTGGGGAGTGTAAAGCTGGATTGAGAGAGGACTTTCCAAAATTCCCACGGGAACGGGAAAAAACAGGATTTTTCGTTTTACTGGTCGTAGAAAGCTGAAATTCGGCATGTAGGTTGCTTGGAGAGTGAAGAGGAGCATTGAGAGAGGACTTTCCCAAATTCTAACGGGAACGGGAAAAAACGGGATTTTTCGTTTTACTGGTCGTAGAAAGCTGAAATTCGGCATGTAGGTTGTTTGGGGAGTGCAGAGGAGCATTGAGAGGGGACTTTCCAAAATTCCCACGGGAACGGGAAAAACGGGATTTTTCGTTTTACTGGTCATAGAAAGCTGAAATTTGGCAAGTGGGTTCCTTGGGGAGTGTAGGGGAGCATTAAGAAAACATTTCCCGAAATTCTTACGGGAACGGGAAAAAACGGGATTTTGCGTTTTACTGGTTGTAGAAAGCTAACATTTCAAAATTCATAAGTTTATACTGTAAGTAGGCCGCAAAGGGCACTTAAACCGACTTCTAAAAAAGGAGGAGGTTATGCATTCCACTTTATGTATTTTTTTATGTAGGTATGTTCACCGATTTCTCGGTCAATTGTGGACCTGCTTGCTTGCTTGCCTGTATGCTTGCTTGCTTGATATCTTGGTTCTTTGGAATACTCATAGTACACGCGAGCGAAGCCGCGGGCAAAAGCTAGTTAAAGTATATATTATATTCCTATTAGATGTACACTAAATAATAACCCTAGTACCTAGCTAATTAACTGCTACTAAAAACCGCTGATAGCAGATAGGAAATATTTGAAAAATCTTGATTAAAATAATGAGTTTTTAGGGTTCCGTAGCCAAATAGCAAGAACGGAACTCTTATTAGTTCACAATACCCCCCCCCTTCTTAGTTTTACATACACGTCTATACTTCGTTTTCATTAGCATTACAAATAGGGTAAAAATCTTGACGAGTCTATTTATTGAAAAACGCGTTTAAAAAAATAGAAACTGCAACTTATGAAGGAGCCGAAGAGTGTAGATGACCATATTTCCTTGCTAATTGTTATAATTACAATATTTGCTGCGACTTATTATTCAAAAGTGTATTTTTTTATAAAAAGACACGTCAAGATCGGTTATTTTCTTTCTAATGCTAAAAAAACCGGCCAAGAGCGTGTCAGACACGCCCAAGACAGGGTTCCGTAGCAGGTACGAAAAAATCTTTGCATACTTTATTAATGTGGTTGTTTTGGTCCCAACGTCAGCGGTACAGCGCCATCTATCGGCGAATTGGGTAACTAATCTACTGCAGACTACTAGAACTAGTATGTATGTTGATTGTTTTTCAGATGTAATATATTTTTTTTATTTGAAAGAAGATACTGTTAGCGTGATCTTATAGGAACTTAAGAAAAAGGAATGCTTGCAATGGCAGTTAAATTACAATCTTAGTTTAGGAATATTTTTTTACAAAAACTTAAAAACTGCTCAACTGATTAAGTTGAAAATAATTTTCCTAGAAAGTTTTTATCAAGTTTAACTTACGTGATTTTTTTCATATTTTGTAGACGTACGGTTCAAAAGTTAGAGGGGGACACATTATTTTGAACTTTCGGAGTGAATATCTCCGAAAATATTCACTTTATCAAAAAATAGTTTTAGCAAACCCTTATTTATTTTCAAATACCTATCTAATGATACCCCACACTATAGGGTTAGTTGAGAAAAAAAATCACCCCCACTTTACGTCTATGGGAGGTACCATAAAAAAAATTTTTCCTACTCCTGTACTTTTATCTATTTTTTACATGGTCGCGAACAAATATATAAGAACATAGATAATATGACTTCAGAAAATCTATACTTAATCTATTCGCCATAACAGCACTTGTGTCGTAATGTCGTTATTACGATACACCTAGCTGCCACATAATATTAAATGTAGGGTACACTCAACACTAAAGCCCAGTTTAGACCTGCTGAGTTGAGTAGAGTAGGGTACAGTAGGGTACAGTAGGGTAAAATAAGGTACAGTAGGGTACAGTCGGGTACAGTCGGGTACAGTAGGGTAAAATAGGGTACAGTCGGGTACAGTAGGGTAAAATAGGGTACAGTAGGGTAAAATAGGGTACAGTTGGGTACAGTCGGGTACAGTAGGGTAAAATAGGGTACAGTTGGGTACAGTCGGGTACAGTAGGGTAAAATAGGGTACAGTCGGGTACAGTCGGGTACAGGGTACATTTCCTTGTTTGTACATTTATGAGATGGCAATATTTGTTAAAAGTAACTCTCATTTATTTGAAAGGATGGCCATAAATACGCTTCGTCATCTGAGACCACGCGATGACAGTAAAATCATCAAAGACAAGGCAAATACGGCTTTGGTCAGAAAAAGTATTTTTGGCATGGCATCTGTGATTTGCAATAAGCTATCAAAAAATATTAGGGATTCTAGTTTGAATTTATTTAAGAAAAATCTTATGCTTTTTCTAGTCGAAAAATGTTTTTACTCAGTAAATGATTACCTTCATGAACAATAAATGGAGGACAAGTGATTAAGAGAATTTGTTTTTAGTTATGGATTGACTTCTTTAAAATTTTGAGTAAGTACTTACTATTTAATATAATTGTTGTTACTTTGTTTTAAATTAATACTGACATTTTACTTTATTTTATTCAAATTCACTGTATTTAATTTTAAATTTAATGGACTCATAAAATTTATGTAAAATAAAAATAGGGAAGAAAACAAAAAAATGTACGTCGAAAGGCACAACATGGAGGACTGTTTTAATTTTGTAACATCTGTATTTATTTGTAACTCATGTTGAATATTAAATTATCTTTATCTTTATCTTTATCTTTATCTTTATCTTTATCTTTATCTTTATCTTTATCTTTATCTTTATCTTTATCTTTATCTTTATCTTTATCAGTAGGGTAAAATAGGGTACAGTAGGGTACAGTCGGGTACAGTCGGGTACAGTCGGGTACAGTCGGGTACAGTAGGGTAAAATAGGGTACAGTTGGGTACAGTCGGGTACAGTAGGGTAAAATAGGGTACAGTCGGGTACAGTAGGGTACAGTCGGTTAAATCAGGGTACAGTAGGGTACAGTCGGGTACAGTAGGGTAAAATAGAGTACAGTCGGGTACAGTAGGGTAAAATAGGGTACAGTAGGGTAAAATAGGGTACAGTAGGGTACAGTCGGGTACAGTAGGGTAAAATGAGGTACAGTCGGGTACAGTAGGGTAAAATAGGGCACAGTCGGGTACAGTAGGGTAAAATAGGGTACAGTCGGGTACAGTAGGGTAAAATAGGGTACAGTAGAGTACATTCGGGTACAGTAGGGTAAAAAAGGGTACAGTACCCAACTGTACCCTATTTCACCCGACTGTACCCTACTGTACCCGACTGTACCCTATTTTATCCTACTGTACACGACTGTACCCTACTGTACCCTATTTCACCCGACTGTACCCTACTGTACCCGACTGTACCCTACTGTACCCTATTTTACCCTACTGTACCCGACTGTACCCAACTGTACCCTATTTTACCCTACTGTACCTGACTGTACCCTACTGTACCCTATTTTACCCTACTGTACCCGATTGTACCCTACTGTACCCTATTTTACCCTACTGTACCCGACTGTGCCCTACTGTACCCTATTGCACCCGACTGTACCCTACTGTACCCTACTGTACCCCATTTTACCCTACTGTACCTGACTGTACCCTACTGTACCCTATTTTACCCTACTGTACCCGACTGTACCCTACTGTACCCTATTTTACCCTACTGTACCCGACTGTACCCTACTGTACTCTATTTTAGCCTACTGATCCCGACTGTACCCTACTGTACCCTATTTCACCCGACTGTACCCTACTGTACCCGACTGTACCCTACTGTACCCACCCGACTGTACACTACTGTACCCGACCGTACCTCATTTTACCCTACTGTACCCGACTGTACCCTACTGTACCCTATTGTACAGTACAGTACAGTAGAGTCGAGTCGTAGAAAAAATATTGTATGCAACGGTGTATAATTTGGTCTTAACGGCTCGTGCCGTCTTCCATTGCGATACTCGCATTCGCTCGTATCGCAACTCACGTCACTCGCCTTTTAAGACCTCACTTATACAACAGTTGCATAAAATACTATTTTTAGTTTTTTTTATTTAATCACTTTGTCGGCGAAACTGATATATAAATTCATGCCAAATTACAGCTTTCTAGTACTAACAGTCTCCGAGCTTAGCCGCGGACAGACAGACGGACAGACATGGCGAAACTATAAGGGTTCCTAGTTGACTACGGAACCCTAAAAAACGAAGTATAGTGCAGATAGAGTTGCCATACGCCAGGATTTGTCCTGCCCTGACATGTCAGGATTTTTGACCCTTTACCAGGATTGCGGCCGGACTTGTTAAGTGATAAGCTTTTTAGAAATGACTTCATTAAATAAAAAAATAGATAGGTACATGTTTTCATGAATGTTCATGACAAAGTTTACACAGTTTTAATGAATAAAATGATAAATGTAAATAGTAAGTAATCAACGAAACCATTAATATTTCTTTTAAAACAATTAAAAATAGGATAAATTACAGCTAAAGAGCTCTAAATATTTAATAAATAAATAAATAAATATTAAGGGACAATCTTACACAAATCGACCTAGTCCCAAACTAAGCAAAGCTTGTACTATGGGTACTAGACGACGATAAACATACTTATATAGATAAATAAATACTTAAATACATAGAAAACATCCATAACTCAGGAACAAATATTCGTGCTCATCACACAAATAAATGCCCTTACCGGGATTTGAACCCAGGACCTCTTGCTTCGTATGCAGGGTCACTACCGACTAGGCTAAAGCGGTCGTTAAACACACACAACAAACAGGTACTAATTATAATCAACATAATTAAGTTAAGTTATGTTATGTCACAAGAAATGTCACGACTTAGGGTGATGTTGGGGTGATGTCATAGGATTTTATCAAGACATTTCATTTTTCCACATGGCAACCCTAAATGCAGATGTATTTTTTAATGCCAAGTTAAAGGGTGTTTTTACATAAGTCTCTATCGTTGTCAATAAAACTACATAGCGAATTTCATCAAGATCCCCGAAAAAAAATCTGTTTATTGCAAATTAGTGTTACAAAAAATTTTTCTTATACTTAGTACTTTAATTATTTAAGATTTTTATAACCAAGGAATGCGAAGGGGGAATAAATAAATATACATAAAATCGCTCGTTTAAAGTATTATACCTACCTACAAGGTGAAATTGTGAACGTGATACAAAATTTGTTTTTCCAGCTCAGTTAATGCTGCAGACTTATTGTCTAACGCTTCTGACGCTTGCCTATACGGCATCTGGACTGTATAATGCATTGACTCAAATTGTTAAAATTAGTCTGATGATATTTACGATGTTCATAGTGTGTTGAAATTAAATTGAAAACTCAATGTATGGACACCTCAAATCAAATAAGACTAATTTAAAAAATTGAGTTAATGTATCATATATTTCAGCATTAACTGAGTTAGAATCACTAATTTCGCATCGCGTTTAAGGCGAGGTTCTTGAAGCGCGCCACGTTAATTTACACCCCGCACCCCGCCCGCGCAAAAGCTACGATCGCCGCGCGCGCCGTGAACTCGCCGCCGGAGGTCACGCTTGCCAGCAACAGTGTAATATAATTTACAGTAGTGTAAGTTGCGACCGAGACCAAGATCACGGTGTAATTTAAATGTTTAGATGGAATTACTTAGATTACTTTTGTGTTATAAATGTAAAATATGAAACGTTTTCGAAGTGAATACTTCTTTGTCCGCAGCTTGTACAGTTCCAGAATTTCAGTTAGATACAAAACTAAACTACTTTTAACGACCGCTTTAGCTTAGTTGGTAGTGACCCTGCCTACGAAGCAAGAGGTCCTGGGTTCAAATCCCGGTAAAGACATTTATTTGTGTGATGAGCACGAATATTTGTTCCTGAGTTATGGATGTTTTCTATGTATTTAAGTATTTATTTATCTATATAAGTATGTTTATCGTCGTCTAGTACCCATAGTACAAGCTTTGCTTAGTTTGGGACTAGGTCGATTTGTGTAAGATTCTCCCCTAATATTTATTATTATTTATTATTATACACCGTGAAATTTTAGTGGTTGTTTTCCCGAACCGAACGAGGTGATTTAGTTTCGATTGTACAATCGATTTATAATTACTATTTTGACTAGAGTCAAAAATCCAATTGTGAAAAACGAAAGTCGAAAATGACCGCAAACCAATAGTAACGCTTCGTTGGTACAAGTAGCGTACGATCGTACGATAGGTTAGGTACCAACGAAGCGTTACTATTGGTTTGCGGTCATTTTCGGCTTTCGTTTTTCACAATTGGATTTTTGACTCTAGTCGAAATAGTAATTATAAATCGACTGTACAATCGATACTAAATCACCTCGTTTCGGGAAAACAACCACTAAAATTTCACGGTGTATATGGCGCTAAAATACAAATAACGGTAGGTGTCGGTTATTCTTCACGGATCAAGTGGTCAAAAATATGTAAACACTCGCAGAAGCCTCGTGTAAACCATATGACACCATACTTCTCACGCTCCCACACACTACAACAATTGCTAAAAGTGGCACTGTGTCGGTAGTCAGCGGTCTAAGTCAATATTGTAAAAACCGAATTTGAGATTTATGAAAAAACTAGCTTTTGCCCGCGACTCCGTCCGCGTGGAATTAGTAATTTGGGCAGCTTATTTTTTTATCCAATTTGCTTTTTCATCAATTATGGCTCGCCTTAGATCCTTCCGGAAGAAGTGAAACTTCATAATAAACCAACCCGCTCCCAATCCGCCCCCAACCCGCTCCAAACCCGCCTCCAACTCGCTCTCAACCCGCTCCCAACCCGCCCCCAACCCGCTCCCAACTCGCCCCCAACCAGCCCCCAACCCGCTCTCAATCCGCCCCCAACCCGCCCCCAATTCGCTCTCAACCCGCTCCCAACCAGCCCCCAGCCCGCTCTCAACCCGCTCTCAACCCGCCCCCAACCCACCCCCAACCCGCTCTCAATCCGCCCTAACCTGCCCCCAATTCGCTCTCAACCCGCTCCCAACCCGCCCCCAACCCGCTCCCAACTCGCCCCCCCCCACCCGCTCCAAACCCACCCCCAACCCACTCTCAAAACGCCCCCAACCCGCCCCCAATTCGCTCTCATCCCGCCCCCAACCCGCTCCCAACTCGCCCCCAACCCACTCCTAAGAGTTCCACTAAAGTTCCACTAAAGTTTACACTAAAGAGTTCCTGAAAAGAGTGGTTCGCGTGGCATGTCTTAGAAATAAATAGCATACACACACATACACACACATTCAATCCAAATTTTTCAATCCTTCTCATTAAATATAGAACATTTTGTCACCTATGCAGGAAATAAAACCATTCTCTTTTGCTTTCCTTGGACTTGGACACTGTTTTCAGTATATATAAAAATTGTCAAACCTTTTTAATTATTAAATTGTATATTGGTTTCTGTATAATATTATTAGTATATAATTAGATCTAAGAATTCCTGACATATGCATCTCCCGCCCATACGACAGGTGAGCTCCGGACGGGGGACGCACCCGGTAGTCCCAGCGGGGACCTCGTGGGAGCAACGGCGGAAGCCTAAACAGAGAATCGAGACTAAAAGTTTCTTCTCTGGCCCTTCAGCATTGGCTGGGGTAAGGGTCTGTCGAGCTCCGCATGGTCCCTTTAAGACACTGGGGCGTCCAGCCGTCCGGGGGGCACTCCTCGTCCCTCCGTATTATTATAGCAGAAAAACTATCGATGGAAGCGGAAACGAAAAGAGGGTAGCGCTAGGAGACAAGCGCAAAAAAGCACACAGCATGCCAAAAAACCACCAGGCATAAAGGGTAGCCCCACCCAAAAGATGGCATCCAAAGCCACACAATGGGTCCAAAAGATCTCCGACCCACCTTTCCATCGCAGGGCAAAAGAAAGGAAGCCTGTAGTTATAGATAAATGCATATGACAGGAAATCCCACCAACCCAACCAATAAGACTAAGTAATTGTACAGAAACGGGCGAGGGTCGGTCAAGGAAGTAACCAACGGGTAAAAACATAAAAGACCGACCCAAGCACCCCCAGTGCCCAGCGGGAGAATGCATGCTCCTCTCCCGGCCTTCCAGCAAATGGCTGAGGCAGGACACTGTGGGTAGATTAAGTCCCCTCCCTACCCTCCCCTCCTCAAAATTTAAAGCACACGTTTTTGTTTTGATAACCAATAGAGAAGGGGACTTGTGACCGGGTTTTTTAGTCCGTGCAAGTCGGACACTGTCTGGGCCCTCCATTCCCAGTTCGTCCGAAGGGATTTTTCCCGAGCACAAGTCACCCTTCCAATCCTTAAAGTAAAAAACAGCAAAGACTTCGCGTCTTTGGCCCCTCTGGCGACTCATTCAAAAAAAAAAACCCACTCCTAACCCGCCCCAACCCACTCCTAACCCACCCCCAACTCGCTCTCAACCCGCCCCCAACCCGCTCCCAACCCGCCCCCAACTCGCTCTCAATCCGCTCCCAACCCGCCCCCAACCCGCTCCCAACTCGCTCCCCAACCCGCTCTCAACCGGCCCCAATCCGCTCTCAAGCCGCCACCAACCCGCTCTCAACCCGCCCCCCCACTCGCTCACAACCCGCCCTATTTAACTGGGCTATCTAACACTGAAAGAATTTTTCAAATCGGAGCAGTAGTTCCCGAGATATAGAAGTTTTACTTCAAAAACCCCCGATTTTGAAACATTCTTCCGCTCCGCTCCGCTCCTATTGGTGTTAGCGTGATGTTATATAGCCTATAGCCTTTCTCGATAAATGGGCTATCTAACACTGAAAGAATTTTTCAAATCGGAGCAGTAGTTCCTGAGATTAGCGCCTATAGAAGTTTTACTTCAAAAACCCCCGATTTTGAAACATTCTTCCGCTCCGCTCCGCTCCTATTGGTGTTAGCGTGATAATATATAGCCTATATCCTTCCTCGATAAATGAGCTAACTAACACTGAAAGAATTTTTCAAATCGGAGCAGTAGTTCCTGAGATTAGCGCGTTCAAACAAACAAACAAACAAACAAACAAACAAACAAACAGACAAACAAACTCTTCAGCTTTATATATTAGTATAGATGAGCGTATACATTACATAGTGGTCGGCAGTTAAGAAGTAAATCCTGACACCTGTCATTTTCATATAGTTTATAACCTAAAAGTCACTCAGATTATAAACTTTAGGAAAATGATAGGTGTCAGGAGTCCACAACATTAAATTTCAAAATCGATGTCATTTTCGTAATTAAAACGACACCCATATTGATATTTAGATATTAATTTCAACCCCATCGCACCCCACCGGGGAGATGGTATTTCACGTCTGCCACGTTGGATTTTAAAATTGATGTTGTTTTCGTAACCAGCGCGACCCGATAAGGTCCCTAAACCATAGAAACAATACCCATGTTGATTTCCAGACCTTGTCACCCCATTTCCCTCTTTTAGGGGTTGAATTTAGCGGCCGTGTAATACGCTTGGCTGTGTGCGTGCGTCGATTCGGGCGCTCTAGTATGAAGTTGAATAACTGGTTAAATTTTTACTCTGTGCCCGTACTGTTTTTCTTTGTACACTGTGTACTGTGTATAGTTGCGTGGATGGGCGTTTCTTTTTGTGTGTGGCGGTTACATTGAATAGTGGTAAATAACAGAAATAAATGATGATACTACTACCCACATCAAGGATATTTAGTCGTAATGTGGAGCGCTTAAAAAATTGACAAGCGTCCGACCTCCAACACGTTCCGCTCGGGACTGAGCGGCGGGCTGGCAGCGGGGAGCCAGTAAATCGTGCCGTGAACTTCGTTAATATTGGGTTAAAAATTATATGTTTTACAAAATAAACAAAATTAAACCCGACGGACATTACATCATTACAGACGTTTATTTTGATGTGACTTTCAATACATCAAGTAGTATAATATTGAAATGAAATGAGTTTAAAGGTACAAAATAGGGGTATGTTTGGATTTTTTTTCTATCGAGCGAAGTTTGTCCAATTATGTAACGAGTGCCCGACGTACTTACAGAAAGGTCTCAAAAGCAACATATATTTTTTTCACGTGTTTAATCATTACCGTTTCTAAATAAAATGAAATTAAAAATTACGTTTCTCAGAGGTACCTCGCCTTAATATTTCACCTTGTGTTGTTGGTAGATAGATAGATATATCTCTGTTAAGAACACAAAACCCGGTTTCATACTAGGTACACTTAAATAACATACAGCAAAGCGCTTATTTTGTAGCTAATTTATACGATTATCAAACAATAATTATTACACGTAAGAATTGAAAATACATTTACGCGGCTTTCTATTGTAAACGTGGGAAGTAAAATTATACGCGATTCAATTATACTATTTTATAAATTACTTAGTTATTGAAATGTATGTCTTATGCGCTAATAAATGATAGAGAAGGCAAAAAAGTATTTTAACATTCATTTTTTCCTATACGACTACAGATTACTGCTTCAATTTCATTTGTGCGACTTGGTTCGCTTAGACAACCTTCCTCAGAAAGGATTACTCAGCGAACACGCGAGGGCACTATGTAGGTACGTAAATAATCATAGCTATTGACGCTTGTTGATAGGTAAAGTACAGTTATTATTCGAGCGTTTCAACTGCCTCATTTCCGTGGACACGTGTTTGTAGAAATGTGCGTTAATTCGAGCGTTTCAACCGTCTAATTTATCGGGTCACATTTTTTAAGAAATGGCAGAAGATTCTTATACAGTTGGTGAACCGCCGCGTGCCCTCTTGCCTTCCACCTGACCCTGAACCACCAATCTCTCCATTGAGTTCACATTCCTGGAGATATGACCAAAGAACTTCAGTATTCGCAATTGCACAGTCGACGAAAACCGGTCTTTAATATGAAGCTCTTTGAGTATGGAAACATTGTTGCGAAATGCCGTCCACGGGATCTTTAGGAGACGTTTCCAGCACCACCTCTCCAATGCGTCGATTTTACGGCGATCCTGCAGTCTCAGAGACCAAGTTTCGGCACCATAGAGAAAGATTGGAAAATCAGGCATTTCATCAATCTGACCTTCGTCTTCTTGGTAAGGCTTTTGTCCCTCCAAATCTTTTCCAGCCGTTCCACTGCCGACCAGGTAATGGCGCACCGTCGCCTGATCTTGTCACTACATCTCCCAGTGGTGGAGATAGTAGACGTACAGGACCTCTAATATGTATATCCGAAAGCTTTATCAAAATCTACAATAAATGAGGCGGTTGAAACGGTCGAATAAATGCCCAAATAGCAGAAGATTGTGATATATATAGTTTTCAGTTACCTGGTTTTTAAGCAATCCGTCCAATATGCAAAGCGTCCAGAAGTTCTTACAACTTTTTAAAGGAACATTCAACAAAATGATTGGAAGTGAAGATTCCTTTATATACGCAACGTAATTAGCTCCAATCATTTTATTGAATTGTTCTTTTGAAAAGTTGTCGCTTTGCGTTTCGGACGGATTGCTTTCTGGACGCTTTTTGCGTGTTAGGCTAGCGACGATAGGGTTTTGGGGGCGTTTTCGGTTATTTTCTAGAAGCCCTGTACTTCAACAAAATAATTCTAAACTGCATTACAATCTTCTGTTATTTCCACATAAACGTGTTCACGAACGTGATTTGGAACCAATAAAAATATTTTTATGAGATAATGAGAAAATGTGACACCTGATAGTAAGTAAGCACCATCCATGGACATGGCAACAACAGAGGCACAAATGAATATATTATAATGCTACTAACGTTAACCCGCGGCTTCACATGCTTAAATATTGGGATTTCCCGAAAATTCTTCATTCTGGGATTTCACTAACGACGACCGGATAGCCTAGTGGTTAGAGAAGAGAACCTGATTACGCAGCTTGAGGTCCCGTGTTCGATTCCCGGTTAGGGCAGATATTTGTGTGAAAATACGAATGTTTGTTCTCGAGTCTTGGATGTTTAACATGTGTTTAAGTATGTATTTCTCTATTTGTTCATCCGTTGTCTAACTACATACGAAATTCCGCGATTTGTCAATAAATCCTTTTAAAAAAACCTTAAAAATTTCATTGTGTTCTTCATGCACCCATTACCAGCTTAAAAGGCTAAGATAGAATACTTGCAATAATGAATTGCAATACGTGCGGGGGTTTCAAAGGGGGGCTGAAAATTTCATTGATTTTGCCGTAGGATGCACCGTTTTCAAGATATTTGACAAAAACACCGGGGGGGCATTGAGGGGGGGATGAGGGGGGGGAGGTCGGGGGTGAGGTGGGGTGCGGAGGTTTCAAAGGGGGGATGAAAATTTCGTTGATTTTCATCCCCCCTTTGAAAACACCGGTTCTCGTCCGATCGCCGAGATTAAGCAACATCGGGCGCGGTCAGTACTTGGATGGGTGACCGCCTAGTTTCATTTTTGTTTTTGAATATTTTGTTATGACGTTTTTTGAATGAGTCGCCAGAGGGGCCAAAGACGCGAAGTCTTTGCTGTTTTTTACTTTAAGGATTGGAAGGGTGACTTGTGCTCGGGAAAAATCCCTTCGGACGAACTGGGAATGGAGGGCCCAGACAGTGTCCGACTTGCACGGACTAAAAAACCCGGTCACAAGTCCCCTTCTCTATTGGTTATCAAGACAAAAAACGTATGCTTTAAATTTGTTATGACGTTGTCACGTTAAACTATTGTCCGTACACCGACTTTACAGACAACCGGTTTTTTTAACCATCGTATAGGGTCGTGAGTTCAAGCCCGGAATCGCACCTCTGAGTTTTTCAGAATTAATGTGCAAAATTACATTTGCAATTTACCATGGCCTTTACGATGAAGGAAAACATCTACACTACACTTGCACGCCACACTACGTCTACACTTGTTTGCGAAGAAATTCATTGGTGTGTGTGAAGTTATGAATCTGCATTGGGTCCGCGTGGGAACTACGGCCCAAGCCCTCTGATTACAAGAGGAGGCCTGTGCTCTGCAGTAGGACGTATATATATAGGCTGGGATGATGTTGATGACGCTTTTTAATTTGTGACCCACCGTAGAACGTTTTCACAGTGTCTTAGTGATTTTCCTTGACAGGAAATGATGATATTCTGAAAAAAAATCTGCAATACATCACGATTTACTAGGGGCGTTCAATAAAAAGTGAGAATGAGTATGTTATAAACAACTTTTACTAAATGTCATTTTATTTTTCGACATAGTCATTAGTCACCTTTTAGCATAATACACTTAGTATATCTTTTTTCTAAACTTAAAATTTCATTTTTAAAAAAGGTCTCGTCTTGAGTACTTAAAAAATCTTGTACTGCAGCGACTACCGCGTCGTCGTCTTCAAATTTCTGGCCTCTCAGGTATTGTTTCAATCTCGGAAATAGGTAGAAATCACTGGGAGCGAGATCTGGTGAATACGGAGGATGCTTAAGGATATCGAACCCAGCATCACGAATTGCAGCCATTGAAACGGCGGACTTGTGTGCCGGGGCATTGTCCTGGTGGAACAGCACAACTTTCGAGAGTTTACCTCGCCGTTTTTCGCGGATCTCATTGCGCAATGTTGCTATTTGTTTGGTGTATAAAGTGCCCGTAATAGTGGCTCCATGCTCGAGATACTCAATCATTAATACCCCTTTACCATCCCAAAAAACAGAGCCCATGACCTTACCGGCAGATGGGCTCACCTTGAATTTCTTCGGAGTTGGAGATGATGGCCTTTTCCATGTCATAGACTGCAGTTTCGTTTCAGGGTCGTAATGATGGAGCCATGTTTCGTCCATTGTTATAAATCGCGCCAAAAAAAATTCCCGGTCTTGCTGCATCAGGTTCAAAGCTTCTTGACAAATCTCTAGTCTAGTTTGTTTTTGCGTGTCAGTAAGCATTCTTGGTACCCAACGCGCAGATACCTTTTTCATACCCAAGCGTTCATGTAAAATATTATGCACGCTCCCCGTTGAAATCTTTACATTTTCAGCAATAAAACGAACTGTGACACGACGATCCGCCAAAACTGAGTTTTCGACTTTTTTCACAATTTCTTCAGTTACTGCTGTAGTAGGGCGTCCGGAGCGGGGGTCGTCCATTGTCGATGTTCTTCCACGTCTAAATTCGGCGCACCAACGTGCGACTGTCGAATACGGAGGAGCATTAGACCCTAAAGTGTCCCGCAAATCCAAATCGACATGGTCCGTAGAAAAATTTTTCAAACACAAGTATTTGATAACGGCGCGCAGTGCAATTTTCTCCATTTTCGCTAACGTACTCAATAGCATTGCAAAGATTATTACCGTATATTTTTTTAAACAAAAGACAGTTAGTTTTTTTTTCATAGCAATCAGCTTTACCGGCCAGTATTTAATTTCGTAATATTAAAAGAGTTTGCATCTCATTCTCACTTTATATTGAACGCCCCTCGTAGTTGCTTCGTTAGTACAACATAGAATTTGACAGTATGTGACGATCTATATTCTATAGCTTAGTTTTTTTAGGTAGTTTTTATTAAGTAATGGTATAAATAATTATAAAGTAATAACTGATGTAACAGTAGATTATTGCACAGCATAGGCATAGGTACCATATCCACCAGTTAAATGTTTTACGCTACATGATATTTTATTTTTCCTACAATGTAAACATTTTACTAACTACTACTTAAACACCTATATTTATGTCTATTTCGCACACCTTTACCTCATAGTAATGACTTCCTTAGTTAATTGGGAATGTCTAAAAAACATACCAGTGGTTTTTATATTTTGTTTGTATAGAAAAGTCAATGATAAAAAACTAATTTTTCAATACTTTGCCATTTAGTTCACTACTTTTTTCAAAATTAATTATTGAAACTATTTTGTTTGATGACGTCAGATTGTAATTGAGGGCTCCCACACTGCCAAATTTCTAAATATATCTAAATGCGTACGATAAGGCAACCCTTTTAATTAGTTTTTGGGTAGTGGTACACTGTAACTAGGTACTCAATAATCTTTTTAAGTTAAGATTAAGTAGTTAAGATAATGCATGCAATATTGTATTGTAAATAAACAGTCTAAAATTTTTTTTTCCGTATTATAATCCACGGGTAAATTGTGAAGAATTCTAACCACACAGAATAAAGTACGACTTGGACCAGTCACGCTATTTACACCAATGTCAAATGAAGGTCATTGCTTATTTGTTATGTGATAAATTCATTACATAATATTAAAATTAAATAACTACAGAAAACGAGTTAAAAAGCATTTATCTCGAAATGGTTTTCGATTTACTATACATTGCAAAAGAATAGACATCCCCAATTTGTTCCAGCGCAAAAATCAATAGCGAAGTTGTCACAGAACGAACCGCGAGCGCACGGGGCATGATTTGTTCGACACAGGGCTCAATATTGCACCACTATGTAGTCGCGCTGACGAACACTCCGCTCAATCCGTTTTTTTTTTAATTAAAAATAAACAGGAACACGAAGGTCCTATGCTGCGTCGTCTTATCACATTTTATCTCATGTTGGCGCAAGATTTAATACTGAAGATTAATTTAATCATAAAACAATTGACGATCGTCGACTTTGTGAAACGAGTCGGTGCGGTGCGCCATCACATCGGTACCAGTGACATCCATGGCTGTAGATATACCGTCATTATAACTATGATTGTAGCAGTTAACTCTGGAACATAAATTGGATTTTAATACTCGTGGAAGTGGCTTCCGCAGTTTGTGAGTTGTTTATTTAGAGCATTACTGAACTGTGCTTGATGCAAGATGAACGTCGAAAACGGAGATGTTAGGTCACGGAAAAGCGTGGAGCCGTATGACCCTTTTGAACATCGGAAGGTCGAGAAACCCAATTCGTGAGTAAACTCTTTTAACGTCTTATTTAAAAGAATGTTCAACAAATTTTAGGTAGTGTAAAAGTGTTCCTAAAATGCAAAACGTTTCAAAAATTATAAGTCATCATCATCCCAGGCTAAACAGGGTTATTTGTAATTCACTAACATCCCCTTAACCCTGAATTCCTATCACTCAAACAAATGTTTTTTGTTTTACGACTTTTTAAAATGAAGCACTTTTTTCCCATACAAATACACAGAGTATAGTAAAAATAAGAGGTAATCTCAAATTTTCAAAACGTTATTACACCAAAAATATTAAGTTATGACAAAAGCCGTAAAACTAAAAACATATGTTTAAGTGGTAGGAGTTTAGGGTTAAAAGGATGCTAGTGAATTACAAATAACTCTGTATAGTGTCCCACTGCAGGGCACAGGCCTCCTCTCAGAATGAGAGGGGTTGGGCCGTAGTTCCCACGCTGGCCCAGTGCGGATTGGGAACTACACACACACCATTGAATTTCTTCGCAGGTGTATGCAGGTTTCCTCACGATGTTTTCTTTCACCGTAAAGCTCGTTGTAAATTTCATATTAATTTTGCACATAAATTCCGAAAAACCCAGAGATGCGAGCCGGGATTTGAACCCTCTGCTTGAGAGACCATAAGTCAAACCACTGGGCCACCACGGCTTAAATAATTGTAAGTACGGTAAGATAAAGAACACTTTTTTTTCTTGTTTACTAAATTACCTAACTCCAAAAATATTTAGAAATAACTGAAAAACCTTTAAAAAAAGTGAAATATTTGTTTGAAAACTTCAGTTTTGTATTTTTTTTTCTACGGAACTCTAATAATGAGTGTCGAATCCGCACTTGCGTAATTTATCATGTCGTTTATACTATACATCATTTAGGATATCCTATGTTATGTAATAGAAATCCGGTCAAACGTGAGTCAGGCTTGCGTTTCGAGATTCTGTACCTACATACAGAATACCAGAATCTATTGCAGTGTCGCAGGCAGCCTAGTGACAGTGCAATAAATTACTTAATGAATAAAATTAAATAAATTGAATGAAATGTAGGTATTTTTAGCCATTTTGTACATGGTCTAGGCTCCGAATATGATTTTGTCCCATTCGGTGACGAGACTTTGCTTCGTGGGGTCCTAGCGCTATGAGGCTTTTTAAGGAAATAGCAAAAAGCTTAGTCGACGTCACAGGAGACAGAAGAGCTGCCAGCTACCTCGGACAAGGAATTAGTTTAGCTATTCAAAGGGGGAATGCTGCCAGTAGCTTCGGAACCTTGCTTAACTACTCCTTTTCATAATATATTTTAATTATTATTTTATTTCTTAAGGTTTTTAGCTTCAGGTTAATTGTTCTTGTAGGTATATAAAATGTTATTTTTTTTGTTTTATACATACAATAGAAGTTCCAGCAAAAAAGTTTCAATATAATACGCTAAAATTAAAAATAAATTCGTAACACCATTTTAAATTAAATTGTATTTACGATTCAATTGTTAAATAAAGTAATCTGATGTCGCTGCTTCAACAAAACTTATCTCGTCTCTTTGACGTCATTAATTTTATGGTTCTATTTTGTTTAGTCATTACTACCCGAGTTATTGTAAGTAAAATACGTGACAAGATTTTGATGTTCGTAGTCAATTGT